>VXBQ01004368.1:0-87086 GCA_013400175.1 Phainopepla nitens | reverse complement strand
TTTTTTTGGTTGGTTGTTTTTGGTTTGGTTTGGTTTGGTTTGGTTTTTTTTTGTTGTTGGTTTTCTTTGTTTTTTCTGTCTACACTGCTGAATCTTCCTTCTTTACCTCTTATCATATTTCTGTTACATTTTCTCTGTCCAGATGATATACTAGATTTGGAGACACTATGGGGGACTTGCATGGAGCCATTTGCATTCCAACACATACATACTGGATGCTTCAGGTTGTGTCTACCCTGATGGGAGAACAAGCTGCTCAGATGGTCTCAAAATGGGGTCTGTGCAGCCTCATATGATGGAAATAAAATTGCTATCTGTACTTTGTCTACAAACTGAGGTGCAATTTAGTACTTGACAGCAGCAATTATTTTTCTGTAATGGAAAACTGATATCTTGATAAAGTTCTGAAAGCTGAAATTCACATCCAATTATGAGACACTGAGCAAGTCCACAGCATCAAGTAGGTTTGTCCACAAGTATTCTGTACACTGTGTGACTATAATAAACTGATCAATCTGGCCTGAATTATGCTATTTTAAACCAAAGTTAAAATAAAATTCCATAAAAAGAGATCTAAATAATATTCAGTCAATTTTTTAAACAAAATTGCAAAGACAGTAGTTTAAAATGTTAATTTAAACTATTTTATATGACACAAGAGTTCACAAGGGTAAAAAACCTTTTCATATCAGTACAAAGGTTTATTTACTCTTTTGCATTTGATAGAAATACTCTCATAAACTATTGTGCTCATATAGATCACAACTGAAAAATTAATAAGGAAATTTTAAAGTCAAAGGAACATTTTTAAGAAGCAAAAATATAAACAATAACTAAACACTTACGTGCTTCCTATTTGTGTTCAGAAATATTCACCTGAAATGTGCTCCTGCAAAAAGCAGTTTTTCCCCCTGAAATTTTGTCTTCAGTAGATTATTCTGTTAAATAATTTTTGTGAAGTAATAATTTTCAAAATTATTATTCAGGTGGGTTTGTGTGTTTTGATTTATAAATCTTGGAAGAGAAGAAAACCAGACGTTCTCCACAGCTGAAGACCTTGTTAACAGGTATCCCACAGTTTCTATTTAGTCCATTTAATGGCTCTACTGGAAGAATAATTTGTTGATTACCAGGTGTTGGCAAAACTTGCTGTATCTGAAAATGTGATGAATATTGCATTCTAAAGGCTTGATTCATCATTGTGTTTCCTGAGTGCCATCTGGATGTCCTGTCTCTGAAAAACCTACTGATAGAAAGCCATGTTTTAAAAGTTTTCAAACTTACTAATTTAACTGGTCCTGGCGTAGTGAAACACTCTGTGAAGCAGAGCTTCTTTATAAATCGAGAGCTTTCTACACTTCTGTTTTACATCTCTATACCCTCAGTTAATAATTTTGCACTATACTTTGGCATTGGAGGCTTTTTTATATGGTTTTAAATGTTTAAATATGCTGTATTGATCTATGCATAAAGATGGGAAGGTGCACACAAACTTTCCTGCCCAATTATTTCACCACATATCTTTCTAATATACAGACTCTTAGAAGCCTTTTCATTATGTTTTATGCAACAGAGATTTCTATATATGACAAGCTCAAAAATAGAAGAATAAACACCTTTTAGAAAACAATGTGATGACTATTTCATTCATAGCATAAGTAGCTGTGAAGTAGCTGGCTAGATCTTTTTTTTACTGATGAAAAGAAATGCATCAGGTCACTGCAACAGCTGGAAGACATGTTGAAAAATCTTGCGCTGCAGAAATAAAACCTGCTCTTTGCTTAAGCTGGAAGTGTTTCTATCAGTTACCTGAGGCAGCCACCTGGCATGTGGATTTCTCCCTGAGGTGAAAAAATGCTTTACAGGTAGACCATTTTCAATAACAGATACTGTTCACCCAGTATAATTTAGAAGTGCTGAGATTGCCTACACCAGCAGCTTCTGAAATTTTGGATGTGCTAGATTTCCTGTGTATTCCAGGTAAGGCATGACTGCAAACCAGGTGATTTACGAGGGTGAATGCACACATAGTTTTGTGGAGCTTAAATGTGAGACAGAGACTAGAAATTGACCTTGTCATTTCCATTCCAGATTTAATCCTTGAATAGGTTCAAGCATCAAAGTGAGAGGTTTTGGTTCAGCAGCAAAGAAAAGATTTTTGAAAGTACCATGACATTTTGAAAATCTGGCTTATTATCATAAGAATTATTAAAATCAGGCACATCTGATCTTTTTAGAGAGTGGTACTACCACTCCATACTACGTCTGGATATACACCACCTATACGTTTTATAAGGAACTGCAGTTTCTTTGGTAAGGTTTCTGAAGGTCCTGTCTCTATAACTATTTTTGTGGAATGTTTATGTAATGAAGATGAGATTCTAAACTCTTCCTGCACAAGGGTGTGGTGGTTTTGGATAGAACAGAGTTAATTTTTTTTCATAGTAACTTGTATGACTATATGATCTTTGATAATAATAGATTGTATCATTGGATTTAGTCTATATACTATTTAAGAAGCTGATGATTTCCAACATTTTGATGCTAAGATGTCCAAAAGCAATTTCAATGTCTTTTATAGTGCTGTATGTGCCACTCTTTTGCCAAGCACTTGTAGGTCTACCTATAGCTTTTAATCAGTCTAAATGCCAGTTCCACCGATAAAAAAAGCCTTAGATAATTTTTGTTTGTTTGTTTGTTTTCTATTTTCTTTGAGAAAACTACTAATGGATACAAAATTGAGGCCTTCAGTCTGTTCTGTAGCACCGACTTTTTCCAAGTTTGTTTTAAATGTTTTTAAAGACAACAGCAATATACCAGGATATCATGGAGAATTTGGGATTTCTTTCTGGCCTATGCTTTGTAATAGCTCCTCCCCCATACACTCATATGTGTATGCTGTAATTACACTTCAGTGGAAGATAGGAACTGATTTAATAATTATGTAGCTGGATGACTTCTTACTATTATTCGTAATTTCCATTTTCTCTAGTAAATGCTCTTGAAAGATCATCTGTTAATTGCTTGCATTTAACATGACTTACTTCTTGTTATCATTTGCCAAAATATCACCTCAAAATATAAATTATTTTAAGTATATACAGAGGAAATGTTTAAAAGCAAGCTTCTTCTGTCATGTCTATCAGATTTAACAAATCTATGTGTTCTTCTGTCTTAATTCAAGATCCAACTGCTTATATGAAGTGATTAAGTTTTTATTTATGCCTTTGTCTCATTATTGGAAGGATGGTAACTCTGAAAATACTATGATCTATTACACCAGAGGACAGTGACACATAATGACATTTGAGGACATCTATACTAATTTTAATGTTATAAGTTATTTGATTAAATACAAAACTGTATTTAATCAAACAGTACTGTACTTAGGCCAGACTAAAGTCACATTAATATAGTGTTTAAATTATTTTAAATTAAATTAAATTTTACCACTGTAAATTAACATCTAGAATGTAGAGCTATAGCACCAGGTCTGCAAAACACTACATGTAGTTAGCTCCATGGGCTACTTATTGTCAAAGATATGGATAAACCTATTCACACTGTGTATGTAAAATTTTGCAGCATTAGAACTTGATTGTGTTACCTTAATTTATCTTTCAACGTATTTTTCACAATTTTTAGCTTAGTACCTTTAGCAAAATTCAGCTAAAGGTACTAAGCCCTGGCACAGCAGAAAAATTTTATGTCTTTTAAATCAAAATAGTTACAGCTAGATGACCCTGACTTTAGAGGATCCAGCTCTCCCAGTTTATCATGGGAGCTGCTAGCATAATGCTTGTAGCTTTGATTCTTCATATGAAATGAAGAAATGGGAATGAAAAAATATATCAACCCATCTCAAATAACCCTTTATAATTAAGAAGATGAATTTACAATCGTCATTTGAATTTCAATCACAGTTTTGCAAAAACTAAATAAAAAGACTGTATTCTATAAATCTCTGATGATATTTCTGCTTTCAAAAGAGCAATGTTTACAGCAATGCTGATAGTGAAAAACTTAAAAATTTCAAGCAGACGCTGAATGAGGTTATTTTCTTTGGTTTTGAGAAAAGGAATTAGGTAAAACAATAGCCATCATCAGTAAGGATAAAAAAAATAGAATTGTTGCATATTAAAGAAATTAAACAGGAAAAAAAAAAGAAGCCAAAATAAAAGTAAATTCCTTTGGAACAATTTTTTTTGTTCTTTTTACTTTTTTTTAAGGTGGTAGCATCTTTTTAGATATTATTCTGGCTCTGCTTGTTGGAAGCTTTTCCAAATATATCAAGACAAGTTAAAAAAATCCCAGATGTATTTTCACTTGATTTCTCAGGTAAGTACACTGGTACACTGTCAGGGAAGATAAAAAAAAAATAAAAAAGAAAAAAAAGAAGTGCACTTTTGCTTTATGTTCCAGGCATACTCAGCAAGAGACTAAACCTACAAAAAATGCAGAAGTTCAATGATGAGCAGATGTCTCAGGTGTGAAAAAAGAAATCAGTCTCTTGTCCTACAAGCTTGTGTAGTTTAGGAAAACGGTAGGAGAGTACAATTCTTTGCATATTTATGCAACAGCAGCCAGTATGGAATGCTGTCTCCATAGTGGGCCTTTTAATATTAATCCAAAACCTGCAAGTATTTTGAGGAGAGCTAACAAATCTCAATGAAGCAAAGAAAATCTCAGGTCCATACAAGGATTTTAATAAAGAAGATATTTTGCTCAAACAGAGAGAATTAATTTCATTAAGAAATAAAGAATAAAACTGAATTCAGAAAGGATGGATTTTAAGCATAAGCAAATATCAGGGGAAAAGAATAAGAATTTTTCTTCTTTACATCTCTTATGTCAAAAGGATGCTTTCCTTAATAAAAATTTAACATGCATTTGAAACTAATTTTAGAAAATAGCACTTTCTGAAGCAATAGTGACATCTTTACATTAAAGGCAAAAGAAGCTCTGTATTAATTTAGTTTCTGGGGAGATGGTACATTTCTTATTACAGGTATATCATGTGCAGAAAAAGCTGACAGGTGGAAAGAGTGAAGCAGAACGTTAAAGGATCATCCTAACTATATCAGCAGATGTCAGGCAGTTTCATGGACCTGAATCATCTCCAGAAATTGTATGTGGAGAGGTGACACTGAGCTCCCTCTGCAGCATAATTTCCTTCCTGACCCACTTCAAGGACTCTCATTCACCTGAGAACCCAGATTCCAAAGTGACTTTTGTCCCACATCTCCCTGAGCTCTGTGCAGTGCAGTTCAGAGAAACGGACCCCTCTCTGAAAGAGGCAGCTGTTGCTGCTATACTGAGCAGCAAAAAGAACTACCAGCAATGAAAGGAGTTGGGCAACACCTGGGTTTGGGTTTGGTTTTCTTTCAACTAGCAATTTCTCAAAGCAGTAATGAAGCCAGTGTCTGCTGTTGATCAAAATGGTCTCTGCACTTCCATTCATTTATCTCTCAAGAAGAATATAATCTGGCCCCAGAAGTCCTCTTTGACTGTTCAGAAGCCTTGGCAGTGTTTAGAAGCTGATTAGATAATAATGATAATTACAGAAAAATGCCCATATGGCCATTATTAGATCAATTTTGCTGCTAGTAATTATGGTAACTCCTGCTACAAACCTACCTTGTGTAGCCATACAAACTAATTAAAACGCAATTTCCACATCTGCAAATGTTTTGCCAATGGCTAAATTCAAATGGAGTTACTGAGTGTACTACGAGGAATCCTAAAGCTTGGAGAACACACTATTGAATACCAAGGTTGTATTTCAGGCCTTGCCACCCTTGCCACACCATGCTGTGTCTTTCAGCAAGTAGCCACCACCACACCTGCAAACCCATCTGGGAAAAAAAAAAAATAACATTGAAAGAAAACAATAAAAGCTTAACTAATCTTGGCAAATGACAGACAATATTTTCAAGTAAAAGTGCTTCAAATGTAGGAGCTTAAAATATTCCTACACCTGGTTTTCAGTAACTGGCATCTAGTCTTTATTTATTTCAAATGCCAGGAGTTTGATTTCAAGAAATATTTATTCTCTGACTATGGACTACGTGGAGCTCGGCACTGCATCTAGAAGACCTATACCACAGGAAAAGCCAGGCACTGAGCAGGAAGCTGGCATAAACTCTGTGGTCATAGCCAAAAACTGGACAGAGGAATAAGGACTTTGACATTTTTAATGCCAACCAATAATTTCCAGGGTTCAGAGTGCACATACTACAAGTAGAGCTGCTGGAGGAATGAGACTGATATACTTCAGGCCAAAATTAGAGTTGATATATTCAATTCAATCAAGCCGGGACTGTGACTATATAGTCAAGATCTACAGTAACTATTGCACACCAGAAAAATTTAATATTTCAGTTTTCAGTTACCTTTATACAGGCTCACAGGATTAAAGGCTTGTTATGTCATCCTGTAAAGAAAAGAGAGAGAAACACAGGTAAACTTCATTTTTTGATTCCTAGAGCTGACAAGCAGGAAAATGCAGCTAATGGATGTATTTTCAAGTTCTTGGATGTCTTCCAATTAAAGGTGCTATCTCACTGCAAAATAAAAAGTAATGATCTGATCATTATCTCAGACTTCTGAAGGCCACTTAACATGAGAAACAGATGCCTGATTTGTGTATAAACATCACATAGAACCTAAATGGTTTCTTGGGAAAAACAGAATAAGAAAAGTAAAAAATGGTGGTTTGCTTCCCTCATAAGATTCCTCCCCTATAACAGTCTGATAAAAAAAGGATACACATTGACTTCTAATTATGTCCTCCTAAATGAGGCCAAATGCTAGACCAAATACCAAATTTCCTTCTGACATTGAGTGAATGAGCATTCAGAGAAAATTTTCTGTATGTTCCATCTAATAGTTTGAGCTTTCCTTATGTCAGTATTCTCATGTGAAATATACTTCAGTTTCCTTCTCTTCCTGAACAGAATGAGAAAGGTTTTATCAAAATAAAGCTGAGTTCTGATTGTCATTGTTCCTTCTTCAAAAGACAATGTTGAAAGAAAAGTGAGTCGCATGATAAATACAGAAGCATGATTCCAAACTGAGAATCAACTGGCCCCAGTTATTATTATCAATTTCAATACTTATGTGTTTAAAAATAATGAATTAAAATCTTAGGCCATTTCAGCCCAAGCCAGTGCTTTTTCTTAGACTAACTTATTGTTTCTCAGCTGTGTTTGAATCTATATTGTAGTTTTCATTAGATATTGAAGTTATGCATGCACATGCACATATGCAAGCTTGTTTTCTTTGTAAAACAAGCAGAAACTAATTTCACTGGGTTAAAGCTATGATATTCTTTCTCCTAGTGCTGTGTTAACTTGCCTGGTCTAAGTGATTCTAGATCCCAGTACCTGCAGTCCTGATGGGTTAAACACTTTCTTTAAGAGAGAAAAGTGTGGAAGTAATACTGAGGGAAACCACTAGCAGTTATTTGACTCAAACACAATCACTATTATGTTCTAAACTTCTTTCCAGAAGAATAAATATCGTAGCAGTGCCGCTGCTTCCAGTTACAGGTTAACTGCTTGGCTCATTAATACGGACAGTGCAAAAAAAGTTCAAGCTGTGAAAGGAACTTCTCAGAAGAACCATAAACTGTTTTGTACTATGTCTCTCACTACATTTGAGAGCACAGCTTTTGGAACAGGTGAAAAAATAACATTGCATTAAATCCTCTTCTCACATTCCCAAGCTTTGAGGCTTCTTCATCTCCTTTGTTCCCTTCAGCTCAGAGCGTCTGTACGTACCTCATCTTTATTCCTGTCTTCATAAGCAGAAAGCAAAGTAAATTAGCACTGTAAATTCCTTAGAAAATTGTAACCCCACCACTTCCAGCCTGAGAGGGAACTGAACCACATACGAACCTGTTAAATTCACTGTCTAGTGAGTTTGCTTCTCTGTCTTAGATAAAATGGGCTGATTTAAGAAAGGCAAGAAAAGTATAATAATTTTCTCAAATGTTTTTTCCGCAAATTACAGTGGAAAAGAAAATTAAAACTGTTAAAGGTCATTTCTGATTGCTGTAACTGCATTACAGCATCTTATTGACCTTAGGGAAACCACAGTGTTGGGAGAATGTGCTCCCTGAGAATAAAAAATGTTGTCCATCTTCAAAGACCGAAAAAAAATTGCTTTATTACAAACTCCATGTTCATATCTCCTCATGGTTAATTTCTTTAATGTGAGAAGCCAAATGTCAAATTTGGTAAGTTGTACAGCACTTTCAGGACACCAGGGTTAACCAGTGTATGGAATCCATCTTCTGAAATATATCTTCCCTTCTCAACAAATATTTTGTGTTTATATATGCCTTTGGTATTTTTTCTCTTGTTTTATTTCTTCTGATTTAAAAAAAAAAAAAAAAAAGATAAAAGAAAAAGATAGAGAGGGAAGTTTTCAGATTTTCATGTTGTTTCCAGACATTAAAAAATACATTAAAACAGATAGATAACAGCAATTTTTCTGTAAAGTAATGCACCTACTGAAAAAAAGTGCACACTAAAATAGTTTACCTTCTGGGTTTTTTGTGAATTAGTTTTTGTTACACTTAAGTTTAAGAAGTTTTTCAACTAGAATAAAGTCAGAATTTCCTTATAGTAGCTATATGAATCCAATTATGTTTAAATACTATACCTCCTGCACATGCACCTGGTGTCTTCATTTATATGATGATGTGCTGATGCCCAGTTGATTCATAAGTATCTTGGTCCAAATTCTTTCCAAACAGAACTCAAAATAGTAATGCAAAAATGGGATCATTTTATCATCAGTTAATTAATAAAAGCCTTTTAAAGTAATTTTCTCTATAGCTTTCCATCAAAACTGTGTGGTTTGGTTTTACTTTTTTATTGTGCAAATTAAATATTTGGGTTGACATTCACATATTATGGTTTTGTCAACAGCACAATTTATCTTTGTAAGACTGAGCAAAATTATGTTGATATTTCTATCTGCACGTAATAGATCTGTGACCTCTTTCACTTACATTTTGCCCATTAATTTATCATTCTGCAAACAAGTTCTAACACTACAAGCCTCCAAGTAGCTTCAAAATATCTTATCAAGGAATCTGTTTGCTACCTATATTCTTTATAATATAGCTTTTCTTACCAGTAGAAAAATAAAACTTGAAACAACATACTGTACCAAGCATAAATCAAGCTGACCAAAAGTTTTCTATTTGCCTTGATTGAACAAAAGTAGGATACCACATAGGAGATATTCAGGGCAGACTGTGTAGTTTCTGCACAGTTTGAAGCACAAAGAGAGTTGTCACCTCTTCCTGGAGCAAAGGATTATGCAAAAAATCCTAAGGAGAATAGCTGGGAGACTGGCACTTAGGTACTTTCCAATTCTCTTGTTCCTGATTGACATCTACTTCAGAAATGCTATACAGACAACTTTCATTGAATCCCCACCTTTAGAACATCCTTTCCTTCTCATTCTGTAAATTTTCTTCTCAGTGTTCCTTCTTTGGTTTGGTTTTCCAAAGTGCAGCATCTGGAACTGTGTTGGCAAACCCACTCAGAAGCAAAGTCTCACAGACTTTGCAGAGTCTGTAGGGGCTGGGCAGCACATCTCCATTAACTCCACAAGATCCTGAGCATAACTTCGCTGATAACTGGGGACATACTGAGGTACTATTAAAGTAATTGTCGGAATTCTATCTAGTTTCAAGGACATAAAATTTCCCTCATGATTGCTTTCAGAAGACCACTTGGTAGTGGGCAGTCCACTTCAATGAGAATTAGAACAGCAAAACAAGGACAGGAAGTTATGACTTAGCAATGACTGTAATGCTTCCCTTGATAAAAAAATTAAATAAGAATATTTTCTCAAGCTTAAAATGTGCTTCCAAAATAAAATGTATCTTTTGCTGTTTTTTGCTTTAATATGGTAGATAAGGTCTGTACCAATGATGTCTCATACAAGCCCAAGTAATACCCATAAGTGTCATAGTTCAGAGTATTTAATTCAGAGTATCTTTTCAGAAAATCTTTATCTTTGCCCTTTGTTGATAGAAATATCTTTAGAGTGGACAGGAATGGACAAACAGGAGATAGGAAAGAAAATATCGTTTTCACTATCATCTGGATATATTAACCTTGAAAAACACTTTCAAAAATATTTTTGTAAACTGCGAATTTTTTCCGCATTGAGTGCTGGTTTTTCCATCCTAAGAAAGTGTAGACAAAGCAAAGAAGATATTCATGGAACACTTGGCAGAGGCTACAACCGGAATATGTTTGTATATGAGCATTACTTGTGGTCTTCATACATACATAATGCACAAATCTGCAAATCATTTGAAAATAAAATCTTTCTTTTACAGGAAGAAATGTATTTTTTTTATATTTTTCTCATTACTTGTGTTCTAAAGCAGTACTACAGGAGAATAATGGAAGACTAACAAGGGGGACTGTGCACGTGCTCAATTGACTTGTGTAGGAAAGGACACACATCATGCTAATCGCTGTTTAGTCCTGTGTGTTTGACAAGTACAACATATGTGTTTAGATAACACAGGCCTGTGACAGACTTAAGAGATAGCCTCTTGTGCTTGAGATTCCTACCCTGATGCACAAAAGATCAGAACACAGTGGTAACCACAGTGGTGTGGGTCCCTGATGGACAGGCAGAAGGAGCAGCTCACTCTCTAGCATGGACTGAGCGTTCAGTCCCTGTGTCCCCACTTGTGTGCTTCTGCCTGGGTGCTGCTTGCAGGATCATCTCATTGGCGAGGTAATGAAAATAAATTTTCTTTTTGCATTTCGGCTGTGGTTTTGTGGTTATTGCTGAGTCCTGCCTGTGCTAGCACACACAAGTACATGCATTTAAAAAATCTGCTTTCTTTTTTAGTAAGCCAGTGGTAAAGAAAAACATTTGAGTGGCAGAGAGAAAAAAAAACTGGTTGGTTGTCTCCTCCCAAATTTGCCCTAAACCATGACAGTTGTGAAAATACATTAAATGAAATAACAAAACAAACAAAAAAAATGTTGCATGTAAAAATAAAAAAGCTTAGCAGTATTGACTTATTGTCTTATACATCTCAATGTCAGGTACAAGTTCCTGGATATATGGTGTTCTACGGATGTAAGAAGATCACAATCAGATCCCAGAGTCTTGCATCCCTGAAAGCTCTGCTGTCAGTGATGGTAACTCAGTGAGGGATGGTAACTCACCCGCATCTCTTTCCAGGAGAGCTTTTTATAACAGTATTGTGAGCATGTTTTGGAGATTTTTAAGGCTTTCCAGTGCTAAGATGAAGTCAGCCATCTTTTGCAACCCCAGCTTCCTTCTGGAACACTAGACTAGAAAGGTTTTCAGGGAGACCTAATAATTTCATAACTTTGGCTTTGTCTAGAGGCATTAATTTTAAGAAGACCAGACCTCTTACCTTGGAAAAGTACCTAAAATGGATTTTCAAGTGACTACATTAGGGATTAGAAACACAGGACAAAGGCCTCTGCCATTACCAAGAGTACACTTTTTTCCTCCCAGAAGATGTTTGATCAATGGGACTTTTCTCTGTCTACTTATTTTGGCTCTCTAGTGAGATTTAGGATTATATCTTCCAGTAATTGTGTATATGAGATTTCCTTTTCCCTAACTCAGCCAGGAGCTAAGACAGGGGCTGTATGGGCCAGTTAAGAAACACTAGAAGCTAAATATGACTCCTATGAGTACTAGTTTGGGGGAGCATTTAAAACATGGTCCTTAATTATTGTTTAGAAAATGCAACAAATTATAAGCTTTAGTGTTTATAGAAGGACTTTCTCCAGGAGTATTACTGTTCAGCTGAGGTATGTCTTTTATGTCAGTTTTCTGCGGTTAATGTCATGGTTTGAGTTTAATATTTTTAGTGTATGTAGTGAGTGTTGCTGTGGGATTTTTACCACAAGGTTTGCATATGTGAAACCCACATACAGATTTCAATAACCATTCATGATTTCAGCTGTAACTTGAAAAATAACATTATGATAGGAACTGCAATAAATTGGAACCATGATAATGAGGGAAGTGCTTATAAATGGTAAGGTAATGTGCCAGGCAGGGGTGACAAAATATGAACATATGAAAATTATTTAAAGAAAATGCATTCTGGAATAAACTGTGTTTTGATTTATTTTTTAAAATCAGTAGCAAACACTCAGTAAGGAATTGGAATATTATGTCTCAGTCTGGAATTCACCTTTGTTAACTTTTCCAGTGTCAAGGACAGTTGGTGGTGCTACCTTCCAGCATGTTGTTCTCCTCTGGAATGCATCCCTATCTGATATCTGTAAGTGAAACTGCTGAATCTCTCATACTGTGTCAATTTACATCAGCCACCGATCTGATAGCAGCTCTAGCATGGACATACTGTAGGGGTTTGGAAGGAGAAAATTCCACTGCCTTCTTATCTCTGTTTACCCACAGTATCAAGCCAAGTCTGAACCTGACTACTTTTAAACTGTGAAATTCTGTGGTTTCCATCCTCTGTGGCATCTATAACAAAACGTAACCGACTCACCTGATTCCCTTTCCTATTAGAATTCAAGAGCAAGAAAGAGTAGTAATTTCCATGTGATCACACACAGTCTCACAGCAGACTGACACACAACTCCAGCAGGGAAGTGATGAGAAGAAGCTTTCATCAGAAAAGTAGGGCCTGGTAAGGTCGTTAGCTACCATTATTAGTGAATTTTACAAGAGAACTGCCAGTGGAACTGAGCTTTAATCACAGCTGTCTTTCTAAGAACCTGTGAGATTTTCTGAATGATTTTATACAATCCATGGCTGTATTTTAGGCTTTTGCTTTTCCAGGAACCTTTGCAAATGCTTTCCTAACAAATAAAATTAATTAGAATATGACAACCTGATGCTGCCAATGTTGAAAAAGATCACAGAGATTCAGAAGAGCATGCATCTCGGCTGTCATATAAAAAAAAAAAGTTCTGAATTGAGTTTATAATTAAAATTAAATGTTAATGTAAGCTTGATCCAAAGCCTCACTTTGGAAATCTGTGATTTATGATGAAATCTGGACTAATGATTGAAGTTTTCTTTGCAGATATTTTGCATGACTTTTCTTCTACTATATTCTTCTACTATAATTGATCCTGAATAATTTTTGAGGGGAAAAAAAAAGGAAAACTAATGAAGTGTTAAGTCAGATTTTCTTCTATTCTCTTTGGTTTAAAATCTTACTTAAACTCATTTATATAATTACAGAATTGTTGGAAAGGACCTCCCAAGATTATCAGCAGCAAAACTTAAGAGTTAGCTAGAACAAGTTGTGTAGGACTGCATCCAGCTGGGTTTTGAATATCTCCAGAGAGATACATTCAGACACCTATCTATATATAAACAATTATTGTATGTATTTTATATCTGTAATGTATACATATATATAGTATATACAATGATATATGTAAATATGTCTATATCACTAAGTACGTAGAAAATACTCTCCCTTCTGTTCTTACTTTTGTGCAAAGAATTTGGACCTATTTTGAGTTAACAAGATTCACTCAAAATGCAGAAATATGTGAGAATGAACTTTGAATCACATCTAATTCTCTCATACATATTTCAACCTGAGGGGAGTTATATAATTTGACTGCCTAAAGTCTTCCAGTCTGCAAAATTTGGTTTCTTAATACTGACATGCATTTATACTAGAAATAATTATAAAACCACTTTTATAGAGTTTTATATAAATATGGTGGTTTTAACATTTGTGTCTGGCTATGTCATTGATGTCCAGCACTTTGGCCTTCCTCACAAATTGCAATCCACCTTGTAGTGCTGCAGAGAGATGGGGCATCGCAGCCATTTTTTGCAGCTTGGAGATATCTGCCCTAACCACACCGGGACTGGCACATGCCTGGACTGCAGTGGCAACTAACTCAAGTTGTTATAGCCAGAGCTGTGTAAACAAGCCACTGCCTGATGGGGCACGTGTGTCACCTGGCTGGCACTGAGTGCAGTTATCCCAAGAATCTCTGCACCATGCTGCATTGCTCTCTGAAGCAAGACACCCTCCCACACCGCTGTAGTGTGTGAGCTGTATGATACACGCTGGACTGTCATCCCTTACAGATCCCCCCTCCCTCCCTTTTGAAGCCATCGCATTTCTGCAGCTGTGAAAACTCCTGTGCAGGTGGCACACACAAAAACCCTCCCAGACACATGCCATTGATTGCTTTGTTGTTTTGTGTAGGACCAATTGCATGTTTAATATTCTACCAGCATTTCTTCCAATTTAGTGTTACACTGCTTTTCTTCCATTATGTTTAACATTGCAAAAAGATTCAACCTGAATTACCATAACCATTTTGCTCTAACCCTAAGCACAATTTTATTAGAATAAAATAAATTTCTTATTATTTCCATTCACTACAGGCAATCAGTAGGATTCATCTCACAAAACATTACCATCTATAATACAGATTTATGCTTTTGAAATAACTGTCTAGCTCTCTGTCACAGCTGGTAGGGAGACACAGGCTTTTCTGAGGTGCAATCTATTTTATCCTAAAAAAGATATCTATAAATAAGTCAGATGAGCTACATCCTGAGAGTACCTCTTTTTCTCCACTGACTAAAAGCTCAAAAGCAGACAATTACATTCCAGATGCCTAGTCAGAAGAGATTAATCACATCATTTCTCTCCACAGTTTTCCCATGTCTTTTTTGCCAGTTCTCCTTCCTCAAAGGAGCACTACTCTCCCTTACATGTGCAGTACAACCAGTAAGGAAACAGACACAACAAGCAGAACAAATAAAACAATTTATAGCAAATTTCAGTGGTTAATCCTTAGGAAAATGTTCTAAACAGATATTTGAAATTCCTTCTTTAATACTGCAGTCTTCACAGTGGCTTTGACACTTATAATACTCCCTAAACACCACACACATCATCGAACAACTGAACATTTAACATTGAACACATATGAGATCAGTGTCAGACCCAAATTCCACTTCTATTTCTGATTGCCACAGTAACAACAGCTGGGTTATAGAGTCCTGAATGAGGAACCTTTTTAATGATGTCCTTGGCTCAAACATCTTCTTGTATTTTAATAAACAGAAGTAAATGTTAATTTATTTTTTCTTTTTTCATTTTATAAGTATTAATGCACTTCATCACATGAACCAGTTCTCAAGAAAATTGTGCACATAAATGTCCCTCATTATATAGACAGATTTGTGAAAAAAAAAAAACAATAATAAAAAAAGTCATGAACTTTTGGTAGAGGCATGTTAACACAACATTCTTATTGTAATTATTGTAGTCAAACCTTCTTATTTCTTCAATATTAAGGGATATTTTATTTCCTAAACACTTGAAAAAATCTGTTTATGGCCTGCAATATAAGTACCTGAATTTCAGTACACAATATGTATTTGAAGTGGAAGGACTTTTCCTCTATAGACAATGTCATGATATTTTTAATATAATGTCTAGAAACCTGAAGTATGATTCTCCAAATAAGCAAAGTAATAGATTCACCAGAAACAACAGCCTCATTCAGAAACTCATGTATTTTTATTTTATGAGTTTTATAAGGCCCTAAGTAACAGACCAACACACAAAGATTATTTCTTAAAGCATAATAGCTGTGTTTGATAACCAAAAAATCATCCATGAGAAATCATTACAGCTAGAACTTTCACAGAGATAGAAAGAAAGCAAACAAGATATAGATCCTCCTGACATTTTCGAAGCATGGTTACCTCATGTTTGGAATGATAAACATTTAGACATATGATTTGTGTTGTAATGTTTTTGAAGTAAAGCTTTTGAATCTGGGTGTCAAAGACACTGCATTGACCTATGTCATGTCTAATACTGATTAAAGGTTGTACAAATAGACTCTGAATCTAACAGCAAGATACGTATTGACATTTTCTCACACGGATAGCAGTGCTGCCATCTCTGGCTCTTACATCTCACAACCTGAAGAAAGGTCAGTGCTGGAGGGGTGCTTCACCTTCGCATGCAGCGGCACAAGTGATGCAGCAGCTGACACCTCGGGATGACTCAGCCCTGAGTCAGACCCCTGCACACCCCTAAACTCAACCTGCTTATGTTGAACAGCAACTACAGTGTGAGGCTGGGCTCATTAAAGTCAGCTGAAAATCACACAGCACTTTCCACAAGTATTTTAGGGGAGTGATGGAAATAAAGGAGCCATAGAGAAGCATGTGCATGTTCTGCTCTAAGGGAATATCTAGGACAGTGAAATGTATTCCTTTAGAGCTGCCACTGCATCTTTTTTTACCTATGTGCTAATCCTAAAGGATTTGATATGCTTACTGGCTTGTAACATACTTTCTTTTAGGTTAGATGCTGTTCTGACAAGAGAAGGAGAGCACAGCATGTGTGCAATCCCCATCCATGAACATGAGAAGACAGACTTTGTGATTATTCCGTAGGGGAATCTTCTTATCACCTTTACTTATATGCAATGAGGCATATTAAATACTAATTTACAGCTACATGAGAAATCCCTTGTTGGCATCACTGATAATTCTTCACACAAGTTCACTTCTGACAGTAGTCCTTTCTTGGATTACCCATACTGTTACAACAAAATAAAAATTTTAAAAGGACAGAATTTTCATATCTTCAAATTTTGTAAACTTTTTATTTGTAAATTAAAATTAATTGTATTTAGCCTCAGTCTCAGCATAATCCTACATTTCTGGATGCAGGAAAAATTAATTGATATACTTTGAATTTAGCAGAGTGTGAAAAAAATGTTTAGCAATTTCCAACATGATAGATTTACCTGGCTATGTCTATATCAAAAAAATCATTTCTTACATAAAGTAGGCTTCTTATTTATTAATAAAGACTGCAGAGCCTGTTGTGTTTATCAAGTTCTCTGTTGACTGTTGTTGAAGTTTTTTCAGGTTTACCTCTCAGGGAATTATTAGAACTTTCCAGTAACTTCTATTTGTAAACTGTAAATATTGATATGTTCTTTGTCCTATCCTCTGTGAATGTCTTCAGGTATGTACATCTGCATTTAGCCTAGTGGGAACCTGACCTTAATTAAGGTGTCTAGGTTCTATTGTGGCACAGTAATATCTTCAGTATAAGCAAAATTATGAAATAAATATTGAGATAGCAATACAACCATAAGTTTCTGATAATTGGTAAAATCTATATTTTCCATTTCTCCTTTATTAAATACCTTTTCTTACACTTTTGCTGATATCCTCAAGCACCTGTGGAGGTTAAAGGATGCTCTACAAAGTTACAATGCTGTACAGATTGATGGATCATGTGCTTTTCCTACTTCTGCTCCTATACTACTAGTCTTCTCCTATATTAATCAATAAAATTATGCCAAAAGAAGAAAATAAAACCAGAAATGGTGCTGTCATAATTTCTTCCATGTATTAAGTCCTTGTGTGTACACATCTAAGCCTTCTTTTTTTGCTATTGTCGGAAGAGTAAATCTGTATTTGACTTCAGACCTCTCTGAAAATTGAGCTGACCTGGAATCAGAGGTAGGTAAAGCACAGTAATAATAGAAGTTGAAAATCAATACACTACTTTACAGGGTCATGCTGAAGTCATCTTTGTTTCAATGATAAAATGATATTTGGATTTTGTAAGATTTCTTTCTATTGTCAATTAACTTCACAGTATCCTTGTGTCATAGTTGAAAAAGATCCTGACAGTGACTTTTAAAATCTGAGACAACATAGCAGTCATGAAATGACTTTCCAATATCAAAGTATACTGCATAACTGTGCATTTTTTATCCATTTATACCCAGCTGTAGCACGTTAAGAATAAAAAACAGAGTTAGAAGTATAATGTATGCACTATAATACATGTTGTTTACTTTTAAAATCTTTTGCTGACTTCTGCATGTGAATATTTTGGAATAGTTTGCTGAAGAAAATATTGGGAGAATAAAACATATTCTTGAGTAAAACCACAGCAAGTTGAAAATAGTCCCAGAAACAGGGAATTCTGTTTTTACTGTGTGTCACGTCTGAGTAAACTTGAAAGAAAAGGAGTGTGGCAATGTCTTGTTCTCAAATATCTATCAAATAGGACTCTATTAAACACCTTCACAGACACATTGAAGTTTTCTAGCATGATACAACCTCCTAGGATTTCCACTCAGTCAAACTGCATAACTTCTGGGCTTTACAGAGACTTCCAGCCTCCTCATTTTCAGTGTTACAGATAGAAATACTGAAGTGGTTGTGGCCTGTAAAGACATTTTCTTTTCTAGTTACAGTAGTGCAAAAGCTTTGAAATATTTCTTACTGCTGCACATAATGCAGCTGTCTTCTTGTTTTTGTCCCCTTCTGAATATGCAGAGAGCATAATGACATAAATTTTCCCATTTATTCAACATGACTAAATTTATATTTAATACAGTTAGAAATATAAGTGAGATTAGGCATGTGTATCAGTGTTCTATCAAGAGTGAAGGGGATTTAGGTTTTTTATTGATATTCAACACTATTTTCTTCAGTGTTTGTTGCTAAGGACAGAAGTTAAGAATTACATTAAAACCACAGTATATCGTACCATTGAAAAAATTAGTGCTATGATTAAGATGAACTAGGAATAAAATCTGTTTATTAGGATGATTAATTAATAAAGACATTGAGCCCAGGAAAGTGACCAATACAAATCTTTTTTTTTTTTTGTCATTCTTGGATTTCCTTCCAAGTGGCCAAAGAGAAGTAATTCAGTAAAAAATATACACAAATTGAAGCATATCTTTTTCCTATTTTAATTTTCAGCAATTCACCTGTCAAATTGCAAGACAATAATCAAAATAAGAATCAAAATACTTTAGCCTGGTTTCAGCAACCAGATAAGCATTACTCACAGGTGTTTGTTGTGGCCCACAATTTTATTAATATGGTTTGTCCCTATATGTTTCCCCTATGCTTGCCCCTGAATGTTTTTTTCCGTCAGTTGTATCCACCCCTAAGTACCCGTCCATCAATGTGTCTCCTCCCCTTGCTCCAGCCCCTTCCCCATCCATCACCTAAACCCTGCCCATTGTTCCAGACCCTTCCCTATCAATCCCCACATGGGCCAATCCCTGGGGTGTCCGCCCGTCTGGAAATCCCCTAATCCTCGATGTCCCATTGGCCCATTTGACCCCTTGTCTCCTCCCCTTATCCCCACTGGCCCCAAAGAAGTTATGTAAACCCTTTGCTCCTCCTGTGTTCCCCCCCCAGACATGTCCCATTGGTTTGTATGTTATCCCCGCCCCTCGATTTTTGTCTCTATTTAAGCCCCTGCCCAGCAGTATTGGGGGCTCTGCCGTTTTGCTGCCTTTTGTGGATGGTAAGCCTTGCTGGATCTAGAGAGCTTTGGAGCCTCCCCTCTCATCTTTGCCTCTTCCCGGACTGCGTGCCTCCTCTGTAGAGCTGCGGCTGTAGGTTCTGCCGCTGGTGCAGCACCCTGCTGTGGTGGTTCCCCACACTTGACTCGGCCTGTCTGGCGTCTGTGGGTGATTCCTGAGCTGGCTGGGCTCCAGAGGGCTGCGTCAGTGTTTTATACAAAATTTTAGTGCTGATATTATTCTCGCCTTCATTAGTCATCTTCCTTCATTAAGCAGAAACAGACAATTCTAAACCAACAACTCTTGGCCTTTTTTCTATCACCATTAATTTCTTGTGCTTTGAACTGACAGCAGAATTTGTAACTGATGATGAAAGGGAATACCTTTGATTTTCTCTGTCATAAACTTTAGTTTTCTGCAGTAGAAGTACTTAAAATAGGGAGTTTTTCAGCTTTAACTTGCAGTAAAATGTGCAATCTTCAAATTTATTTTGTCTATGTTAATAACTACATCAGACCTGTGCTTGATTAAACCAGAAAATATAGGTTCAAATCCCACATTCTACTGTCATTTATTTTCCAATCACATTCTTCATAGGCAGTAAGGACTTACTCTAGAGAAATATCAGAAATAGAAAGAAATGAATGAAAGTCAAGTAGAAATGGTTTTGAACGGACTCTGTAATACAGAGTAGTGCAATGGTTTTGATCAAAGTTTTATGGATTGGGTTTTTAGGGGTTGTGTGGGTTTTGGAGGGTTTTGTTGTCATTTGGTTGATTTGTTGTGGTTTGGTTCAGTTTGTTTTGGCTTAGTTTGGTTTGGTTTTTTTGTTCTTAGTAGGGAACAGTCAAAACTGCTTTGATTTCTCCTTGGGACTGTGTAATTTTGAGACTACCACAGCCTGAATAAGCTGCAATTCTCAGCACTTAGTGTACCTACTTTCCAAAGGTCTGGGGTTTTGTATGCTGGGGTCGATAATTCTTCATTGTCTCTGAACATTGAACTTCAGTCAAACTGATGTGCTTCACCTCTGAACAGCTCTCAACGTTTTCTACCAATATTATAAGTGTTACTCTAATATCTGAGGGAAACCAGCTTCGCAAAAGCCAGTGTGGGTTTTAAATCCCTTTTTGACCTGTCTCAATCCTTTTTTTCTTTTTTTTTTTTGTGACTTCTAAGAGCCATTTTTTTCCCTTTTTTTCTTTTGAATGTGATAGAAATTTTGTTTCCTACATTATGATCCTGAAAGTTTGACAAGCTGGCTGCATGCAGTACGTGTTTAGTGGTACCTATAGTCGCACGTAAGAAATTTAATAGTAAACCAGAGTCTGTTTTGCATTTTATGAAACATTTTCATATTATCTGTTATATGTTGAATCTTCAGTCTAGTGGTACAGAGATACCTATTTCATATAAGAGAAATAAGTAAATCCGTTATTTTAATGTGTAAATTTTCAGACAGCTGTTGAGTCTACCATCTATATCTTTAAAATACAGGTTAGTATGTTCTATGTTTACTGGCTTTCATGGAATTGTTTTATTGATTCAAAGTCTCATAAACCATTTAATATGCATCAGCGTGTGTAAAGGTTTTTATTGTTCTGTAACTTATTATCAACATGAGATTCAAATGTCCGGTCTACGAACTTGGAGAAGTAGTCAGCTGTAAAAACCATTGCTCCCAATCTTATCTGAACAGGGGAAAAATACAGTTTACATTCTCATTTTGACTTACAAGGAAACTATGAATTTGTTCTACCCCCACACTGGTGCATAATACTAGAGTGAAAAATGTGTTTGTGTCCTTATATTCAGTTTCATAGAAACCTGTGCCTCATCATTCACAACTTGGATTCAGCCTCTTAACTTCTCATTTTAATAGTAAAAGTGCATTTGACATTTTTTAAATCAGGTGAATTCATTATGTCTCTCTCATCCAGATTATAAAATATGAATTACATTTATTTTGGGTAGTGCTTGTCTTGGGGCATCATAAGACATTAGTATTTCTGTCATTTCTTTAGGACAAGCTGTTAAGAGCAAATGATCTTATTTCTTATTCCAAAAGGATTGTTTATTTACTTCAGAGGAAAAGGTGCTTCAGGAATGTGACTAAAGGCAAAATATGAAAGCTGTGAAGTTATATAGGTGATGCCATGGGCATAAATTCAGCTTTGTTGTCAATGGTTGTATAAACAAGAAGCATCTTGAATTCACTGTGAAACTATACACAAATTAATAGAGCAGGCAATTAGTGAGCACTTTACTTTTAAAGAGAGTCTTTTTGATGTGGATGAGCCCAAGCTTCAGTAAATATGGGAGAAATTCTGATGTTTGTGTAAACTAAGTCCTCAAAGCAAAACTGCAGTGTGAAAGCTGATCTTGAGGTCATTTACCTGATTTCTCTCCACCCTTTGTGGAGGATTTCTATAAATGTGGTTACAGGAGGAAAAGAAGACAGAGATTCTGAGCTAATCATTGCCACTTACAAAGATGAAGTACTACTGTCTAAAACTTTAAAAAAGTCAAAATATTGTTACTGCCTGTTTGAAATGTGTGTGTTCAAAATGACATTGATTCCCCTGCAAGAACTCGGCATGCTTTTCCACCTCTTAGCAGTTCTTCAAAGTGAATTCATGGGATTTTCACAAGCAGTAAAGACCCTGAGAGAACCTCTTCAAAGCTCATGAATAAGATACCAAAGCAACTCAGTTTCAATATTAAATGTGGTATTGGTATGGACTGGCCAGGTAAGCTGTAGGATTTTGAAATCCTTACTTGCCTGGGGTCCCTGAAACGGAACCCCTGAAATGTCCAGTGCCAGGGTTGAAAATGAGACAAGTGGGACTCTCTGGCTTCGGTCCTCAGTTGTTTATCACTTTCTCGTCACAATTCAGAGCCTTAGATGACAACAGGCTCAGCACACACAGAAAACATACGCAGCAAGACACAAAATGGGCCGATTCAAGGATTCTTAACAGATAGACTACCCAATTAACTATTGCTATGTACCTAAAACATATCTTATTTTTATTTTTCTACCAATAACTAACCATTTATCACCCGCGTAACCTCTGCACTGTGAGTCTGTCTAAGCAATCATTCTGTGCTACGAAAACTGCAGAAAATGGAGTAGATGAAAAAGAAGAAGGAGGAGGGGAACCGAGTCAACACCCAACACCCAAAGTCCTCCATCTTTATTCCAACTACTACCAATACTAAAAAACCCAAAACCTACTTTTCCACCCTGTGGTAAACTACAATAATATCTACTTTATACATTTACAAAAACTCAACTCCTCAAAAAGTCCTGGCAGCTTTTTCTATGGCCAAAGACTAAAATCTGTGCTATCCTGAGGAATAAAACTTCTCAGGACAGGCACAGGAGATATTCCTGTGTCCTGGATTCCAACAGTAAGTCCCAAAGAATTAGATGTATTGCCCTAACTACATAATAGTGTCCCATATTGTCCCTATCACATGACATAAATCAATAACCTGTGGCAAATGTAGCTACAGAGCACGTCATCCATGAAAATAAGAGATTGCTCTGTGAAAGTTTAGCCCGTCATATAAAGAGTGTTTAAGTGAAATTAGGACAAGATGACACCTATAATGAATTATTACTTACATTTTCTAGCAGATAAAAGGTCACAGAAATCTGTTTTGTCTGAGGCAGAATGGAGATTAATTTTTTCAAGTGAGTGGCAGCCCACGTATTTGCTACATTGCTACAAAATACTGAAATGATCAAACAACTTACCTTTTCCCTTTATATGCCATAAATGTACATCAATTTTCACCTAACATGTGAACAAGAAATTATTATGTTTACAACAAAATGACAGTTTGTGAGACAGGTAGAGATGTATAGGAAAATATCACTGGGTTTTGAGGAATTGCTGGATTGAACAGCAATTTTGCTTTTCCATCATGGATGACAGAAGGGAGATTTTTGTGTCTAATTCTCAGGAAATTTGAAAATGACATTTAAAAATAATTTGATTTTTTTTTATCTTATGGAAAACCCAAAAATTCATGTGGCCTAAAATATCCATGTAACATATTACAATTCCCACAATTACAATAGGAATATGTTGCACTCCAAATTACTTTAAATCCCCAAAGAGCAATAATTCTGAAATAAGAATCCTGCTTGTCTGTTCCCAATGAAACTTGAATTTTCATTTACATTAAAAAAAAATCATAATCTTCTACAATTCTTAAATTTTTTTTCATCTAGTTGAAACTATCCAAAGAATTTTAGCCACTTTTTTCCCCCTAAGTTTAATACTGGTGAAAGACATTCCATTCCTCTATACTTTTCATGCTGAGTATTATTAAAACAAAGAGTGAAGAGCATTTTATGAATCAGGATGAGCAGTATTCATCTTTCAGACTGTCTATTGAACAATGGAAAATTAGGGCTTGTCCATTTTGACAGCTGCAAAGAAAACTGCGGAGATTATGCACATTAGCTAAATAACCAAGATTACAATGGTAAGATGGTAGTGATTTTTTTTTTTTTTTTCCCCAACAAGGTTTAGGTGGAAATAATGAAGAAAAATCTGGCTTATTGTTCATTTGCTCAAAGCCTGAAAGCCAGACTGAGGCTATATAACGACTGGTATTATACCCAATACTGTTGTGTAATGTTTTGGTTATATTTGAAAACTGTCCACAGAACCTTTGTCAAGATAATGAAGCCGAGGGGGCAAATATCATGGAATTTTTATTCTTTGCCAGATGATGAAACAGAGTTTAAGATAAAGAAGAGCTTGAATTCAGATAAAAACTAAGAACATAGAATCAGAATCATAGAATCATAGAATAGTTTGTGTTGGAAAGGACCTTAGAATTTATCTAGTTCCAGTCTCTCTGCAATGGCAGGAACACCTTTAAATAGACAAAGTTCCTCAGAATTCCATAGAATTTGGCTTTAAACTGTTCCATGGATGGGGTATAAAGATCTTTGGGCAATCTGTTTCACTGTCTCACCACCCTCACAGTCAAGAATGTCTACCTAATAGCCAATCTAAACCTACTCTCAGGTTATAATCTAAAATAAATTGAAATTTTTATAAAAAAGAAAATACATCTAAATCATATGTCGTTTTTGCACTAATTTAATATCTATAGTAACATAACTGCATGTGTGTTTTAAACATAACTGCATGCATTGTGGTGAAATACTTCCGTAATTTTCTTGCAGTAGCTACTTTCAGAATTCATCTTAGTGAAAAATGTAAAGTTCCTTGTTTCTTCTTTGAAGTAATAACTGAAATGAGGGCAATGTTTCCCTGAATGTCATTATGTATTTTATTTACTGAATAAAAAAAATGTTAAATTATCCAGTAGAAAATAATTACACTATGCTTCACAGACACTCAAAATATTATGCTTTTAGTGAAAGGACAGAGAGGTGGAAGTACTATCGGATTGATTGTTAAGTTCTAAAATTGTATAGATCTCATCCTTTTTCTCTCACTCAAAAAAAACCCAACCAAAATTAAAGGAATATACTAGAGCTACCAATGACAGTCTGATTTCACCCATAGCGTCCCAGTTTTTGGCTCCCAGGTCGAACAACAAAAAGGCTGTCAGGAAAACCACCTGGAAGTGAGCATCTAGAGAGGGCCTCTATACTGCAGTTCCACACCTAGAACAGGTATTTCCCTAAACTACAAATTTGGAAATAATGATTCAAGTTTAAGACCCATTCCTTAATTCTCTAATGTACTTAAGTTTACACTGTTGTCCAGAAAATTCCATACCCTCCACGCAGAATTGAGTCATGATTCTTCCTTGTTTATTGCCCTAATCTGAGCCAATTATTTCGCAAGGCAGATAAAATTTTCAGAGCTGATAGACAAAATTACTCCTTTGGCTAAATAAAAGGCTTTGATCCCAGATCACCTGAAGTTTTGTGGGAATCTCTAATCACCAGTGTGTACAGTGTTGAAGAGTGGTCCTTTCTTAATCTTTTCTATCAAAGATGTTACTTTTGTGACTATTTAGTAATTCTGAGAAGTCACGTAAGCGCTGAGGTTATTGAGCAACTTATGTCTCAGCACACCTCTGAAACATGTTTTTATAGAGATGTCTTAAAAACTTTAGAAATTATTAAAATATTTATCCTCTTAAATAACTATACAGAATCTGTAAAAAATAAATGATTGTGCCATTATGTGTTAAATACAGCAGAATTCTTTTTATAGTTGCGTTAAGCTTTTATGTCATACAACATTAATTACTTGACGTATTTTTCATACTCCTCCGGGAAGACATTGCTTTCAAACTTCAAAGACAGCTACTGCTTTTGAACCTGCTGTATTTTCTTTCAAAATTTTAATTTGTGTAAACTATACCAGTGACCTGAAGGCTGTTGATGTGCTAGATCCATTTGCACCTTCCTCACACAGAACAAAATTCCCTCTCTAGCCCTGGGAAAAATTATCCTCATATATTGCAAATTAGGATCTTGTAACTAGCTTTATCAGAATAACAATTGAGATTCCTGTCAATTATCCCTTAACATAGGCTCCATTATTACTCTGACGGCTCCAAAGTCATTTTCACTGTAGAAATGACCTTAAAATCCCAACAGTTTTTTTTAAAGAAACTACTGTTGGTCCATTTCTCTTCTAGAGCAACTTTTCTTTCATATATCTGTATTCATTTTACTACAGAGATAATCTTAGGACCATAATATAGGTTGTTCTTAATAGTTCTCTCTTCAATTTTTGCCTTTCCTGGATAACAATCCATTAATTTTTACATATAATGTAAACTGTCACTTGAGGTTTGGAATACATATAGTTTATGAAGCTGTCATTGAAGTTTTACTTCATTTTTTTGCATTTAAATAATTTTTGAAATCAGAACCCAACCAGCATTAAAATGTATATTTGATCAAAGAATTCCCTTTCATAAGATCAAATATTCTTGGGCTTAGTTTACGCTACTTGAAGATGTCAATTTGATGAAATAAGGATTTCTGGATTTTTTTAAGCTAAAAGTTAAAAAAAAAGAAAAAAAAAGCAGAAGTATTTCAAAATCTTAAATAATCAACAAGAAATAAAAAGCCCTGTTAATATGATGCTTTGCAGTGTATTCAAGTACAAAAGAAAGTGGTAAGTATGGGTGTGCGATTTCATTGTGAATAAAGAAAAACAACATCTAGTTTCTGAGGCTTTGAGAAAAACCTGATTTGAAAATCTGGATTTCCTATAAAGAAAATCCAGAAAGTGAAACAGATTTTTCTAAACTGATGATTTTGCTTGCATTAATTTGGGCATCTGAATGTGAAAAACAGAGGGTCATCTCAACATTTAAACTATAGGATAAGCATTTGGCTTCCTATTTTGTATTCTTACAATAGAAATAACACATCATATGAATTGTATTGTCCCACATTCACAATGCTGTATTCATATTCTAAATATATAAATAGTTCACTAAAAGCCCAGTGGGTGATCCATGGTCTCAAAGGCAAACTTCTGAGCAAGGTGGTTATTGTGTTTCAGTTGGAAAACACGAAAGGATTTCTCAGAGTTGTGCCTCTAAGAAGTTTCATTTAAGTAACAGAAAAATAACATGAAATATGTATCTTTTTCCACAGAAAATTTAAGTTGGGTGGCATCATGAAGAAACACTACTTACATAAAATGAAATAAACTCATATTTCATTAAAAGATACTAAATAGCAAAGTATAATAAATAAAATATATCTAAAAACTACAGGCCCAGAACACAGAAGTACTCTATCATGAATGTAAGTTTTATTAATCTAAAATGTTTGACTAGCTGCTTAGTTTGATCTAATATTGGATTGTCTAAAGACTACAGTGCACATGTTAAATACATAATTGTGTCTTCTACAATAGTATATTAATTATCTCTTTATCTACTTTATGAAGAGATAATTGTTTTGATTTAAATTTTCATCTTTTGCACAATGCTTTCTCCAGAAAAGCTCTGTTATATGCATCACTTCAGTAGCATGTTTCTTCTTCAATATATATGAAGACAATCTTCCTGATCCCTTAGACAAATAAACTTGGCCCATGACTCTGTGGCAAAATGCTTTGAATGAAGAATTTCATTGGATTCATCACTGAATGATGGCAGCGAAATGCCACCTACAGTCTGCTCCACTGAATTTCTTACGTGAAGAATCAAACCCGTCACACCTTTTCACTGAATAAAAATTGACTGAATTGTTTTGAAGGGAATTGCATTTCATATCACATGGATGAGGACTTTCCTTTGGATAAAATACACAAAAATCTTCATGGTATTATGAGACAGCTGCATTCAATAGACAAGAGTACTTATGAGTCTTATCAGTTTATGTTTTAACATTAATGAATTTGAGCTATCTCCCTGTTGATGTTACTAAGGGAGACGGTGAGAGAGCTGAAAAGAATCCAATTTTAAAAAGTAATTTAATAAGGAACTTGAGAAACTGGGGAAGGTGTATTAGACTGACAAAAGGAATCTGTTCCAGGCATAAAACACCATCCAGAAAAGTTAAATGAAACCAGATGATGTGGTAAGGAAAAGGAGGAAGAAAAGGGAGGGCAGGACAGGCAAGTAATGTCATGACTGGTTTTTCTAGGACCATAAAATAAGGACTAAATGACAAAAAAGTAAAAGTTAACTGTTCTAAGTATAATCTCAAGCATACTTGCTATTTCTTTGCAATGTATTGCACATTTCCAGCCCACTTGTAAGATGAAACAATATGACTCAAACATTACCAAAAAAAAAAACAAAAACAAAACCAACCAAACAAAAAAACCCCTGAATACTGAATTACTGTTGCTCTTTGTAATATTGACACTCATTTCCTCTCACATGAAGATGTCAGAAGCATTTGACTTTACGATAAGTTTTACTGGGATTGGAAAATGAGAGCAAATACTTTGTTAGAACATACCTCTTGTCTGGATCTTATAGGCATAATTTAAATATAGTTATGTTCATGTAATAGTGTCAATCTTGTAAAAAAATATTCATTTTCAAACCACATTATAGGAAACTACTGTGACTTGTTATAAACTAATTCATATCAAGTGCTTGTTCTTTACTGTGTACCCTTCTTTGCAAGAATTGATGGATATATTTTTATCAATGACAGCCACCACCCATTGCTCTGGAACAAGCCAGGCTGACACAGCTAAAAACAGATAAAACACAGTCAATGAAAGATGAGAGGAATTAAATTATTTGAATGTACAACAGACTAATCAAAGCTAGCAGCAGTTTATTTGGAGCATCTCAATTTTCAGAAATTGTGGAGGTGCCTCTGTTTGCCTTTGTAATATTATTTTGCTAATTTTCACTATTTCTTGTAATATACAGAAATGAAATGAAAATAGTAAAGTTATCAGAAAACAATTTTTCCATATGGTGCCTGGTTAATTCACAGACCCCCACTGCTCACCATGTCTTAGGCATATAAATATAAATTATAAAAAAACCCAAATTCATGTTGAAAACCACCACACCTTCTCAAGTCACCATTATGCATGACGGAATCCTGCCTTCCTGGGGATGGCTGAACACCTGTCTACCCATGGGAGACAGTGAAATAAAACCTTATTTTCCTTTGCTTATTTTCACAGCCTTTGCTTTTACCTATTAAACTGCCTTTATCCAAAAATTCGAGTTTTCCCACTTTTACTCTTCCAGTTCTTTCCCTGATCCTGCTGGTGAGAGAGAGGCTGAAGGGGCTTAGTTCCTGGCTGGGGTTAAACCATGACATTTGATTCCATTCATATTTGTTAACATGTATTCTGGAGCATCACTGGATTTTTTCCTAAGAATAGCAGGATTTTTTTTTTTTTTTTGTTTTACCCAACATTTTCTTATTATGAGACATAGCTCTATTTGTTAAAATTTGTCAAGATTTATTTATGACAGAACATAACTGGAAACATGACATGATGATAGATGTGGAAGCTATGGTGAAAAAAGGCATCCATTCAGCTCCTTTGTCAGACAATTTATAGATGGTTTCTTTTGTTTGCAAAGTAACAGAATAATAAATGGTGAACAGCAAAAGTCATTCCACCTTCCTTGAACCCTGCTCAATAAAAAAGTATTGTGCATTCCATAATGGTTTCCCACTCTATTTCAAAATAACACTGTATCAGGCAACAAGAGATTGTTTGATCTACCATGGCTGTGCCTTTAAGACAGATAGGAAGGTACGTGGCCCTTACTTGACAGAGAAATTGCCAGTTGCATAACTTCGCTCACAATTTTGCGAACATGGCAGAAAAATTATGTCGATCAACACCTCATCAATTATGAGTGGTAAGTGGCTATCTACTGTGGATTTTTAAAAATGCTTCAGTTATCATCTGTGTTATGGCTTTACTGGGGCAAGAATACCTAAATATCATCTGACTCATTTTGGCAACTCACTGAACATCTGTTTGCTCACCAGGGCATAAATCTTAATATTTGCTCACCAGGGCATAAATCTTAATATTTTGAACCTCTTTTACTCACACAACCACACTCAAAAGTATTTGAGTGCTGAACAGTCATCTCTCTCTCTAATTAGTGTTACTTTTCTGATAGGCTTGTCTGGCAGCAACTATTGTTTTGATTTTTTTCTCTTAAAATCATAACCAAGCTTTGCAACATTTGTCATTCAAGGGATAAAGAGATGTGAGATCAGGTTTTAAAATTTTTACTCCATTGTCAGAAAGCTTTCAAATTACAGAAATTCGTTATAAACAGTTTTTCTAGCTCAAAAATCTTGAAAGTACTAAGGAGTATAGTCAATAAAATCTCTATAAGAGTGAGATACAGGGATATTTTCACTGAATATCTATAGAATGTTTCTGCAGAGGATATAGTAGCTAGCTTTCATATGTCTCGGTCAAAATTTACCCATTAATAAGAACTGGCTGCAAAGAGTTAAATGGAAGCTATAAGCTGCCAGGGAAAAACTATACAGAAAAAATCCTCTTAAATTAGATGTTGAATAATAATGGCCAAGAAAGAATTAGAATGGTTTCCTAGCTTCTGGACTTGGATAAGAATACATTGAACTACCAACACAAATTCCGTTTAGACTAAATCTTGCAAGAAAAAAAATGTTATTTAAAATGTTACATAGTTTAGAAAATGTTTTGAATTTTCATTTAGTAATAGATGTAGAATGGATTTTAATTTTAACATCATATGCACATGTGTAATTGTATAATTTACAGTATTTTTACATTACAATCTTACTATATCACTTAAATCAAATTAATTGATTAACTCCACTGTGAAGATGAAACGTAAAGTTGCTAAATGAGTGCAGTGTTGTCTATTCACTCACTGCCTCTGCAAATGGCAGGGATATTTAAAGATTAATCCCACTGAACGTAATCAAGTTCAGCTTTGTTAAAACAGGACAACACAAGTCAAAAAAGTCTTGACAGTAATTAATTAGGAAGACTTTATTAGATTCCGTGGTACACATTGTGAGAACATTTATATTTGGGGGTTTATTGGTTCTAGGAACTACCAGCTCCCATAGAGTTGTCAATGCTCAACACTTTCAAAATAAATATCATTAATAATTCCAAATGCAAAATTGCTGCTTCCTTTTCTTCTCAAGTTTTCAAAGCCAGTAATAACCATGCTTTTTTTGGGAGCAGTTTTTATGTGACTACTGTACATTAGACAAAAAAAACACGCACTCATATATACACAAGAATTGTGAATACACACAAGAATGTACTGTATCAATTAATTTCTATACTATATCTTAAAAATTTACATAGAGCAGAGCATAAGATAAAGCACGTTTCTTACTTTTTCAAGAACACAGTAATTTGGCAACTCCATTTTGTCTGTCTCGTTTTAGACTGCACTTAGTTCTTGGGAAGGAATCAAATTTAGCAATCTTTTCCTCTTCCAAAACTCAAAAGTGTTTATGTTCTTTTGTTGCAGTTTTATCATGTCCAGCAACCAAGCCCCACACAGCTGCTCACTCACTCCCCCATAAGTGGGATCAGGGAGAGAATTAGAGGGGTAAAAGCTAGAAAAATTTGAGGGTAGGAATAAAAACATTTTCATAGAAAAAACAAAAGCCACACACAAGCAAAGCAAAACTAGGAATTCGTTCACCACTTCTCATGGGCAGACAGGTGTTCAGCCATCTCCAGGAGAGCAGGGCTCCATCACACATGACGGTGGCTTGGGAAGACCAAACCATCACTCCAAATGTCCATTCGTCTTTCCTCCCACTTTATATACTGAGTATGATGTCATATGGTCTGGAATATCCCTCTAATCAGTTTAACTGTCCCTCTGTGTCTCCTCCCAGCCTCCCACACACACCCAAATTCTTCACCAGCGTGGAAATGCAAAAAGTAGAAAAGGCCTTGGCTCGGTGTCAGCCCTGCTGAGCAATAACAAAAATATCTCTATGTTATTAACTCTGTTCAGCACAAATTCAAAACACAGCCCCATACCAGCCATTGGGAAGAAAATTAACTCTAACCAGCACATCTTTCCAGTTCTGTCTCTATAATATTACATCTTAAGTGTAGTTGTTCTTGATTAACAATTCCACAATTCTTTAGCTGAGTGCTCTTTGCCCTTTCACCCCTGCAGTTATCTGCTGTATTCCAAAACTGACCTGTATCTCACCTGAGATTTCTTGATATGTTGCTTTCAAAAGCATATTTTTAGTGCAGTGAATTGTTTAGCACTTATATTGGACTTTTTGGAAGATATCTGCACATAATAACTATTTGTTCACTGTCTTATTTCCATATAAATTTGTGTTGTGTAGGGAAAAAATGCCATAATTTATTCTCACATCAAAGATACCACTAGCCAAAGAAGTTTAGGAAGAAATAGAATGTTGTCAGAGTTTAGGTAAGATAAAATAGATATTTTCTAGCTCAAAAAGACCTCATATCAGCTATTCTCTTATCCATACACAGTTTTTAAAAATATATCTTGCCAAGCCTTACTTAACTACTTAATTTTATGATAAAAAGCTAGGTAGTTAAAATCCAGTGTAATCTTCCACATGGGGAATTTTTTGCTAGACTTATTCTTTATAACTCCCTGATTAGAGTGTATGTTACAAAGGTGTCTGTAATCTACTTGTCCTAATCCTTTCAGGGAGTTATTGAGAGCAAAAGCCTAATCATCCCTAAGAGTTATTCTTTGAATACGTCTTTCTTTTTTTACCTCATAAGGTCTAAAGCTAGCCTTGTTACTTCCCTTCTACTATTAGAAAAAATGCAATGAGGGTTTGGAAACACATTTTAATATTAAAACAATATTGTGCAATCTGAAGGAAAAAAACAAAGCTCTGGATTTTGTACGTGAAGGTGAGGAGTTTGAGGATGCCACCAAAGAACAAGTAATCATCAAAGAATTTTCTCAGAATTTTGTCCTTCACTACCTGCCAGAAAAAAAGCTTTCTGACATTTCTAAGGCCAGTGCTTTTAGCAAATGAACTCCAAGTAGGCCTGGAGAGGGGTCAATCATCTGGGACAGAGCTTTAGAATACCCGGGTTGTGATATCATTTGTAATGCAATCTGGTGATTCTCTCTTCACTATGCCTAGTGTCTCCCGGACCCAGATGTAAACCACGAGTGGCATAATACAAAAGAGGTTTAGCGTTACCTGAACACATCCTTTTGTCTGATGTCATTGTTTGTGAGTGGGACTGATTTAAAAAAAAAATCCTGAGTTTTATTTCTATGCTTTTGTTTACAAGAACTGAGTTCTGCAGTCCACAATGAAATGTTAAAAGGACTTAGTAAACAAATCAGCACCAGTTAATAGAGAATAATGAGCTGAAGTTTTCTTTGAAACAAACATTTTAGTAGTTATAAATAGTGAAATAAATTTTAAAAGTTCTTCATTTTTTGGCTGAAAAACTTGCAATAGTTTATTCATCACTATATCAGTCTCTAGCTACAGTGGGAGTCTATGCTTAGGAAAATTATAGGAGAAATTTATTCTCACAAAGTATTCCTTTTGTCTCTATAGGCATTTTTTTTTTGCTTTATTATAAAAGATGCACAATTCACTGTCATCTGAGTTCTTTTAAGGTTACCTTGCAAATAGTATACCTGCTGAAAATCATCATAAATCTATATCAAGCCTGGAGGGCTTTGATTGTGTCAGACAAGTTGTAGTGATTAGCAATCCAGTCCTATCCTGATGGAGATTAATTTTTTACTAATAACTCATTTTTTCATCACATTCTGTCTACAGCAATCCAATAGAACTCTCATGGAGTTGGCAACCTCTAGAAACTTCTGCAGCCTGTTGTCTTCGCAACAACAGAGATGACAACAAACCCAGCAAACAGTCTCTATTTTTCCACATTCAACAAGGACATTGAGTCTATTTAAAAATCTCTGCTTGTATCTTTAATGGCAAATGCTTATACATAAAAAAAACCTCAAACATCTCAACATTGGGTTGATAAATTTTCAATTTTATTCCCAGGATCTTTCTTTTGAAAATACACAATCAGTTCTTCCAGAGATGGAAGTCATCACTTTGAAATATAACCAGAGAAAATTTAATTATGTACTTTTTTTATTTTAAATAGAATAACCTATTTCAATAGACAATCTTCAAAGCAAAAGAAAAATACATGTGTAATTCTTGTGAATTTGAGCAGCAAGACATTGTACTCAGATATTGTGTTTGCTCCCACATGGATCCCAATTTTACACGTTTTGGGAAATATTGGGTGTCTCATCACCTTCCTTTCTTTGACTAACTGTCTTTAATCTAGACTGCAAAGCATGCACTTTAGAAAGACCTACATAAAACTCCGGATTAATAAGGCACCTCACAGAAGGTTTCAGATATTATATAGACACTCTGAAACAGAAAAGAAAGAAGTAAAATAATCACTCAATAATTGCAATCAGAATAAGCATGGTTATGTAATAAAATATGAGAATTTAACTGCTTGATAAGTCTAACTTTTGGACTGTTCAATCTTGTTCATGGCATTCATATTTTTACAAAGTCTTCACACTGTTTAGGTTCTTTAAGATGAGCTAGTTGAGCAATTAGCTTTAAAACCCCTTAGAATACATGTAACGAATTCAACAGCTGTCAGGAAAAAAAAAAAAAAAGAGGCACACGCATTCTAAAACATGAAGGATCATTACTTTAAGTAATTAAGAGAAGATTCCTCCAGGATAAAATTGTATCCTGTTGTTTTTACTAATCAGAATTTTAAGAGAGTATGAGTCTCTAATTTGCCACAGATACTTTATTCAGCTTGAACATAAACAAACATTTTAACTTGGATTATAATTACCCTTTTCCTCATGCATATTGTATTGCTTTTGAGTGATGTTTCTCCGCTGTTGTGATGTACCTGTTCCAGACCAACTGTTTTTAGTGGGATTAGCACTTCCAAAAGAGTAGCTTCTGATCTCTTCTACATTAACACTACAGGGTACAAACAAATATGCCTATTTCCCTGAGTTCAGAAACAATGGTTGCTCTCAGCAGCTTCATGACTTTTCTGTTAACATAAAAAAGAGCTATCTTAGTCTCTAGTGAGGTAAAGGTCCAATTCTCTCAGCCCTTGATTCTGAAAATATCGCTCCCACTGCTTAGGCTTCTTACAGTAAGTAATCCTAGCGAAGCAATAAAGACACAACATTAAATATAGGTATTGCAGGGAGCAAGTTTCAGGCCAGGAGCTTCAATAAAGCAGAGGGAATATAATTCTCTCATGTCCAGAACTGAAAGATAGACCCTATTAATCAGAAACCCTGAAATAACATAGTCCAGCCATCAGAAATTAATTAATTACTTCACTGAAAAATCATCAAAATCATCCAGATTTATAGTCTACACACTGGATCTGTGGTTAGTATCCATTACATTTGCACAGGATCTATAAAAAGCTTTCATTTTTCCTGTAATATTAGCAATCAAAGTCTTGCATTTATCATATAACTTAGGTATAATATAAATCAGAACTTTGTCTAAGTCAGAAATAGTTATTTTCTTGATATTTAGACTTTTCTAAGAAAGCTACTAAAGTATACAAAACTGTTCCCAAAAAGTAGAGGATGTGATTTTAAAAAACCTATTTAGAATTATTTTCTAAATTTATTTAAAATATGTATAAAATGGAGAAAAACATAGACAAGTGCTGAATATAAATGTTTGGAAAGTACTTCATAATGCTAGTTTGAAATTCTCATATGTCCTTATAATCATAGTAAAAGATTGAAATGTATATTTCACGGAAACTCCAAAGATACCCTGGCTGCATGGGAAAGGAATCCTAAACAGTAGAATATGAAGTCATCAAAATTTTCTTAAGTAGAGATCACAATTTTCAATGTCCATATTTATTGTCTGTTAATTGTTTGCTGCCGTTTTATATGGTGGTGAAAATTTATTTTCATTTCAAAATATAGCACTCACTAAATTCATTAAATTGAACTACACTATTTTAATTAAAAACTTATGAAATAGCTCTTCTATCATAGCATTTCTCTCAGCATAAAATTGTCATAGCTTTCTAAAGAACTGAAAGGAAAATATGTAGTGGTGAAGGGGAGGGAATTCAAAACTGCTACTGGCTGCCAGAAATTTCAAATATGTGATGGAAGGACAGTGGAAGGTTTAAAGTCTAGTTGACTGCTTAAGGTCATTGAACATTGAAAAAAGGAAGGAGGTATGCTAAGTGAAAAAAAGAAAATGTACTACAAGTTACCTGCCTCCAAGACAATTTGCTGTGATCCCAATATAATCAGGAGTATCCCTGAAGACTAAGCATTTCTTTTGACTGAAGAAAATACAATTTTAAAAAAGAGATCAAACTATTCAACCCAAAGATTTCTGCGAATTTCACCTCTGTGATAGTTTAATAACTCCTCTGAGATTGCTGTTCTAACTTGCTTTACTTGTTGTACTTTTTAACCTTTGGTAGTTATAGAGAGTTTGAAAAACACTGTCCTCCTTGAAACAGGAGGATAAAGCACTCCCTTCTCTTCCATTGCTCTATTATCCTCCTTTCTACTTTCCCCAAATTATGTCATTCAAAAAGTCTCTCGTAGACAAATCAATTTATCTGACACTGTGATCCTCTCTAGTGCATTTCTTCAGATCATCCAAATAATGAAAAAGATGTCTCATCCCTACACTACCTCACCAGAACTCTGTACTAGGGGAATATAGATGGTGTGAGATTAAACTAGGCTGTAGAGAGAGATGCTTCTTCTACCCCTATCCAGCTCATAAAATCCTATGACAAATTGGCCACTGATGGCCTCCACATTAACTCTTTGAACTCTCACCATTCTAGGAAGGTGGAAATCGTATTTTGACATCCTTACCAACAGAATACAACATAGAGCATATAGCAGCATACATAAATCATTCACAAGGTTACACCTTTCCATCAAAGTAATACCTTGCCTTGTGCATCATAGTCCCTGAGCTCCCATCTGTGAGCCTTTAGTGAAATGTGCAAAAAGCTGGGAGATTGAAACTCCTATTTTCTCTTGAGAGTCTCTGCTGAGCTTAAGCAGCTCCAGTACCCATAATTTGTACTTTCTGTCAAAAGAAGAAATTATGCTTTTGCTTCTTTCTGCTGATGACTTTTTTTTTCCCCCCCACAAAGAGGATTGAACCAGGGAAGCCTATTAAAATTGTAAAAAACACAGAACTTGCAAATAAGCCTATGGGAAGAGAATAGATCCAAGTGGAGTTTGCACCTTTATTGTTCCTGTATTAGTTTAAAGATAAAAGTAGATAAAAGTAGCTAAAGCACCACCATAATATTAAAATATTATGTGGTTTTAAAAAATCATTCCTATTAGGGCAATAAAGCATTTGAAGACACTGTTTAAATATTTTTCAGTTTATAGATGTCAATTTTGATAGCCAAGCATGTAAACTTACAGGGTTAGCTTATAGCCACAAAAGAGAATAAAAGTTCAGAGGTTACTGAACCTATCAACTGTTGTGGAAATAGTAAATACATAAATTTTTTTTGAAAATGTTGTCGTTTATGTCCATTTATTTCAAAAGTTCTTATTGGGTTTCTTGTAGGAGTTGCATTGCTTTGGCATTCTTTCTTCACAGTGCCTATGTTATTTATCTGGCTTATTATGATATTAGATTTTTTGCACTTTTTCATCTGTTCATTCGAAATTTCTCATTCCCTCTCACCCATTTCAGATCAAATTTCAGGCTTTCAAAATTTAAAGGGTGCCAGAACTGCTTTTGACTAACTGTAAAAACTTCTACTAAATTTCAAAGATCTGCTACTGCAAAATAGATATAGTTTTAGACATAGATAGGTAAGATATGTAAGTATTTTCTGATGCATATTGAATTTTACAATAATGTAATATTTTCATTGTCCATGACGCACTACACCTATTCTTAAAAAATACTTCTTTGAAGATAAGTTATTTGAACATGAATGGGCAAACACCTTGTGAAAGTCTTTTAAAAGAGAGGTGAAACCCATTTTTGGTTAATGTTTCTCTACTGAAAAGATTGGGGAGAGGCTGGCCTTCAAAAATCAACTTGTTTTTCTGAAATTTTTGATTGCATCACTTCACTGATATCATCCATTCCTGTGCAATTATTCATGAAAGAAAAAATCCATCACTATGATGCTTAAAGGATATGATTGAAACTGAGCACGCTCATACGTATGTTTGCAATTGAATCACCATCATTCCTGTTGAATGAAGTTCAGAAAAATTTCAAAATCTTTTGCAATGCAGCTAATATGGGGAAAATAAGGGCATTTTAATAAAACAGCTTAGTCTGGTAGATTTCAGTTGCTTTGGCATACAGCTTTCTAGGAGTGTGGAGTAAAATCATAATAAAAGTACTTTGCAGACAGAGCTCTAGTCCTTGTGAGCTGTTGGGATTGAAACATAGATGGATGGAGCCAGAATTGTCCCAACCCCTTCTTAGGCAATTTAAGGTATTACCTTAGCCATGGAAAGAGAAAACACTAGGTTATCAAACTAAAATACAGCTTTTTGTCTCAGGTGAGAACCAGCTTACTGACAGAAATGAGTCTTGATCATGGACAGATTGAAGTGAGGGAGAACAAATTCACAAAGCAGCATAACACCAGAGACATTGAAACATATACCTGGACAGTTTATTTTTTTTTCATTAAGGGAAGAAACAAATTTTGAAATTGTCAGATTGAAATTTATGAATTATTAAATTAACACCTATTTAAATTTTTTTCTCTGGCTTCTTTCTTTTTACAAGCAAACTTTGACATCATGTGGGACTTGGTGTAGACCAAATTATTTCTCTTTTTTAGTCTAGTGAAATCTGTGCATTTAGAGAGGGGCAGAAATGCTCTAATGAGTTATCCAGATCAAAGTTGTATCCTTACTGTGTATCTGACAATTTTTGCCAATCCCAGATATGTCAGCAGTGATTTATTCAATACAGTCAAACATGTGAAGTGGTTCTTCAGCCAAAAACTCTGGAATGAATAAATTATTAAAGAGAAGCCTAGGGACAGCCCACTGGGAGATAGAGACATGGATTTGATTCTAAATTCTCATAAGTCAAATTCCCCCAATAACGAAAGGTTGCAAGATCTTTGATTTCTCCGTGTCAGTTATTTACAAATACACTAAATTAACGTAAGTTGTCAGTGTGACAAAACATTTCTGAGTCAGTAGCATTCTTCATGTACCTCGCCTGTGGAGCTGGACATGTGTCTCCCAGAAGAACAAATAATCAGATGAAAAAACACAACTTTTGTCAAGAGGAATAAAAAAATCCCAGAGCTGTCCTGGTCCTGATCTGCTTCCTCATGTGCAGTGATCAAGCATCTCTAGACTGTTATTCTCTGTCTTAGCCTAGCTAAAAGCTCTTTAAGATAAGCACAAGCTAAACATGAAGGTGGAAAGTAAAGAATAAAACGTACAAGAGTCTTAGCCCACATGCTGGTCTTCTAGTTATCCTAACAAAAAAATTTGATGGTGGCCTCAGACAGACTCTTGGGGTTGGAACTGCTGCTTATATAGTCAAATTCCAGGCACAGCCTACCAGCTGTTCTAGCTAGTTATTCAAAATTGCCCCAATTCTTCCTCATCAACAAGCACATCCTTCACTCTGACAGCACCATGGGTGGTTGTACCAAGAGTATTTGAATGCAGAGGAAAACACATTTTATTGTTCTTGACTGATTTATCCTGTAAATATTCTGAAATTCCCAGCTCTTGTAGGCCATGCGTATGCAACACTGATTTTGTACCACAACTCCATGTCACCGTACTTTTTCTGAGACTCCTTTCTTTTTTGCTACTCTGTTTGTTGAATTCTACGCGTGTAATGTGCATTTAACTGTCTTTCAAAATTATTTTAAATATGACAGCTTATGTGTCATTGAGCCATACTCTAAAGTTCCAGCCATGTTAAACTTTCCTTTAGTAAAAAGAACATGACATATACTAGCTTTGATTCTGCCTACATTTCCCATTTGTGATGGGGAGAACCAGTGTAAAATCCACAACAGTAGGAAGAGACAGAGAAACAGCTGAAATCATACTGCTCTGATGAAGTAAAATCCATTTAATGCATATTTCTCAGGAGAAGAAAATCTGATGTCACTGAAAAGAAGAATATTTAATCAGTAATATAAATCAGGAAATAGATACACTCTTAATAACAGTAGTAGTTGGGGAGGTTACATCACTTGATTGTGGGATGCATTCTTTGCACCACAAAGCAGCGGCCATCACTCGGTAAAGGTGACATGAACAAAAACTTTATGTTGTGCTTATAATACGTCTTGTTTAGGTGTACTAGTTGTGAAAATAGAACAAAGATTAAGAGCAAGGGATTGAAAACAGTCTTTCTAGGATTTTGGTTATGAGAAGGAGTAATGACAGCTAAAATACTCCTGCAACAAAAAAAAACCAACATGATAAAAAATGTGCAGCTTATATTTGAGGCTGTCAAAAGACTGTAAGAAAGGATTATAAACTGAAGGTACAGTCCAGTGCATTTAGTTGTCATTGTGTATGACCCCTGTAGCCAAGCATACCACTGTACTCATCGTCACTCAGTTGTCTCTGGATTACACATTACATTTTTCATGCTTTTAGCCATTCTCCTTGAATGTCTGTAAAATGAACCTGCAGAAATTGTACAGAATGTTGTAGTGACTGGTACATTAGGTTGCTCTGAAGATATGAACTGTGGCAGACAGATAGAATTTGTTCTAATGTACTCTCATGAAGAGACTACTCATATTATGTTAGAGTGATCTGGAAGGTTTTGCTGGTTTCTTTACTTGTAGGAGCCAAAATCCATATTACAATTCAGAGGCAAGATTCTTCATATTAGTAGAGTTTATTCAAACAATGCTAATGTTTCAATATAACATTAGTGTGATATTCTTCTCCACCTCCTTCCCATCCCGCAGCCCCCACTTTATTTCAGGAACAGATTTCTTTAAGAGACAAAATGTAAATACCGACTGTATACATTTTTCCTCAGCATAACTGCTATATCTTTCAAGCAAACAAAAGATGAGAGTCTAGATGCCTTGAAAATGTCAAGAGCATTTTCCTTTCAGTGTTTGTATAGATGCCATTGCCAGAATGCTTCAAATTCAGGGTATTTCCTTACTCAAACACTGTCAGGCCAATGAAAAATTATTCTAAATGTGTCCTTGAAACTATCAAACATTATTTTTCTATGTTGATGACTAAGATAACTAGAGAGCACAATAGAATTTAATAAAACAACCATGACCATTATGTCAGAAAGAAGTTTGTTCTGACTGGTACTGAGCTACTGAAGTGATGGATGCATGAGAAGCATGAGATAATTGATAACTAGAGTATGGGATGCTGCTTTTCAAACTGAGCAGAAAACTCCATTTAATATCTATTCAGTCATAAAAAAATTGTAGAGCCCCTGAGGTGTCAAAAATATGCTAATACACACATTCGAGTTTGTACTTGCATCATGGTTCTGCAAGCAGAGAGGCTCCTGTACTGTGATCTGCTTCCTACTGCCTAAACAGCATTTCAATGAACAAAAGAAGGAATAGCACATCCTATTTTGTGGGATAAGATTTGCTCATCTGTCTCTTCAGCAGTAAATGTGATTGTTTTGATTGTCTGTTTTTATATTGTCATGAAATATGTGGATTTAGGCAATTAATTGTGTTCATAGTGATGGAAACAGGAGCTTTATTGATCTCACTTCCACTTTGTGAATTCTGCTGAGTAAAAAATGCTGAAAATATGTACCTAGGCACTTACACTGTCATTGTCTCCACACCTGAGACTCTAGCCATGCTTCTAACATATGAATTCCATATCAACTTGGAATTGTCACTATGAAGATATATTATTCTCCATTGTCTTGAAGCCAATATATTCCTTTATATTTATGAAAATAAATGTGAAATTTAACCATTTGGTGGTTCAAGAACATGCCACAAAAAAAAAAATTGCAATAATCAAAGTAGTAATATATCTTCATTTTTATGTGAAGTTTAAGAGTCATCATACTAAAGTACACCAGCTCCTGAAGTGTATTTGTGTAAGCATTTTTTTTTTTCAAAATCCTATATATTATGTAGAAAACATTCTAAAGACTGAAGATTCTTCTCATTTGTTCCAGTGGGTTTTGGACAACATTCAAAATAATTAGACATTATGAAAGTTCTACTATGGAGATTATTAGTTAAGTAAGTTATAGATGAATTGAACATGCTTTTTCTTTTCCCATTTTTCTTTTTGAGGTTTCCAGTTTCAGAATTCTCAAGGTGTGCAAAAGAAACTGAAAAAAGATATTATGGAAAGACAGTGCTGTTGGAGCAATTATGTTCCCTATAGCTTAAAGGCCATAGTATTACAATATACAGCATTGCAATTAAACTTGTATTGCAAAAAATGTAATCTGTTTATGTTTTAACTGCTTTGGTTACAGTGATTATGAAGAATTTTTTTTTTTACTACCATAAGGTGAAACTTTGTGATTTAAATGTAACAAAGTGAAATAGCAGCAGCTTTCAAAATGTTTTTGAAATGGCAATAAGAATTTTATTTTACTTTGGGATGTGATTAGGTATTTGCAGGCTGAATCGGATTATTTTGGAGAAAAAGCAAAAGCAAAAAATTCACTTTTAGAAAGCTTCATATACTCTGATATGCTGTGGAACTAAATATAATAAAATTACAGTAAATACCTATTAAATGAATACTTTCCAATTTCAGCCTACCTGAAGAAAATTCTTTAGTCTTTTAAAAGTCATTATGAAGAAATTTTGTAGACTATTTTAAGCTAATAATAGTAGTAGTAGTAGCAGTAGTAATTGTGTTTATCAGGCTCATAGCCTAACAATTATGAAGGTCTTATTAATACTTATACCTTATAAAAATAATCTAATGTAAATAATAAATTTTTCCAGTGGATAAATATTCTTATTCCCATGGGACACTGTATATAATCATAATTAGTATATATGAACTCACAGAATGGCAAAGTTATGTGAAGCTGGATTTTAAAAGATGAGTTAAGACTACAGGATCCAGGATGGACTGAATTTTCTTCTTAGAGCCATTGTAAATTGTTCATTTCTGTGCCAGAACCCAATTCCTGTGAGCAGCTCAGAAATGACTGCACTCTCTCAGAGCAGGCACATTTGGCATTTGTGACTGACCAGTTGACCTCAGGACATGACACTGCACTCTGACCAATGCTAGTGACCTGTAAAACAGATTTTTGAATGGAAGGATACAGTAAAAGTTTCTGTTAAAGAAATTTTAACTGAGATTTTTATGGAGACTTTTAAGTGTTTGAAAGGATACTACAGAAACTTCTAGACAATTAGCTTACAATGTTCATCTTCACTATATAATATCGAAATCAAGAGTACAAATCAGAAATACATGATTTAGAAAACAATCAGGTTGTTGCCAAGGTTAATTGCTGAAGGAATAAATTTGCATATAGAATTTGAGCGATAAAAAGGAACACTACTGAACATATTTGAATTCAGAATTTTTTTCCCGGATAAAAAATTCTCAATTTTCTAACTTATTTTCAAGAATACAACTTAAGATGTCTTTTTTTCCTCCATTTATTGTAGTATCAGATTTTTTTCTTCTTTTACTATCCATCACGGTGAAGAAAAGCATTTCAATTCTGGCATAACTTGATTACAAAAATTATTAGAGAAGTTGAATATCATTCTTAAAAGCATATTAAAATCAAACACACAAATTGTATCCCCTTACTATTTACATAATTATTATACTTTTTGAAGCAAAATAGGTTAGAATATAATTGTTTAAGTAAATGTTCTTTGTTATCCTCTTCCAGCAAACTTCTCATTTTTCTATACATTGCTTTGATGTCTTAAGGATGTCAATTTCAGTGCAACAGGAAAACAGCAGATTTTCATCCGAAATCTCTGATGTCTGCAGTATTAACCTGAATATAGAATAACCTCCCAGACCCACTCCGCTTTGATGTTTCTTTAGTGTTTGAACACTATTAGTCTACACACCAGCTTTTGAAAAAACTTTTTCACATATATGTCTTTTTAGAACTGGATAATATCCATGACCTTCCAGTCCTGTAACTAGGCACTGATTTGTAGACCAAAGGCATTGCCACTTAGCCTCTCAGATCCCAAAGCCTCAGGGGAAAATTGGTTGTAATTTCTTTATATATTGTCATGGAAATACACCACAAGACAAAGCATATCTTTTTGCATCAAGAACTGCTTTCAAAGCACTAGGGCTGAAAACATTATGCCCTGAGCTGATTATTAAATCTAATGTTCATACATTTGCTCTCAAGTGTAATGATGCTTTGGTAACTCTCATGATGTCTGGTACTATTTTCCTGAAAGCCAAACAAGCAGTATAATCATACCTCATCTTTCCTCAGAAACCTGAGTTCTGAGCCTCCATCATTACTGAAGAAAGATAGAAGGCCTGGTTCTAATAAAATGCTTTAAATATTTGAAGGGCTGTTTTTGTAGAGCCAGTGTTACAGTATGTTCTTTTTGAAGCCAATGTTTTTTGAGCTGCAGGCACAGTATCACAAACCAGAAAAACTTTGAGTTGCTATGATCATTCTGTCATGGAACCATAAGCTGACCGTGTGCAACCTCTTAGCTCTCTCCCCATAGTAAATTAAAACGTTGATTTTAAGCCATGTTCAGGGTTATCTTGTTTGATAGCAAGGATTTAGTCTAGAGAAGACTGAGGGGGGTTATTAATGCATGTAAATAATATCTCAAAGACAGGTGCCAAGAGGATGGTGCCAGACTCTTCTTGGTGCTGTCCAGTCACAGGATGAGTAGCAGAGTCCATAAAATGAAATACAAAAAGTTTTTCCTCAGCACAAGGAAGAACTTCTTTACATTGAGGGTACCAGAGCATTCTGAACTCTCCCTCACTTAAGACATTCCAAAGCCACCTGGATGTGTTCTGTGAAACCTGCTCCAGGTGACCCTACCTTGGCTGGGGGTTGGACTGGATGATCTCCAGAGGGCCTTTCCAGCCCTGGCAGCTCTGTCATTTGGTGATTTGGAGTTATTTATATCATGTCAATTTCCTTCATAATTAGGAAAAAGGGGTGGAAAGCTAAAAACTATTACTTGTGGAAATTTATTGATGTACTGCAATTGGACCACCTTGGATTTCTATTCTCGTTCCTGTTTGTTACTGAATTGATTTTCTTCTCAACAAGTCAAAATTAAGAAACCATTTCAGGTTTTTTTTTAAAGTCTGAGACTTAGTAGATTTTAAATTTTAGAAATATTTCCTGGATAGAGAAATTACTGATGTCTTGGTGGTCATAAAAGGACACTGTAGGGGGAGAAAGATAGACCTCTGCATCTATACTCCTAAGATCAACACACCATGGCTGGACTTCCAGCATAAAGGGGAATGAAAAACTGATGAACTGTGAAAGAATTGTGTGAATAAAGAATTGACTTAATTATTGATAAAGAAAATGAGCTGATTCTCATTAAGAATGGATTTGGAAGGCAAATCTCAAGTGAAGAGGAGAACTGGTAGCATGGATTTAAAATAATAGGCATCAGTTCCAGAACTGATGAAGAACCTGATTGTGAAGCAACAGAAAATAGAATATTTCAAGGTCATGATGGTGAATTATGAATTTCATTCAAATTTATATATAGTAAAACAATGCCAGCTGTTATGGAGAGAAAGAAAACATGGGATCTGATGCTTGATGATCAGAAAGATGCCTGTTCTTTGCTCTGGGTATTTTTAAGGCTGAAAAATAAAATCAGATATATTCTGATTTCAACAACAGAAATGTTGTCCATAACCATAATCTCTCTTTTTCTTTAACAATGCATCTTGACTATTAGACTATAAGGTATAAATCACTGGTTCTACTTTATTAAGTTCTTCTCATTAATTGTTTGCAGAGTATCATCTTTTTTTGGGAAGGATGCACAAATTGCACAAACCTTGACTGCAGCATTCCAGATATTGTCTGAGCATTCTGCAGGACAGGTGGTCATCTTTTGGTCCAGGAAGGAAGCAAATGTCGGATTCCTTTCTGTAGCCATTAAGTTTTTTATGAAAGCTTACATCTTTTTCCATAAACTTTCTGAAGAATGAACCTTTTTATGAAGGGTAGCTTAGGTTTGTATATGTAAGAAAAATTTTTGCTCTTTGAATCTCAAACTTCAGCTTGCAGCCACATGTGAGGTCCAAAAACTGGGAAACGAGATTTTAGTCTTACTTGTAACTTGTACAGGGATGATTTTAGGCATTTCTTTCTGCAAGATTCAGAATGTTGTGAACCGAGTTTTATATATCTTCCTCTACCCATCCAGTGCAAATAAACCTAAATAGGAAACTGAATTTTGTTTTATACCTTTTCCTCACATACTATCTTTTTTTTTTTTAATTATAATCTCTACATTACCCTTTATTTAGTCTCTACATTACCCTTGGCTCAGTCCTGAGCCATTTGTAATTTAATTCATTAGGTAAATAATTCAATTTTACAATAATTGTCATTGAAATATGTTGCAATATTCATTCCCCCCAAGGACAGGGTGGCCAGATTGGGAAGGGATTTGAGGTTCTCTTTGTCTCCCTTAAAAGGTGAAAAAACCAGGACTTTCTTTCCCAATTTAGATGTATGCTGAAACAGGACACCTCATAGGACCCCTGGGCTTCACTTCAAACCTGGGGCTATCTGGTTGGACGAGTGCCAAAGGTCCCACCTGAACAATTACTACTAAAAGCATTGAACAAAGGAACTTCATAGCATTTCTGGGGTGTTTTAGCAGAGAAAAGGACCTCCTTGCCTCTGGCACAGCTTTTTCTCTGTAGAGGTTGTTATTTTTGTTGTTAATAAACCTTTTTTGTTTCCAACACTGCCTTAGATGCCATCTCACTTATTTTTATGCCATTGGGGATTGCCAGACAAAACCCAAAAGTGATAAACTCTCTGAGAGCTCATAACACCTGGCTTGAAGAGTATTTTATCAGAGATATGCTAACATTATCTATAGGTGACCTTTCAGGTATCAATAACACTTGATGTCATAATTAAAAAGCACCTTTAACTGTTAACAGAGTTTGTGCACTCTTTCCAGTAAATTAAACATAGTACAACACTCTTTCCTGTCAGAAAACACTATAAATTTTTTTTTTCATTCAAGACTTCTAATTCGTTCAATTTGAATGAATTTATTTTACTGTCATATTGTATACGTAATGGAAGCTCGTTACAAAAGTTTAACTTTCTCTCTATATTCATATTTTATACATGTATATTTGTTGTGAGCCATATATATTCATTGTGGGACTACAACTACAATAAATATTTTGAAAAGAAGTGTAAACTTGTTTTTAATCACACACTATGCTTTGATTACATGGAAAATGTATTGGAAGAGACAGAATGGTCATGCCTATCTCAGTTTGTTTGCACTGCTATAAATTCTATACAAATTCTGTTTTATATTTCTAATGTGTCTACTTTCATTATCTGTAGTTTCATTTTTTTGGTAGATATGTAATAAATTACAAATCAGTCTTCTTTCCAATTTTTCTTCATCACAATTTCATTTATCTTCTTGGAAACTAGATTCCTAGTATATAGACTTCCCTCCTTTCTCTGGTAGTCATTAACTATTCTGATATCAGATTAGGGATCAGTGAGGAAAGGCTATGCTATGTAAGCTCCTGTGTTCATTTTTCTCATTGCTGTACCTGAGCACCCTCAAGAAGATTAAGCAATGCATCTGTGTACCTGTCATATATAATCCATGCTTTCATTCTCTGCCCAAGGAGAAGAATTCTGTATGTAGCAGAGTGGTTCTTCCTGACTCCAAGCTCACTGCTGGAAAGATGTTAGAGAATTTTTTGGCACAGCACTATTTGCTCATTCCTCTAGGACAATCATCAGATGCATTCCCTCAAAATAATGACCACTACAACCTCTCCCCCATCTTCTCAGGCTATTCTCATTGTCTTTTGTTGCTTTCATGCTATGACAACAATGAATCCAAGATAAATATCTTAATATACAAATGGAAGATACTGGTTAATTCATTTTCAGTAAACCAAAATATCTGGTTTCTAGCAAATGCATTATAATGTTTCTTTCTGACCAAAAATGGGCAAAAAAATTGTAAGATTTTTCTATGTAAATGATTATATTCAGTCACATCACAAGACATTTCCAAACTTCCTTTTTCATATCACTCAAAAAAAAAAAAGCCAAAACCATTATTTCATATAAAACCAATATTTTGACAATATACTAAAAATAAAACATAATAAGAATAACTAATTAATTAGAAATCCAATTCTATTGTAAATCTGCCTAGAATTGCAACATTTCTCTGAGAAGAAAACACAGAGCTGAGAAGGTAAATCAGTTTCTCTTGATTTCAGTGCAATCTACATTTTATTGTACTTTATAATTATGCCGTATAAGAGAGTTAAGGTTTATAGCACAAAGGAAATGCAACTGTTTGACAGGATTTTCTGGGCTGTGGTTTAAGATTTTCTTTACCTTCCTGATTTTATTGAAGATTCTTGAGAGGCTCCCAAGAATGCTCTGAAGAATCTGCAGTATCACTGTTCCCAGGTAAGGATAGCCACAGCAGCCTTAACATCTGCCAACCTTTGTAGCAGCCTCTAATAGTACTTAAGAAGATCGCTGCTGTCCTTGATCACAATGTGCTTGCAGCTTTTGTTTCTTCTAACCCTTGATCAGGGAAAATCAGGCACCTCTGTCACCTCTTAACAGGTTGTGATCAGTTTGTACCAATTTGGGAAAAGAAGAAAACTAGAAATGTGGGGGATTAGCAGATCTGCTCAGACTGGTTTTTGCATCCTCATAAATGGCAGTGATGTACCACAGGGCAGCATCTGGCAGTTTTTAGAACTGTCCCTGCAGTTTTGATGCCCTTGACCCAGGGGTGGTTCAGGAAGAGGGAGCAGCTCTGCAATAAGACTGAAGTTGTGAGGGAATGCTGTCAAATGAAGCAGCTGAGCTGTGCTGATTGATTCTTAAACACAGAAGTGAATAAAAAGCAGTCAGCTATGGCAGTGGGAGCCTTCTTGCTGCAGAGGATGAAGGTCCCTTTCTGTTTTCCTGACCTGTCATCTAGGAAGGTTTCCCACTTAGCAAAGAGAATTCAGAGAGAAAAGAAGATGATGACCCTAAGGCAAATAAGAAAGTGGTGGACAGGGGCTTATGTGAACAGAAAGGTTCTAAAAATTGACAAGGCATGGCTCAAGTGGGATTGCCCAAAGCATATACATGTCAGTTTTAGATCAGGACAAGAACATCCTGGTTGATCAGTAATTCTTGTACCAGTCTTAATTAACAGAACATAATTATTTCAAACTCTTACTGTACCTTTGTCACTTTGAGAGTCTGTACATAACTTAGCCTGTTTTCTCATGACAAAGTGTCAGTACTTTCTCCATTTTTCTTAAGCTTACCTCACAATTCATGTCATGAGAGTAATTTATTGTGATTTTTAAGTGATCCATTCTTTGCAAAAATCACCCCTACTTCAATTGATAACTTTAAATAATTAGCTAGAAAAATTGTTTTTCAGAGAGAAATCTGCAATCATTGGAAACACAAGAGAGTTAGATACTGCCTAGCAGTTTGATCTGCTGACTTTCTTGGTACATTCAAAAGTAAATCCATTTCCACCAGAATTTTAAATACACAAGGATTAAATGTTTTCATGTAAAGTGTTGATCCTTTGATGAAGATTGGACTAGTTGGACAGTACACTATTAGCTGGAATGCAGTTTTGACTTTTTCTTAGCAATTACAGCAGATGGCTGTAAAAACAATAATAATAATAGTAACAATAATCCAGTACTAAAAGTTCCATTTTGCCCCTTTGTGAAAGCCTAGTAAAATCATTCATAGAGGCTGTACAGTCACAGTAGAAAGTAAAGTATAATGCCAGATCTTTAGTCACCTACTAAAATTGCACCAGAGTTGAATTGTTTGCTCATGTTTATTTTCAGTCTTCAGTTGTTATTGAGAAACAGAAAACAGCATTTGATATCAAGCCAGGGGATAAAATTTCACCTTATAAAAGATGCATTTATTCAATATATACAGTACAACAGCTATTCAGTTTTTATTTAGCCAAGTTTCAGAATACACTCTTATTCCAGAAAAAATATTTAAAGGAGAAAGTTCAAAACCATGGTTAGCCATCCTCAGTATCTTCAAATTACTTCTCTGCTAATTTAAACACTAATTGCTATGGGGCTACTGCTGGTCACTGATGATTAAAATATTTCACATAAAAACCTTTTTCAACATTTCATTTACTGGGAAAGAACTTTGGAATTGTTCAGGATTTTTGTCTGGAGCTAAACTGACAAAGTACAGTTCCTATTTAGGAAACTAAATTAGTTTCTGAAGTATAATTTCTTCATAATTATCTATAGTAAAAGATTCATACTTGAAGTCTGACTGCCTCCTTTTACTAGTATACAGAATGTCAAAGTGACGGATCTGTCACGATATGAATCCTAGGACAACAGGGACAGCATTGCCTCCAAGTGGAGGAAAGAAGGAAACATGTTAAAAGAGTGTGTTCTAGTTTAGCAAACCCAGGGGCCAAAATGTCTAAACTTGGATACAGCCACGTTAAAAACTCCCCTTTCTCTTCTTTGATGTGGCCTTAATAACCCCGTATGCTCTGTTTAGGCATCATCCTCTGTTTCATCCCATTGTTTCACTTTAAGCAAATGGTGGAATCCATTGGCCAAGCCCCTCTACAGTAACAGTAATTTTTTACTAAGATACATTTTCAGTTTAGGAATCACGTTGAAAAAATATTTTTTTTTTCTAAAAGAAAAGCTTTAAAAACTCTTCTGAGTTCTTTTGTGACTGTATACAGGGGAAAATTTGGGTATGGCTTCACTTTTGTGGATGTGGCTGAAGTTTTGAGTTTTCCTTATTAAAACTTCATCTAATGTTAAATCTTTATTTTTCCATTTGTGTCTCAAGTAGGAAAATCTCAAGACAGAAAATTTTTTGAAAAGTCCATTAGTAACAGTAAAGGTTCACTACACATCAGCATGAGGATGTGTTCTATTGCAAGTTCAGTAAATGCTCTCTTTTAGGAATTTTCACTACCATGACAACACTATTTCCATCTAGCAGAGACGAGCTTCCTTCGAACTATGACAAAAGTCGTAGTTTCATACACAGTTAAACCCAGTAAATTAGTTCACTTTGGGGTGGTAAGACACTCAAACAGGTTGCCTTGTGAATATTTGATCCCTGGAAGTGTTCGAGGTGAAGGTAGATGGGACCTTGAGTGACATGGCCTATTGAAAAATATCCCTGTGCATGGAGTTGGAGTAGACAATAAAGGTTTCTTCCAACTCAAACCATTCTATGATTTTATGATTTTCTGTTATTTCCACAGATATCAATAAAACTACATTTGGAATATGTGAAAATATATTTTTAAAAAATATTTCTAAATTTGAACCTCATGAACTTTTGGCATGATGTTAAAGTAAGACAGCACTTTTAAAACAAATGGCCAAAAAATTGATGATAAAGTATCTGAATATCATTATATATAAGATTTTTTTTTTTCTCGTGGTCTTCTTTGATAGTTTTTATGTACCAGAGTTTATGTTTTGATCTCAATAAAAAAATCCTGAGGCAGTCAAGTGTTAACTTCAATCACTATCAAGAATTTTACTTCAGGAATCTGAAAATGGATTGTTTGTAGAGTATATGTTAATATTTCAGGAGTCTTGCATAAATAAGAAGTTTATTAATCAATTAATCATAACCCAAGGATTAATTAAAGGCAGTAAAATCAAATCACATTCTATAATAAATTAATCTTTCATTTTTTTCCTTGAAGAGAATAAAAAGTATGTACTTGAGAGAAAACTATATGATGTATTAAGATATGTGCCTTTTTTTCCTATACAAAAAAATTTTTCAGAACCCCTACAGAGACCTCTGTGAAGTTGGTATAGGAGAACAAAGATGAGAAAACCCAGATCAGCTGAAGAGTATGTTGCTTGGCCGTCAGCTTTTTGTACTTTATATTTATCTGGCTTGAAAACATGTTCTCTTCATACAGTCATAATATAAATTTTCATAAAATTATAAGCATTTGATGTAGGGGGTGGAGGTGACAATTAAGGGAGATGGTTATATCTACATTTAACAGTAAGCCTATGCTAAACTCCATGCTTGCTTCATTTCTATATTAACAATACAAACATAAAATTCATGCAATGAATGAAAAAAACAAGGTAGATCATTGAATTTTCTGGGGTTTACATCATCTAATTCACATGTGTGAACTGATCTCATTTGAACTTGTGTAATTTAGGTTCACATCAGAGATGAGAAGAAACTCAAGACAACATTTTGTGGCTGGTTGGGATGTGAGGGTAGAATGGGGAGGGAGGAGTTTATGGTAGTCAAGCAAAGGCAAACATTACAGTTTCCGCCACAGTTAAATAGAAAATAACTAGTATGACTTTGGAATACCATTTGTCAATGTGTTTCTACTCTCCCTTACTCAAACTAATTAGACTAAGATTGTTAAAAATCTACTAATGATTTTGACAACCCTGGCCTTGGAAGGTCCCATTCAAGACTGAATTTAATTGATCCTTCACAAAGACCACTGTGTTTTTTTCAAATCAGACCGCTCAGGTGCTTCCAGATGGGCCCCAGCATGTTGCACAATCAAAATCACTATTCACATTCTCAAAATCATGGTTAGAGGTGCCTAGACCTCATTAAGAGCATGTTTATTATTCAGAAGCAGACACCTTGTTGCAAGTGGTAATGTGAGTCCAACAGGTTTTGTCAGTAGTGCAGACTACTCTCAGAACAGCAGCAGCAGCAGCAGCAAAGCACTCTGCCCTTGGTGGCTTCATCTTACAAAGTCATGGCAGATGAAAACTAGCAAAATGAATTCATGTCTGATGGGTTGTTTTTGCCACGACAGCTGTGCTTTGAAGGTGGGCAAGCCAAAGAAGTTAAGTTTGGCTCATGCAGAGTGTTTGGCTCTGAATCAGCTCTGTGCCCATACATGTGAATGAGCCAAGCTAGTAGGAATATTTTGGCATTACCTTCTGGCTGTCACAGTGACCTTATATATCACTTCACGCATTCTCCCTTTTGTATGTGTATAATCAGTTCCAATGGATCGACTAATGTTTTGGCATGAGTTTGCCTTGGCTTTGGCTTCAGATTTTCTGGCTTGCTTATACAAGTTCCATCCAGCATGCCTATAAAATTCATTAACATATATTTAAGAATAACTAATATAGATTTTTATGTTCTAGAAAATGGGGAAAAGGATAATGGATAAATCTGAAGAAAAGATGTTGAAAATAAAATAAGAAATGAAATTAACATAAGAATTTCTACTCTTTTCAACGTATCAAAAATGTCAACATAACACTTATTTGCTCAGCTTAGCTATTATGTATATGAAATGTACAGGGGGTCTATGTATATCCATACACATTCATATATTTATATGTAGGGTGTATGTATGACTGTTTGTCAAATAATTATGTAAGAACGAGGGGGGAAAAATCATTGTCAGTAAGTTATCATCAAGGAAATACTGGAGTATGATAGTTTTTCCCCAACACTGGATTAAGTTGTTTCAATGTGATATCATTGGTCTCTACTCAGCAATTGTAAACTGTAGTTTTAGAACATGTTCTTTTACATAAACTATATTTTCACAGAGTAGTGCCATCAATAACATTTCCTAATGTTAAATTAGTCTGCTTATTAACTTTTTGAATTTGGACATATATACATGTTGTGGTTTAATTCCAGCTGGCAACTAAGTACAACACAGCTGCTTGCTCACCACCAACCTCTCCATGGTGAGATGGGGAGGAGAATGAGAAAGGTGAAGCCTGTGCATTGAGATAAAAACAGTTTAATAAGTGAAATAAAATAGAAGAAGAAGAAGAAGAAGAGTAAAAAGGGAGATAATAAAAAGAGAAAGAGAAATAACACCCAAGAGAAACAGCTGTGCACAATACAATTGTTCACCACCCGATGACAATGGCTAGTCCATACCTCAGCAATGATGGGCGCCCCCTCAGCCAAGTCCCCCAGTATAGATACTGGGCATGGTGTTCTATGGAATGGTGGAATATTCCAGTGGACATCTTGGATCAGCTGTCCTGGCCCTACTGCCTCCCAGCTTCTTCTGCACCTGATCACTGAATGATGGTCAGCCTTGCTTAGCAACAACTAAACCATCAAAGTGTTATCAACATTATTGTCATGCTAAATCCAAAATACAGCACTGTACCTGCTCCTAGGAGTAAAATTAACTCTATCCCAGATGAAACAAGGACAATACAGTATTGATTAGCATAGAGTAGTAATAAGTCCCAAGGTTTATCACTGTGCTATTATATGTACTGGTATAAACTGGTAAATATTCCTAATTATTTTTAAATCTCTGCAGAACTTCTGTTATGTGAGGTTGATTTTTTCTAGACATGAGATTTGAATTGCCACAACAAAGCAAGGACAAAAATTCTTACAAACTGATGCTGCTGAAATTACTTCACCTCTTTTCATTGTAGTAACAGTTATTAACCACAGTGAAGAAATTAACTTTGCTGGATAAAATACAACACATAAATATATTTAAAAAATCTTTATTCCAAATAATGCCAGCTGAATAAGAGCCAGTAACCCATTATCCCTCAGAAAGTTGTATATTCATTACACTTAATATTTCACCTGAAGGACTTAAAAAAGAATATGATTAATCAAAAATTAAATAGGTAAATTCATGAAGAGCTATTATTCTAAAAAAATTCTTCTATTAAATGATGGAAATTATTTTTCATGGTGATGGGAAAATAATAGTAATAAAGAAAATAATCAGAAAGAAGCTTATTTGTGTTACTGTGCCTTATTTGTGTTACTGTGTCTTAACTGAAACTTGGAGGAAACATCTCTTGAGTTCAGATTCTGCGTCCATTTAACGTCTCTTCACTCTGCTGAATTGTGATGGGGATATACACAGCAGGGGTTATATTGAGGTCACCAATTGATTTCATTTAGGATAATTCACTGTCAAATAGTGGCAACCTATACTGTGACCTTGAGATGGGCTGAAACCAGTAAGCCAATGGCTGAGGAGAAAAATAAAATAAAGAACCTGTCCTTTCTCACTCTCTTGAGTGAAAAAGAATGGAAATAATTTAAACGAAAGTAAAAAAATCTCACTTTTTGAATAATTTAGAATCCTGAGAATGAGCTTTCATTGTTTCAACTGGGATAGCTTATCAGCTGCTTTGACTCAAGTTCATCTGGCTAGTGTAGAGTTCAAGCAGAGAAAAGGACATCTCCATTGTGGAATTAAGACCTTAGATACCTAAGCCAGTTGCTGAAACGTAGAAAAGATTACTCCAAGTCCAAATTATTGTTCTGTGTATTACTAAAACAAAGATTTAAAGAACTATTTACAGAACTTATTTGAGATTTATGACTTTCATTTGAGATAACTTAAATATCTCATAATTTGAGATAGATGAATAATCTTAATTCTGTTCACTGAACATTTTTTCACTTTATGCACTGAATGTAGTTGCTGTACAAATGCATCAATATTTTTTATGTTTAAAGGGAAAAACAGAAAATAGCTTTTTAGTTTTAAAATTCCCATTCACTGAATTTTCAATTTCTCATGCAAAAAAAAAAAAAAATCCATTTAGAAATAGTGGAAGTGGGAAACTGGGGTTTTTTTCCTGCAAATTCTATTCCTAAGCATTAAAAACTGGTGGACTTCTGGATCCAGGCAGGATTTTCCAGCCTGGATGGCCACAGTTACAGCCTGGTAGGTGTAGCTGATGTGGTTGCCTGTGTATTTATCAAAGCACAGGATGACACTTCCTACTTAACAAGGATATATTGGACAATGAAAGCCTGAGCATGATGAAAATTATATGGCATAAGTGGTGGAGACTGTACAAGAGCTGGCTGGAAGGAAGATAATTTTCTTCATAATCGCCCATATGGTACTGTGTTTATTACTTGTGACTAAAACAGTGCTGGTAACACACCAGTGTGTTTGGTGTGATACCTGTTGCTCACTATACCCCTTCAGCTGGGAGATGGGCAATGGGCTGGGACAGGACACAACTGGGACAGCTTACCCCATCTGACCAAAGGCATATCCTGTATCCTATTCTGTTGTGCTCAACAGTAAAACCTCTGGGAAAGGAGGGTGAAGGAGGCGTAAGCAATTCTTGTTTACGTCTTCCCAAGTAACCATTACATATGCTTTCCAGAAAGTGGCTGAACATCTGCCTGCTGGCAGGACTTAAATATGGACTAAATAAAGAACTTATTTTGCTTTGCTTGCACACAGAGCTTTGTTTCACTTTTTACATTGTCTTTATCTTGATTCCTTCATTTTTCTCACTTTTGTCCTCCCTGGTCCTACTGGCAGGGGAATGAATAAATGGCTTTGTAGGGCTTACCTACTCACCATTTTTCTCCAGCACCCTTCTGCCTTAATTATTTTGGTCCTGGAGGCTTGTGATTTAGGCTATAGGCTGTGACTGGCCTCAGAAAGTTTTCATAACGTGAAGATTTTACATCTCTTTTAACCTAATCACCTGGGTTGTTCTTTGTAGTCAATGAAGAGAGATAAGCACTTTGAAAAACTGATTTATCCTCCCATTAAATAGGTACATAACACATAGGCAGAAAGAAATGTACTTTGAAGGTGTCTCTTTTCATTGACCATGGAGAGAATGTAATTGAGACCTAAATTAGAGTATGCTTGTAACGTTACCTAGAGGACATGAACCCAAGAGTGAGTGCATACTAAGGCTCAGTTCCTTCAAAAGATTTAGACCGCAGTTATCTTCATATCAGTGAAGTCAGGAAAGTACCTCAATACTTCCAAGGGTTCAGATTAAAGCCATTTTTGTCTGTTTCCATGCTTAATAGAAAGCTCTTTCACCAAAGGTTCATGTTTGCTGACAGCATACAAGTACATTCACATGGCTTCATGAGACTGAAAACTTAAGTTTTAAGTGTTTATTCACTTCTGTATAGTATATGGGATTCTAAACTTAGGAAAATGTAGATCTGAGTTTCATGAAGTGAATCTTTTTTTGCTTTCCTTTAAACTTTGTCTTTCAAACCAACATTGTCCTCCACGCACCAAGGAAAAAACAAAGCAAACAAAAAAACCAAACAGAAAAGGATTTGTGTAATTTTACTGTAAGATGTTTATCCTTTCATACACATCTTATGCTCCTTAGAATTGTACTGTGGCATGCACTGCAAAGCAAAATACTTAATGCAAAAAAAGTTTAATAGATTGAGTAGAAGTCAAAATCAATGAGTGCCCAAACTGGTTGGTAAAAAACATTAAGAAAAATTTTCATCTTAAAAAATTGAAGATAAGGAGAGAATTCCAAATCTCGGTCTCCCCGAACTCACGAGGAAAGCTTGCTCTTCCTTTCACTGATGAGACAGAATTTTGTCAGCATACCAAAATCAAGTGTGACTTCTGTAATGGTCTAAATTTTACATTGGTAAATTGATTTTGCTGCATGCAGTTTTGCAGTGATTAGAACCTAATGGATAAAAGAAATAGGATTTAGCAGGCAAAAGAAAATTAGGAAAGGATGTTTAAAAGGATACAGCAAGCTTTTGAGATGTTTTAAATAAATTTGCACTAGTATACGCAAAGAAATTCCCAAGTGTTTCAATGGAGGATTTATGAAATTTCAAAACACTGGCGAAGAACAAATGCCTATTTTTGAGGTAAAAGAATAAATGGAAGATTATTGACCTTTCAGTTCTATTTCAATTTGTCATGTTAACCAAACTAATTCTAAGGTTAGGACTTTAAGAAAATATGAAGAAAAATAATGGTCAACATCAATTTTCGGTGAATATTTATGTCATAGCAATTTAATTTGTCTTTAAGATAAACAACCAGAAGAATAATGAAGATGCAGAAATCATACATGTAACTTGACCTAGGAAGCACTCTTTTGCTCTGATAATGAATTTTTCATTATATTCTCTTAATGTAAACATGGATATCTTCAAATCCATTCTGTGATCAAAAGAAAGAATTACTGCATTTTTCATGCCCAGCCACTAACCTTAGAAGGAAGCAGGGGAGATGGAAGAGATACTAAGGGATGGCAAAAGGAGCCAAACATTGAAACAGGTTTGCAGCACCTGCAGAACATCCACTGCCTATTTTTAGTATTTTTGTTAGGACAAAGGAGATATATTACTAAGCTAAACAAGGCCACAGATGGATAAGATCACAAAGTTATGGTCTTGTGAGCTGCAAGTTAGTCTTCTGTTAGTTACAGACGAACAGAACATCCTAATTTTATTTATCTGTATGAACAAATCTACCGTGTATGGTATTATGGCCCTGTGAAAACAACAGATAAGAAGCACAAGCGCCTTTATTAACTATGTCAGGAATGTCTGTCCATCCTTTTAATGCCATGAATAATGAATTCATAAATCATGTAAAGGAAAATTAAAATTTTGGAAATACTCTGCAGAATTTTTAAGGACAGAAAGCTCACAAACTACCCTTCCACTGGTGATATACACATTTTTCAAAGTGAAAAGGCAACAAACAACAATTTCATTGGTGGCAGAAAGTAATTCTTCAGCGATTCATCAGCCAAACCTCAAATCAATAATAAGTTACTCTATAAGCCTGCTGCAGATCTGACCATTTTTATTATAGTATAATAATAAATTAATAATATTTCCAGAAATTTAAGGCTAAGGAAAGAAGTATTGGCATTAAATATCTATGAATGATCCAACACTACTTGTTTTTTTCTTCTTCAATTACCAAATGTGGACCTGTGGAATTTAAAAAAGCAGACAAAAATTGCCTCAGAGGAGAAAGGCAACAGTTAATAGCAATGTAATTCAGAGGCATAGGAGATGAATAACTGAAAGCAATGATTTTTCTTTATCTATACTAAACTATTTCCATAGTGGAAAATGATGTGTATTAATGTAGTGGTATGGTTTTTTTACCCAATACACAAATGTACTTGATATTTTACCGTATTTTAAAAATTATGTGCTTCACGGTGTACTCTTGAATTCAGTTTAACAAAACTGCCTGCTGGAGCTTTATCTAACTTTTGCTTATGTCAGTGAAACTGCCTTTGGCATGAGTGAAGATAATAGCTTTACTGAAAGTTTGTTAGATTTAGGATTGACTTTTATAATTTTTAAGAAGTGAAAGAGCTGTTAGATGTTACGGTCATTCCATTTTTCATATTTCACTGGAATCATATGAAAGGCATTTCAAGTTCCCTTCAAATTAAAAGGGTTTTATTTTAGATAGTCGCCAAAAATGCCCACCATCATCAGAATGTTCAAGTCTTTCTGTACTATAATTACACCAAAATAAACTAAATCTACAGAAAATTTTAGTCAAAATAGTAAAAATTTTATATCTACTTGATTCCTAGTGTGCATAAGACATTTTTCCTATGAGCTTTCTTGTTTTTATGCAAAACCAAAGAGATTGATGTAAATTGCATATACGTTAAACCCTGAAAAATTAAAATTTTCTATGAATAGTCTCTGATTTGATACATGAGATTCCTTATTTCCATCTGAATTTGTTTTGCACCTCTATTGTAAAAATAAAAGTTATATTTGCACATTGTCTGCATATCAGCTAAGCAATTCAGTTATTATGAAAAATGGTGTATGTTTCCTGGAGTCTTAAACATGAATTACCTGTCTTGCAAATTTCCTAATTAGTTCAACCAATTTTCTTTCTGTCTCCAGGTAATATGAACCAGTGATCTGAATCTGATGCTGTTAACAAAATAGAGTGCTGAACAAATGTTTTAGGTCACAGTTTGTTTATAGCACTAGAAAGAGTGCCTTATTTGTTCCCTAATTTATGTATTTTGATTTATTTATTAATTTATCAGAACAGGGAAAAAAAAGGAAAAATAAAAAGAAAGGATTCTTAGGCCTTCATAATGATTCACATCTGTTTCAAAGTACCCACTGATGCAGCTGTCAGTCTTCAAGGGATTGTTAATTTTAAATGCAAGATTTCAGCGACAGAAAAAAAGGGATTTCTACAGTGTGGTTCGCAATTCTCTCTGAGTTTCTATATGCCTGTACTACACTACAATTTTTATCCCACAATTTTAGTTCACCCGTGGTGATTTCTATTATTTAAGTCTGAAAAAAATTAATTTTTAAAAAATATCAAATTAATAGATCATGAATTTATGAATCCATTCTGTCACATTTTGAAGCACATTGCATGGCTTTGCATCTGTGGTGTAGCTCATATTAGATAGCGGAAAATACTGTAATAGAATCACTGAGTGTAATGCAGAAGTAACCTATGGAAGTTCTTATGAGTGTTTTTGTGGTACTGAGAAGTCCTTGTCAGGATGAAATTCATTCCCACTCTTAATTTTAGCAGTGAAAAAATTAATCACTGAGATACCTTCAATAATCAATGTATTCAAACAGACCATTCAAAATTTATCCCCAGCTGAAAATCCAGACTCTGTCTTCAGTGATGTTTCAAGTAGTAAAATTCTAGGGAAATTCCCCCAGTCGACTCTGTTCCTGGGAGTCATTCATTCAGGGAAGGGTAAAAGTTCAGACAGGGACATAGCCAGGGCAACTGACACAAAACAAAAGAGATATTCTGTACCACAACAGCCATGCTTGGCAGTAATATGGGAGAGAGCGTTACAGAGGGAGGGGTGCTCCAAAGCACGCATTGCTCAGAGGTTGTCTGGGGACAGATCTGCCTGTGGGAGTGGCGAGTGGTTTTAGGTTTTTTCCCCCAAGGATTAAGCTGTCTTTTTCTTGATCCATGAGTCTTTCTTTTTTTTTTTTTTTTTTTTTTTTNTTTTTTTTTTTCCCCCTGATTCTCTCTGTCAACCCTCTAGGGAAGCGAGTGGGCAAATGTGCTGGGGTCAATCCACCCCACAGGGTAAAAGTAATATTGTATCAAAATGTAAACTCCAATGGAATCATGGTTGTTATAGTCAGTTCCACTTCTCGATTTTATATTTAAATAATTCAAATAAGTTTGATATTGGTTATTCTCAGTTATTATGTTGGTTATCTTTCTATATGCTTAAATAACGTGATGTTGTATGCATAAGTCATGATGTTTTGCACATAAAATATGTTCAGTCAATAATCCCACAGATGATTATATATCTATGCAGAGAAACTGTTGAGCTGTTACATTCCTGAAGGATTTTATGTTGTCATAGCATATGTAAGATCTTCTAATACTAGCAATGCAAAGATTTAGTATTGGAATTGATTTGCACATTTTTAGAGTGTGACTCCATTTTTTTTTCACTTGCTGCAGGGTCTGTTTTTGAGTCAATAATCATTTCTATTGTGAGAATACCTGCTATAAAGAAGATAAATGTAATGTTATTTGGATTTATTTATAAATGGAAATATTAAGGTTTTAAATGAACCTTCATACATGGGCATACGTTTCTGTAATTTTATGGAAAATTATTTTACACAACTTAAAGAAAAAACGTCGATGCTGCCATAAACTTGTTCATGGGACAATGTTACCCCATGAAAGTTATTTAAAGTGTAGTCAAGAGGTGGCCCTGAATAGTGTATATTAAAGCTTTGCATTTTCACCTTCCAAGGAAGAGAGGGTAGTCTCATTGCTGTGAAGCAGATGGTAGCTGCTGACAGAGACAGCACTAGGAATCACAGAAAGATCCAGAAATAATGCCTTTTTCAAACATTGCCTTTAAGGGAATTCTAAAACTATTCACAGCGCACTCTGTGTTCTGCTAGTGCAGCATGCAAAGCCTTTGCACTTTGGCTTCTCATGAAAAATAGGTCTGCACATCTCTCAGCCAATTTCAGTGAAATTGTATAGAGGAGTCTCAATTCCAGTGCAATGCATGAACGGAGAAGAGAAGACCTGTAAGTACCCTGTACTTTTTGCTTAAAAAGATACAGAATGAGTTAATGACAAAAAATGTTACAGAAACTTATTTGATAGGAAATAATGTTTCTTTCCTTCTTTGTGAAACATTATTAGACATAGGGCAGCAGAAAAGAGAGATGCCATCCTCTAATTCCTTCCTTGTCCAGTTCATATGCAGAGAAAAAAATGGGGAGGTAAATTCTAAATCATTTGTATTTCCATATCTCCCTCTTGGCTTTCTCCATGAGAAAAGAAGTAGGATCAGGATATTTATAAAGATAAACAAGCAAACAAAAATTAGTTTTCCTTATTAAAAGGATGTTTAATTACCCCAAAGTGAAACATCTATAACATTTAATCTGATAATAGAAATAAGGGACAAAAAAGCTTAATTAATCAGAGTAATTGAACACAAAATTGAAAGCAGTATCCATTAACTAGGAAAGAAAAATGACAACATAAGAAAGTGCTCTATGCATTATTAATTGTTTTAGCAGATTTTATTAGAACAACTGGATTAAAAGGTCTTTTGAAGATGTCTTCATAAGCTCCTTTTCTCAGTAATCATAAATCAATTATAAAATATTATTATGCAAAACACTTGACATACTTAATTTCAACTGTAAAAATTATTTTAATTTGTTCAAATCTCTCCTCCCAATATTCCATTTAACTGTTTCTAGAATTTCCTTTTTCATACTGATTCTTGAAAAAAAAAATTACCATCTTCAGATAATTGTTTTCCAACACTTATACTTTCAAATAGAGAACAGCTTGTGCAGAACATTTCATTCTTGCTACAGCTGTCACAAAAAAAAAGTCTTCAGGGGTGGTTATTTGACATTTTAAAAAGTTACAGCTATCCAAAACTAACCTTTTTGAAATGGACTATGGAACATACTATGAAGTTTGAAAATATGCATATGACTGTAAGCTTTCATAACACATACTAAACAATAGTACTATTTGAGTATCAAAATAGTCATGAATTATCATCCTGTCAGGGAAAACTGGAGACATTTTTTTTCTAAAATAGATGGATAAAATGGGAAAAAATGAAAATTATTTGATCAAAGCTAGACAACAGGTACCATAGCACCAGGACTAGAATTTGTCTGTTAAGTCTTCAGATTTCTAGCTCTCTGTTCCTTACAGCAGATTGCTTCCTTTTTAACTCTGCCCTTTTTTGTGCCATTGCAATATTTCATCCTACAGTCTTTCTTATTGTGTGAAGCTCCCATGGAGGGCATAAAGAGCAGCACCTCAGCTTTAAAGAAAAGAAAACCAACAAAATTTAATTGAGGATTCTTAAAAGAAATAACCAAATTCTGAGGAATTTGGAACTACAAATGTAGAACTTCCATTTCGAAACATGCCACCAGCTGTTATCTTCTTCCAAGCTGAAATGAGAAAGATACAAGATCATTGGTAAATCTTGTTCACTCTACAAACCACAGATATTATTTCTTTTAGCTGTTATCACTTCATAATTTCATCACTTCTTTTTCTCATGAAGATATAAGGATATTGAAAATAAAATGCCTTATCCTGTGAGAGCAATTCTCAATGTGGCTCTTTGTGTTAGATATTTGTCTGTAGCTTGGAGTTTCTAGGCTGGGAGATTCAGTTTCCCCAATGGTTAAGCAGCAACTCATCTGTGCTTACATGACACACATTTATTGCTCCCTAAAGCACAGGCAGAATAGATTTCATTTCATAAAATACATGTAAAGCTGAAAATTTCATCAGCAACTGCTAATTCAACCTGTTTGCATTAGCTTGCTGCAAGTGTAAAAGCCTATCGTGCAGCAGAATTAAACAGAATGAAAACAGTCATTTCACTAACACTGAACTCGATTCAAGAGAGGATGTTTCTCACTCTCTATGTGTGGCATTTTCAACAGCACACAACCCTTGACAAAGGCAGGGAAGTGGCAACAGACAACAAAACAACATGCTGCCTGCCAGGATCTAACAGAGGGGCCTCTCGAAAAGCCCAGTGACACATCTACCCATGCCTCCTGATTCACTGGTTATGATTTTACTCCACAAATCTGGAAAGCCAGTAGAGCTTTTAGAATCTTGTTACAAAAATTATTACCTTTAACTTTTCATTCATATTTCAAGTACAAATTCTTTGGAAGGACACACTAACATGCATGCAGATATAAAGATTAATTGTTTGTACAGGAATTTATGTGTGAATGTATAGGTAACTGGAAGGACAACAGTGATGTACCTAAGGATACACTTGGAACTGCTGACATTAGATCACAGCTGAGTAGAAGATATTAGAACAGTATAAAAGATTTTAGAATACCAGTTTCAGTTAGCATATAAGCACTGTGTTGAAGCAAATAAATATTGATATCAGTGATGTCAGAGTAACCGTTTGATATTAATAACATGCAGTAACTACAGTATAATTTCTGTACCTGTGATATCTATGGATAGATATGTATCTGAAATGGATCAGTAGATCATTTTTTCACAGACTCATCTATTCAGTGTCACACCAGAAAGGATGTTTCTCAGATTAGTTTGTTGTAACAAAATATTAGTTGTTATCAGGAAACCACAGCTTGGAGGCTATCAAAGAAAATCAAGAGTTTGAAACAGAGACTCTGACAGTGTGAGTAAAGATCATGATGTAGACCTTGAAAACATGATACCAGTCTGCCCAGGGCCACAAAAATGTGTCACAAATGTTCAGTTGCTATTCACTGAAGACACAAAGCCTTATTAACTGGGAATAAAAAAAATGGATTTGAGGAAAACAAAGAAGAAAAGAATGAATATGCAGTACACATAAAACATCACCTACATAATAAAACAGTATGTGAAAATGAGGATCTGCGGATAAAGATGAAATAAGTAGGTGGTCAGCAAACATATAAACAGAGTTTTAAGTACACTGAAGAGCAAGAAGGAAGACATCTTCCATCAATAAAAAATGTTTATTACTAAATGAGCCAGGATGTTGACAGCTTGCCATACTTGCGTATCTTGTTCCTGGGGAAGACTGGGGCCTTTGACCTTAGCATGCTGGGCTGGCTTCAGGGGTGAGCCTAACACCAGGGAGGAGGGTTGATACTAAAGTGTTTGTCTTTATCAGCTTCAATTCTGTCATTATAAGCTGTTAGAGTAATTAATTGTGACTGAGTTAATAATATCTTCTTCACTTTAAATAATCTAACAATAAATCCTTAGTTCTGTATATAAGGTGTATTCCTTAATTCACATAAATTACATGCAGTCTTTGCTCTTGTACCCTGCCCTTGAGCACATTTGTAATTTAGATGCAGCACTGCAATGCCAAAATACCAGAACATCTGAAAGTACACACAATTTTATTCACATTTTAGCATTTATTCTGAGTGTTCTTGCTTTAACTCATTAAAATCAATCCCTTGAAAAATAATTTTCAGTTCTCAAATGGAATTGTTCTATAGTAGTCTCATTAACTATAAATGTAATTTCCATTCATAACACATATTTATTTCCCAATATTGAGGGCTTTTCTAAAATCTTGATGTGGCATACTTTACCGTGCAGACATTTTTAACATCCTTCGCATATGCTGTCAGGTTGGGAAGCTTAGCTGTGGCTTGTGATCATTTCATCCATACAAATAAAGCATTGGTTTTACAGCATGTATTTTAACATTATGAATTTCAGAAACTCAGTCAGGGACAAACTCAGGAGATAACCAGACTCATTTAAGGTTATTAAACACTCATCACAAAATACCTAATATACTATTTTGATAGTAAAATTTTAAAAACTGTGAAATTTAGCCAAAAAATAGGACATTTGGATATTTATAATATTGGTTTTTTTATTCCCAAATCACCCTACAGGTGAATGCTGATGTATGCTAATAGCTTGACATAGTTACTGTAAATTTAAAATCACTGACAGCTGCACACCAGTATAATGAAAATCTGGTAAATCAGCACAGCTCTGTAATGTACACATTTTGCACTGCTGATTTATATGTGTGATGTCAATAACTATCTCCTGTTCCAAAAGCACTGGGTACATTTTGGGTGCAGGAAAAGCAGTCTATTTCTAAAAATAACTGATGAGGGTAGTCTCGTATGGCTTAATAAAAAACAAAATATAAACAAGTAGATAAAGAAATAAAATCACACTATGAAACTGAAAGAAAATTAAACCTGGGAGAAGAGAACAACACCCACCTGGCTACAACCCCGTTTCATGAAGTTGCAGAATGTGATAAGGTCTCCTCCATGCCTCCTTTTCTCCAGACCGAACAACCCCAGCTCCCTCAGCTGCTCCTCACCAGACTTGTGCTCCAGCCCACTCACTAGCTTAATTTCCCTTTTTTGGAAACTCTATGTTTTATTTGGGGATTTTTGCAAGAAAAGAAAGAGGTAGATCCACAGAACCATTTGCCATCTACCCTGAGTTTTGTAATACTGTCTTCTCCAAATCCTTCTAAAAATCCTGGTCATTCACTTTGAGTAGATGCCTAAAAATGAGCTGCACCCAGGACTAGGCTTCTAGCTATCTCTCAGCTGAGTGCTTGAATATCAACAGGAACCTGTAGTTTTACTAATGTTTAGTAGTCTTCTTATTAACTACTACAAAATGAAACATCTCCAGAAAAAAAATATTTTGACCATCCCTGTAGTTTTGTTTGAGTCACAATGGCTGACAAACATAAGAACAGAATAGTGATCCTTTGTGTCACCATCCCATCCTGGGCAGTAATTCTTCCAATGCAACCATAGATTTTGCATAAGCCATGTTAGCTACTGCCTTTTCTCCACATCCCTGTCTTCATAACTTCTAAGCAGGATGAAATGTGAGTGTTTAGCACTCAATGTCAAAGAGGGGCTGAGACAGCTGTTTTTTCAAATCAAAATTACATTATATTTGAAGGAAAATGTGCACATACAGGCTGCACAAACAGATATTCATTTGAGATGAATACAAATGAAGAAATGAGCAGCACATTGTTTTCTATACCATTCTTTTAAAGACTGAGCTGCTAGGATGACAGGAGAGAGGACGACAATGAGAAATTCAGAGATTACAGGACACAGGCTGTGCACAGTTCTATAGAAAATCAGAGCTATAATTTACAGTTTAAACACCTAACTCTTTCTTTTGCCTGTGTCAGCTGAATGACACACACAGATGTGTTCTGGTTCATTTTTTTTTTTTCATATAAATGTGGGGGGTTTATGATCTATATGGTGCTCTACATCACTGCTGAGTGGCTCAGGCCTCTTCTGGTTTCATTATGTAAAAAAGGCAGATTAGATCCCTAGTATGCAAATAACTGATTGAAATATTAAACTAATAGTGTGATTTCATTATGCAGACTTGACACAAATGAGATCAATGTCATGGATTAAATTAACAAGTAAATAACTTAAAAGGGATAATAGGTGCTTCCATCACCCCCAAAGCACTTGAGATTAAAACAAACACCAGGTTTTACATCTGTTTTTCTCCCTGGTGTTAGATAGTCTGATTGGAAGAAACTAACATGTGGAGCTGTTTTTTTAATGGTAGACAGACGCCCATCAAGCTTCCAGTTTTACAGAGATAAATTATAGCTGCAGTCTCTGTCTCAGCATTATATACCAGGACTTACTGTGCCTTAGTGAACAACCTAAAGAAGGAAATAATTCTCCATTCCTTTGAGACCTACCATCAGATTTGTGTTTGTTCACAGATGGCTTCATGAAATAAACAGAAATGCAGTCATACAGCGCTTATGTACCACAACCAGTTGGGACTGGTGGAGGGATAGGAACTGGGACCAGAAACTTGCTCTCCCTAAAGAATAGAACACAGAAAACAGTGGGAACTTGGAAAACCTTCATAAAATTTCACAAATCTTCAGTGTAAGAGACCCACACACATTTTATGTTTACTATTGGATAGGTATCCAGGCTCTGTTTGCACACCTGACAAACACATCATTAGCTTTTCAGTGAAATGTAGAGAATGAATTTGGTTGTCTCACTCTGGTTTTTCATATTTTTTTTTCAAGTTGAAGGGCTGATTTTCTTTAATGAATGTCTTTGAACAGGTATAGGTCTTCCCTATATTAATTTGACTTTAATCCACAATCCTAATTTAAAATCAAATGTTCAATATGTTATGGCTAGTATTAAGCCTTGTGTATCTATCTAAAAAAGAAACAGCAAATGAATACAGCATTCCAGAGAGGAAATGCAAGGTCTCTTTTGAAGATGTGATTTATAATTCATTCCTGCACAATCATTCGTTGTATCTCTTCAGATATTTCAGCTTTTAAAGAGGTCGTCATACCTTAACAGTAGCTATTTCCTTCTAAAAACGCAAGGATATCGTTAGATTAAACACAAAATTATGATTTAAAAGTTCTTGTTTCTGTTTAATTTCCCAGCATGTTACAGATGTCCAAACCTCTCCCCGCTCCTCAGGACGCCGAGCCCAGCCCGCCCGGCGCTGCCGCAGCCAAGGAGCTCTGCTGCCATCTGAAGGCAGCGCCGGCCGCGCCCGGGCAGGACGAGCTGCTGCTCCCAGCGCCCACTCGTCACAGAGGCCAATTAACCTCCCTGTGCCACCCCCCAAATGCCGCTTAGGTCCTTATGCCACTGAGGAATCTGTGCGCGGATTACGATGGCAAACGGCACATTTAGTGCTTTCAGTGTTACTGGGCTGCCTGAATAATCCTCAAAATGACAAATCACCGTCTGCACGATTAATTTTCTTTCTGTCAAGTCTAGAAAGATGAAAGATTTTGGGGATATCGTACAACGTGTCAAGGAAATGCCAGCTGTCCCCATAACATCTCAGTGCTAGCAATGGAGGGAGATTGATGATTCGTACACAGTGCTGTTTTTCTTAACTTTAACAAATCTGAATTCCTCAGCAGATAAAGTAATGGAATCTGCCAGTCAGCAGGAAAATACTCAGAGCAGCAACAGATATTTAAATAATCAATATTGTAACACTTGAAGGTGGTTGCAATAAACAAAAGGAACTTAAATTTTCACACAATAAAAGAGGTATTCCTTTTTCTCATTCCTCGTGATGGCTGTACTAAAGACAATCATAGAGACAAACTCTTAAAGGAATAAAAATATGCTTTTCTTTCACAAAGGGAAGTACTTCTTCTTGCCAGGTATTTCAATTTCATATCTATTAAGATTTGATATATATGTGCCACATATTTAAAGCAATGAGAAAAGTCTCAGAGAATCAAATAGCACCCTTCAATTAGATGTGCTGACATTAATGACTGACACATGAATTGCAAGGATATTCCTTCAACATTTCTAAAAGCTTATATGCATCACAATGCAGACTGAGTCCTGATGGTTTAGAATTACTTTCTAAACCTGGGAAGGTCTTCCAGGTCATGAAGTAATAGCAGTATCTCCCATGCTTCCCCTCATAAACTTACCAAGGTGCTGTTTGATTGAAATCTCAGGAGAAATCAATGAGCTCTATCGACAAATATATCTAAAAAGCAGCAGTACTGTATCAAAAAAAAGAAAGTGTGATGCCTCAGAAAGAGCAGACTATGGTTCTCTTTTCTCTGGGGAACCACTCTCAAAGATTGCCGTGGTTTCTGGCTTATAACATAGTGGGACTGGAAGTGCCCTCACAGTACTCTCCTTGAACCTCCCAGGCCAAAGGGTCTTGATTTTTTTAATACACCATATTTATTTTTCCAGGATTTGCAGACTCTTATGAATAGCTTAGATTTCTCTGAAAATTTGTTTTTTATCAAAATTTGCTTACGGAAAGCACAAGCTATTTTTCTAAGTGATCTATTTTCTGCACTTTATTGATTCCTCCATATTGTGAAGAAGTTTATACAGAGTGCTCTTTGATGTAATCTTTTTGGATTTCAGTAAAGCTTTCAATACTGTCTCTCACAGGATCCTTCTGGACAAAATGCCGGCCGCAGCTGGATAAACACATCATGGGATGGGTTAGCAACTGGCTCATGGGTGGGGCACAGAGGGTTACAGTGAATGGAGCGACATCAGACCTGTCATTAGTGGGGTTCTGCAGAGCTCCATCCTTGTCCCTGTGCTCTTCAACATCTTCAAAAATACTTGATACAGGACTGGAAGAGATACTGAGCAAGTTCACAGCTGATACAAAACTGGGAGGAGCTGTTGATTCCATCAAAGGCAGGGAGCCCCTGCAGAGAGACCTTGACAAATTAGAGGACTGGATAATCACCTTCAACAAGGGAAAGTGATGGAATCTGCATCTGGGATGAGGCAACCCTGGCTGTATGGACAGACTGGGGAATGAGAGGCTGTAGAGCAGTGCCATGGAAAGGGAGCTGGGGGTCCTGGTCAGTGGCAAGTTGAACATGAGTCAGCAGTGCCCTGGCAGCCACGAGCATCAGTTGTGTCAGGGGACATCAGGAACAGCATTGCCAGCTGGGCAAGGAAGGGGATTGTGCTGCTCTGCTCTGCTCTGGGGCAGCCTTACCTCAGGGGGCAGTTTTGGGCACTGCAATATAAAAAAAAAGACATTAAGCTATTAGAGAGTGTCCAAAGGAGGGCCATGAGAATGGGGAAAGGCCTTGAGGGGAAGCTGAGGGCACCTGGTCAATTCAACCTAAGTACAGAAGGGTGAAGGGAAACCTCATTGCTGTTACATATTCCTCATGAGGGAAAGAGGAGGGACAGGCATTGAAATCTGCTCTGTGGTGACCAGTGACAGGACCCAAGGGAATGGCCTGAAGTAGTGTCAGAGAGGTTAAGGTTGGATATCAGGAAAATGTTCTTCACTCAGAGGGTGGTTGGGCACTGAACAGGCTCCCCAAGGAAATGGTCACAGCACCAGCCAGACATAGTTTAAGGGTTTGGACAATGCTCTCAGACACATGGTGTGACTCTTGGGGATGGTGCTGTGCAGGGCCAGGAGCTGAACTGGATGATCCTGGTGGATTCCTTCCAACTCAGCATAATCTGTGATTCTGCCATTCTCTCCTTCTCTCTCTTTTCCTTTATTCTCATTCTTTGCTATAATGAATCTGAATAAGAATTTTATTTAGAGCTCAGTTAGCAAATAAAACATAAACTGAGCATGTTCTTTTGACTTATATGTGTTCTGAAATTAGTGTATTATGTTTCACCTTCACACAGATGAATTCTGAACATCTTCCATACAGTAAAGGCCACACAAAATTGCAGACTTCCGTATTGAAAAGAACTAGTCCTATCACAAAAATTGTTTCTGTCTCCATACCTTTTCTCAGGAAGCACAAAATGATGTAAATTATTAAAGAGAGATGCTGAGGAAACAGGCTTTTCCCTCTGAGCTACACACTGAAGAGTTCAGATGCCCAGAAGATAAAGTGCCCCAGCTCTCCTCAAGAGAGAATGAGAACAGGAGGATAACTCAAGTAGTCCTCTATTCCGTACAATGGTGACGTATTATTTTGGATTCCAGTAAATACTTCCAAATCAAGAGTTTTTATGCTGATCTTTAATTATCAGCTTCTGGGTGTTACCAAAAGAAAGAGCTACATGTACCTTTGGTCTAACTACTGGGTGGCTTTTTATTTTTATGGAAGAAATAGGAGTCATGAGGAAGACCAAAAGAAGGGAAATCTTTGGAAGCAGATAAACTTTGAAGACACTAGCTACAGAAAACATATTCGTATTGTTGATGATTTTAAACACTTCAGCTGGAATTTGCTGTGAGATTAAGTTATTTGAGATTAAGAATTAGTTTGTAGGTGGGTTACTTCTAGACTGGGTTGCCTTGTTTCATTCTTTTGCAAATATTTCCTTCTTTCTTTTGTCTTTTCACTTTAATTCATCTTTATTTTTCTTCTTTTATCACTTTATTTTCCAATTTTTCTTTCTATAATTTGTGGTTTTTTTCTCTTCTTCCCTCCTACATTTTCAAACAGGTGCCATTCTTTCCATTTCAAATCCCAGCATACCCTATTATATTAGGTCCTTCATTGCACATCAAAACATGTGTATAATGAAGCTAGGAATACACAAAGAAGAGTTAACTCCCCTTTTCATGAATTTTAAGTAAGAATTCAGATTTATAGAATGTATATTATATTTATATTTCTTAATATGTTTTGCTTTTTTACTCTGTCCATATTTCTTCTCTACATAGAATTTTCCGTCAGTCTTCTTTTTATTTTCATGTCCATCATTGTCACCCAAAAGTTCTTTCTAAAGGTTAGAAGAAGGCATTTTGCTAAATTATTTTCCATGGGAATAGTATGCAGCCAAAAAAACCATATAAAACAAACATATTCCCTAGATATATCAGAAAAGCAGAGTTTGAACCCCACATTTCTGCCTTCTCACTCACAGAGAAAGCTGGAAGTCAGTATTCTCAAACTCAGGTGAGGCAGGCACAGACAAATCAGGAAAAAAATCAGTTGAAAAACATTCAGTAAAGATTGAAACCATTTTCTGTAGCAGCACCAGGCTGAAACTTGAGAGATAGAAGCATCCCTTAAGTTCATTTTTTCCCTGCTGCAGTCACCCCAGCTACAGACCAGGACCAACTTGTCTGAGCTGATAAGATCTGGCAAGATCACAGTTTGCTGTGGAACAGCTTCAGGCTACCATTTTTTTGTTGTTGCTGTACTTGCAAAGACTTGGAGGACGGTAAAAAAACAATAGGAAACAAAATCCAGTTCCTCTACTTAATGCTGCAGACCTGTAGAGCTGGTTTACTGGCAGAATTAAATTCAATTTATTATAATATTCAAAAGATATATACAAATACATGATATTTTAATTCTAAAGCAGCATATTTGGTATATTTGGTTCACTAGATTTTCTGGTGGAATACAGAGGTGTATCTTGAGAGAAGCAAAAAGAAAAGGACTGATTTACATCATCTGATAAACTCAGTGTCTGCCCCTAACTATGAAATCTTCCCTTAATGCCCTCATGAATCATTCCATAATGTATAAAAAGAGTTCACAACCTGTAATTAACTGGCAACTGTTCCTCTGAAGAGAATGCACTGCTTACATGCAAATAATTATTTTATTTCATTCATTACTCTCTTTTCATATGATTCTTGATCTGGAAATGAAGATTTGGATTAATTTGATCTAAATTTAGATATGCTGTTTGGGCATATGATGTGAGTGCCTTAACTCACATACCTTCTGCACATAATTTTTTATGTATTATATGCAATTAGAGTAATGTCTTCTCCTGGCTTTTAGTATTCAATTTCCATTGTAAAAAAATAAGCAACCAACTTATTATTTCTACACCATGATAATAGTGGACAGTGAGACAGTAGTCTCATATGTTCATTGTCCTTGACACTGTTTTAAAACTTAGTCCAGAGCAGATAACTACTTACAGGATGATCTCCTATGTATCACCAGCTGTGAAAAATTATTCAGGAATCTTCTAGCAAACCTGGTGACTTTTGTTAAACCTAAAAATTTCAAATTTTAGAATAAAACGTATCCCAGATTTAGGGAAAAAATCACAGCATCAACAAAAAATTTGGTTGGAAGGAACTTCTGGGGTCATAAGTATGACAACCTGCTGAATGGAGGGCTAGTTTCAAAAATTCAGACAAATTAGGAAAATGGCTATTAAGATTCCACAGCATCCCTGTTCTTGTGATGAAACAGTCTCAAGAAAATGTTTTTCTCTTCATACACTGTTAGAACTTCTCTATTACAGATTGTGACCATTGTCTTTTGTTTTAATGATAAAATGGTTTGGTTTTTTTTTGGAACGGGACTTTGAAGATCATCTAGCTCATACCCCTTCAGGATGATTGTTCCTGGAGAAACACCTTCAACTAGACCGGGTTGCTCTGAGCCACATCTCTCCTGGCCTTGAACATCTCCAAGGATGGGGCATCCACAACTACACTGGACAACCTGTCCCAGCGCCCCACCACCCTCACGGTAAAGAATTTTTTCCTAATATCTCATCTAAATCTACTCTTTCAATTTGAACTCATTCTCTTTTTTCCTGTCACTGCAAGCTCTTGTAAATAGTCTTGCCTTATCTTTCCTGCAAGTTCCCTTCCAATACCAGAAGGGTGCAATTGGGCCACTCTGAAGGCTTCTGTTTTCCAGACTGAACAAACCCAATTCTCTCAGCCCTTCCTTATAGGAGAGGTGCTCCTTCCCTTTGATCAGCTTGGTGGCCTCCTCTGGACTCAGTCCAACCGGTCCATGTCCTTCCTGTGCTGGGGACACTAGAGCTGGATGCAGCACTCCAGGTGGGGTGTCACCAGAGCAGAGCAGAGGGGCAGAATCCCCTCCCTCGCCCTGGTGGCCGTGCTGCTTTGGATGCAGCCCAGGACACAGTTGGCTTTCTGTGCTGCATGTGCACATTGCTGGTCATGTCCAGGCTCTCACCCAAAGTGCTCCTCAGACTTAAAATCTGTTCATCCTCCAGCCTACCATCCTACCATGCCTGTATTGGTATGGGAGATTGCCCCAACCCAGGTGCACGACCTTGTACTTGTCCTTGTGAAACCATATGAGATTCTCATGTGTCCACTTTAGCCTGTCTCAGTCCCTCTGGACAGCATCCCATCCTTTAGGATGTGTCAGCAGCACCACTCAGCTTGTTGCTGTTGTGTACTTTCAATAATAGTCTGTCAACATCCAATTTTTAACCTCCTACCAATAGATACCTGAAGATTATTAGACTCTCTGATACATTTCTTCTTGAGCTGAACAAACCATATTCCTCAAGTAGGCCTTGTATGCCTTTTGTGCCATTTCTCAGACATCTTGGTGGCACTTTGACAGTTGCTTCTATTTGCTGATATTTCTGTTTCAAAAGTGAACCATTCTTGGTGCAGAGTCATAAAGATGACTAATAGTTTCCCTCAACCTGCTAGCAATACTTTTGATACTGTAGCTGGTTAGGATTCACCATCACAAAGAAACACACTGTTGATTATGTTCCATTTATTGTTCACACAACACCCAGGTTCTGTCTCTGCAGAGATGTTGCTCAGCCCAAAAGATTTCGTGGGGTCATTCTCCTCCAAGTGCAGGACTTTTCTGAACTCTCTAAGCAATTTCTGATGGGACAATTTCTCCTTCATATTAACTGTCCTCTGTAAGGCAGCAATTTGGTGTCACACACAGACTTGCAAAGGGTACATTCTTTCTCAAGGTCCAGTGCATAGAAGAAAATATTAAACAATATTAATGTCAATATTTATCCCTGAGGAGAATAATTTTGGTCAAAACTCATAGCTTTGATCAAAAGATGAAGGCAGATTGCTGCCCAGCTAATATAGAATCATAGAATCATGGCATATGCTGAGTTGAAGGGGATGCATTGCAGGTCATCCCAGGAGTTTTTGAGAGAAGTTAGGTCTTTTTGCTGCACCATATCTATGGCCTAAGAACAGATCTTAAAAACAGTATAGTAATATGGATAATTTAAAACAAGCTATTAATGCTTATTTTCACCAGAGACAGGTTAGGAATATAGGAATTCTACTTGCTTAACTATATGAAATGTGACTATAGGAAGAGTAACTTTTGGAAGTATTTTATTTTGTAGTAGCATATCCAAACTATTTTCATCATGTTCCCAAGGAGTATGCTGGGAGCTGGGTATCACTCATATCTAAAGTACTAAAGAAGAATTACCTAATGAACACTAATCTCTTTTTCCTGTTAACAGTGTCAAGTTATTCACACAGACCAAAGTAGATGTCTTTTGGATTATATATATTTTTTTTTTCCCCTGGCATGTTAAACAGTGTAAAGTTGCACTGGTATTACAGAATGCAAGTTGCACTTATTTCATTATCTAATGTGACATGTCTTTGTGACTGGACATGGCTTGCCAAAAAGTGAGTACTAATTGAAAAGTGGTTTGCTCACACAATGCCAAAAATATAATTCATAAAGGTAACATTTAGTCAAAACAGACAGAATGACTGTCTTTGATTGAGCTGCATCAAGACCATGACTAACTCAGTCTTGAAATGTCCATAAAAGGACGATTTTTTGTTTTACTTTCTTGACAGAGAGCATCATACTACAGTGAAAAATGCATGTGTGTGTGTGTGCCTCTGCACATATATGCATACGTATACAATTGATTTCTTAAGATCTTACCTTCAAATTTAGTAGAGAATGCTCTAGCAAGGCCTAACGTTTAGAAACTCTATGTTTTTAAATCTTCAAGGATCAGCTCCTTTGTTTAAAAATTCCCCTAAATATAGAAATTACTTTACATCGGTCCTTGTAACAGCTTACCACTTATCTGAAAGTGTTCTGATTTGTATCCTTTGTCCTTGATATTTAGTGTTTCCTTGACTTCTATGTTCAAGAATGGAAAGATATATTTTGGATAAAGGAGGTAGCATACCTTTGAAACAAAAGTATCTTGTGTTTCTGATCAGATAAAAATGAGTGCTCTTTTGAATGCTTGTGAAGGGTAAACAAATGTACCATACTGGAATAGGTTTCTGCTTGAAGGTCAGAGTCAGCGTGTAATAGGCCTCCTGGTGATACATCAGCCACTCCCTTTCCTGGGTTCTGCTCGGAGCCTGATGTGTGCCTTCCCCTCAGAGCATCCATACTCAAAACAACAGCAGCATGCTGAAGGAAATCACTGTTATCCCACAGATGTCTGAGGCAATGGAATGCAGAAAGTTGTCCCTTAGAAATGATTGAAGGTGGTAAAATAGAAAAAAGTTGTGAAGCTGCACGTTGTTGTTCCTCAGGATAATCACACATCCTTTGCCATCCTATTTGCAAATTTTTTCCAAATACTGTCTATTCATTCATTATTTTAAATTGTCTTACACTACAAGGCTGTGGTTTTCAGGAATTGAATTTCTTGTGTGAGTCTAGATTTATTAATCTCGCTGTTTGTGCTCTGTTAACAGTTGTCAAGACTCTTTGTTGTATTGCAACTAAAAATTATTGAGATCCTATCACATACAGACATACAGATACACACAAACACACAGGTGTTATTGATACAGGAAAAAAAAATCAAAATCTTTAATTACCGGTAACCCTTAGGTGAACTAGTGAGAGAATGAGTCTTTAGACTTTTGTTTATGTTTGCTATAAATTTCACATCCTCATAACAGTTATGATTGTTATTTCAAAAAAAAATTCAATTTGGGATTAAGTGTCTTGAAATCAACGAAGTTAAACCTGATGAAAATTTCTATGAGAATCTAAGTTTGCTGAAATTCACAGTTGTTTATTTCATCTGAAGCAGAGTCTGTAAGAGACCGTTCATCTGTATGGAGACCATGTGAAAACAAGATGTATAATAGCCTGCACAATTAGAGGTTAATGAGAAAATCATTAATTTCAACAGGACAACAATCGCATTTAAAGGCTGCGTGATACTTAATCAAAATAAAATATCTGGGCTGCTAGACAATCATGTCATTAATACACATCCCTGTTCCTGATAGTAGCTTCTGGCAGTTTCAATAGGCTAAATTCTAACTTTTTAAAGAAGAATTAGAGTCATAAAAAGAGGTACATGAACTATAGCTTGTCACATCAACTGGACTAAGTAGTTAGCAAAGGAAGACATAGAAAAATAATGTATTTCCAGTTTAGTTTCTTTTCTCCATTTCAGAGACAGTTTTATAGAGACCCATTCTCTCTCACTCAGATTTTTCTTCAACAAATTTTAATATATCTCTACACTGAGTACTCAAACAAGTGGAGAGTGTGGAATTTATCTATGTGAAGTTGGTTAAAAATACTGACAATGTTAATATAGGGAGTTGTTAAATATGGAATGAAATGTGTGGGTTCAAAACCAGATTCAGTTTCAAGATATAAGGACAAAGACAAATATTTGCAGGTTATGAACACATATAAAAGAGTAAAACACATAAACAGTTACCACTTGAAATATATCAGAAGTTCTACACAGTAACTGTTAGTTGATTTGTACCACTTGCTTCCATGTTGGCAACAGATGACAAGTTTAATGTGGAAATGTAATGAACTATTTATAGCTTTCAAAGCAAGACAGGAATCACAGATTTCTTAGGGAGAGATTTACATCCAAGATTCTCTGGAAAAAGTGAGTAAGAAAGATTTTGGCCAAGATTTTATAAAAATATGATATTAGTTGAATATCAATTCCAACTTAATTAATATTATGAAATATGTAAACTAAAATGAAGTAATCTGTAACCAAAACATTTACATTCTTATTAAGTATAAATTGCATCTATCATTTTAGACTCTCTAAATCAGCTGCTGCCATTGAAGAAGAAGTTACTTGAGACTCTTTGGATGGCACTATGGAACATCAATAGGTTTAAATAGGTGTCAAAAAAGGTAAAGAAGATCATAAGAACTATTTCAAAAAGGAAATAGAGAGCAAAATGCAACATGTCAATATGCTCCTGCTTAAACACATGGTGAATTGACATCCTGACTTCCATGTGAATCTCAGGTTTCCTTTTTTTTTTAATCTTCTCAATAAATAGGTATCGAAGAGAAGCAGCTTTCCAAAATTAAACCTTTAAAAATGGTACCATGAGACAATATAGAATCCAAATGCTAATGAGTTCTAAAAATAAAGCTGGTAAATTAATAGAATACATGAAAAACAGGTTCATGAAGGATTATTAAAGGTAAAAATATCCTAAGGACAGAATCATAGAATGGGAAGAGACCACTGTGACTCATCTGGTCAACTTCATTGTTCAGTCAGGGTCCTCCTAAAGCACATAGCACAGGGTTGTGTCCAGACTGTTCTTGGATAAACTGCAGTGAGGGAGGCTTCTCTCCCTGTCTGGGCAACCTGTTCCAGTGCACAGCCATCCACAATGTAAAGTTCTTCCTCCTGTTTGAGTGGAACTTCCTGCACATCAGTTTCTGCCTGTTACCTCTTGTCCTATTGCCTGGCAGCACTGAGCAGAGCCTGGATCTGTCTTCCTGATATATTCCCTTCAGATACTTGTACACATTGATGAGGTCCCCTCTCTTTCTTCTCTTCTCAAGGCAGAACAGGCCCAAATGCTTCGGCCTTTCTTTGCAAGAGAGATGCTCCAGCCCTTTTGTCATCAGCCTGCTCCAGGAGCTCCATATCTCTGTTGTCCTAAGGAGCCCAGAACCAGACACAGCACTCCAGATGTGTCTCACCAGGACAGTGTAGAGGGGCAGGATAATTTCCTTCAACCTGCTGGCAATGGTCTTCCTAATGCAGCCCGGGATATCATTGACTTTCTTGGCCATGAGGACACACTGCTGGCTCATGGACACCTTGTTGTCCACCAGGACTCCCAGGCCCTTCTTTGCAGAGCTGCTTTGCAAGAGGTCATCCCCNCATTGATGAGGTCCCCTCTCTTTCTTCTCTTCTCAAGGCAGAACAGGCCCAAATGCTTCAGCCTTTCTTTGCAAGAGAGATGCTCCAGCCCTTTTGTCATCAGCCTGCTCCAGGAGCTCCATATCTCTGTTGTCCTAAGGAGCCCAGAACCAGACACAGCACTCCAGATGTGTCTCACCAGGACAGTGTAGAGGGGCAGGATAATTTCCTTCAACCTGCTGGCAATGGTCTTCCTAATGCAGCCCGGGATATCATTGACTTTCTTGGCCATGAGGACACACTGCTGGCTCATGGACACCTTGTTGTCCACCAGGACTCCCAGGCCCTTCTTTGCAGAGCTGCTTTGCAAGAGGTCATCCCCCAGAAAAATAATAATAAAAAAACCTCCTGATTCAGACTGGAAGCATTTTGAGGCTATGTCTGGGGAAGTAACACTGTAAAGATCCCCATTTCCCTGAGTCTTGGCCATAGTCAGAGACAGGCTACAGACCAGGACAGTAAGTTTAGGTATTTATGGGCTTTCTTATGCTCTTAAGTAATGAGAATAGTGAATAAATCAAAGTAGACCTGGGGTGTAGTCCTTTGCACATCCATATGCAGGAATATATGCAGCTAAATTTTCCTGGGTGTCAACATTAGGAATCACAATATAAAAATCCACTGGTGTATGGATGTGAAACATATGAAGTGATGTCAGATTTTAAAAATGTGAAGAAGTCTTCTGGGAAAACAACTTCTATGAAACAATAAAGTCCTAGGATTATAGGAAGTAACCCTTCCATGGGGGAAAATAACAGCATAAATAATCTTTTAATGTGACTGTACATAAAATCCAACATTAAACTGGTGCCAGAGGAAATATGAAATTGTCATGTCTTGCCTCCCACAAATCCATGGGAATTTGCTTCTACTTTGAAGTGAGGGTGCAGTAAACACTCCTGGCTCACTGTTGGGGTCTACCTCACAGAACTCTGGCTGTGGATATCTAAAGCACTATTCACTCCAGTTTTAAGATGTCACACAATCCTCCAAGTTGTGGTAAAAATATAATAATGTTGGTGATATATTTCCTCCCAGATAATTTGTATTTATTGGAAAAGTAACATATATCTAATCAAATATGCAGTGGGGAATGGAAGTGAAACACACATTAATCTATTCACAGTTTATTGACCCTCTGAATGAAATTTAGGCATTGGCCTCATTTGTGAAAGAGGAAAAAGTCTCAAAAATATTTTTTAAAAATTATTTTACTTGTTTAAGAAGGCTAATTGTGTATTCAAGACAGTAGGTTTTAGCTTTCTTTAAAACAAATCAAAAATGGTATTTTGTTTTAATTTTATAACTAGTAAACACAGTTTTATTTAAAACATAGAAGGGGTTCCTATCTTTTTACCACACTCGCCTGCAATGAGCACAGTGACATATGGACTGGGATGTTTTTCCTCTTGAACTACAGCAAATTTAATTAGAAAAAAAATAAGAGGAAAATATCACCAAATTAAAAGAAAAGGGGGGAAAAGGTAAAAAGAGAGAGAAATATACACTTGCAGAAGTTCAAAGAAATTCTTTGACTTCATTCTTACAAGTCACCCATTTAGAAGCTGACAGAGCATTCATACCTTGTGCAGTTAGCCCATGCTGTCTGCCATTGAAATGGAGAAGCAGGAGGCTGAGCAATTCCCACTGAAATCAACTGTAGCTGACTTCAAGCTGTGTTTTCCTACTATTAAGACTTGCTTTGCAGATAAGGTGTAGGAAATACTGACAATCTTTGTAACCTCATGCTTCGTGCAAATCCTACAAGACTTGCTGAAACATGCTGCTTGATTAATGCAGAACTGAATAACCCTTCCAAAATATTCACATTTAAATAAAAATTAAAAAGAAACAGAGAGGTGATGGTATGCACCAGGATTTCAACCTGGATTTAAAATCATTCCTAAGGATTTTTTGTGTGACCTTAGGGCTTGCAGTAATTGCCCATATGCCTGCTATTTTCCTCTTGTAAACTGTAGAGTCCTCTCTCCCCAAGTATCTCAAACTAGTTCATACTTTCCACGCGTCATCTAACTTAACACAAATTGACAATACGTCTTAACTGTTTATAAATCTATACTCCAATATGTCACCCTAGCTTCTCCAAAACCCTGCTGAGCTGCCTATTAACTCCACAGGAGTCTACATTTCCACCAGCTGACGTGTGAAGAGCTGCAAAGGCTTGTGGCTACCAAGACATGGGAAGTGCTAATTTACACCTGCTGAGTTTCCAGCAAGGCTTTCAAGAGATGTATTCTTTGAAAAAAATGTTTAGGTCTGTAAGTGATCTGAGACCATGCTTACACTACTGAATCACACACTACCAAATCAAATGCTGCATATTAGACAATCACAGACAAACCTTTTTGTAACTGACTGGTGTTAGTGTCCCTTTATTTCTAGCTGCTAGGGGAAGGAAATACATTCAGAAAAAGTGATGAGGATAACTATCTAAATATGGTCCTAATTTGTAGCAAATAAGCAGATTTTTACTAGTCACCAGAATAATCCATATTCTGTGATGAGGCTAGTAATCCTGTTGATACCTCTTCATCTTGCATACAATCTAATTAGATAACAATTATATTTCCTTCTCTGTAGGGTAGTCAATGGGAGCCCTGAGTCTGCAAAGCACTTGCTTGACCTGCTTCACTGTTCCAGGGCTAGTAATATTATTTAATCCCACAGCACTGCTCCTGCGGTGTTACACAGCACCAGAGGTAGCACCAGGACCCACTCTCCAGGTGAAGACAAAAGGCAGAGATGAATGTGACAGTGCATCTTAGAGAAACATGGGATAGAACTTTAGGAAATTTTACTTTAATGAGAAGTAATCAGGGCTGAAGCTAGTTAACTGGTTTGGGAGGACTCAGTGGGCAAGAGAAAGTGAGAAGCAATGTATAGTACTGTGCTTGAAAGTGCAGATTTAATGGCCTAATTGAAATTGAAACATTGAAAAGTTTCATTGTTAGCTATAAACTGAGAGTAGGAATGTAAGACTGCTTATATTGAACAAGACATGGTGATATAGCTAATTTCCATTCATAACTTGGGAGAAGACAGGTGGCTTTCATCCTCCAGTGAGACAAGTATGGGAAAACTGGATGTTACAATTTCTGTTATGTTTTTAGCCCCATGCTAATAATTGACCATATCTGAAAAAAAACCCCTCAAAGCAAAAAATCTGATTGCGATATTTTTGTACCTGACTGACTTTGGGTACTTTCAGCTTCTTATTTTTCTCCTGATTTTCCTCTGATTAGTTAATATACTTTCCTATTCCGCTCACTGAATCTTATTTTTTAGTGACAAGAGCTGAGGAAAACAGAGATACTTAATACCTTCCTTGCCTCAGACTTTAGTAGGAAGACCAGTTGTTCTGCGAGTACCCAGCTCCCTGAGCTAAAGACAGGGATGGGGAGGAGAATGAAGCCCCTATAGGAAGAATGATCAGCAATATGCTACACTGCTTAGGCACACACAAGTCTATGGGGCTGGATGGGATCCACCCAAAGATATTGAGGGAGCTGCTGAAAGTGCTCCCCAAGCCCCTTTCCATAATTTATCATTGATGGTAGGAAAAATTTGTTAACAGAAGGAGCATTGGTACAGACTGCTCAGGTAAATGGTTGAGTCACCATGCCTGGAGGTATTTAAAAGACATATAAATGTGGCACTTAGGGATGTAGTTGAGTGGTGGACTTAGTTAACATTTAGACTCAATGATCTTATAGGTCTTTTCCACACTAAATTATTCTAAAATAATCTATACATATCACTCTTCAAAGTGGGTTGTGGTTTAACCCCAGCCAGCAACCAAGTACCATGCAGGCATTCACTCTCCTACCAGTTGAATCAGTGAGAAAACTGGAAGCATAAAAGCTAGAAAATTTGTGTGTTGAGATAGAGTTTCTTAGGGAAAGCAAAACAAAGTCCATTCACTGCTTCCCATGAGCAGACAGGTGTACAGCCATCACCAGAAAAGCAGGGCCCCATTGCAATTACTCAGGAACAAGCATCATCACACTGTTTCCCTCTTTCTCCTCCTTCCTCCCACTTTATTAAATAAGCATGATGTCACATAGTCCTGAATATCCATTTGGTCACTTTGAATCATCTGTCTCAGCTGTGTCTCCTCCCAACCTCCCTTGCACCTCCAGGCTCCTCACCAGTGGAAAGAAGGAGTGTGAAAAAGTAGGAGTGTGAAAAGCAAAAAAGGCCTTGGTTCTGTGTAAGTCCTGCTCAATAATAACAAAAACATCGCTTTATTATCAACAACATTTTCAGCATAAATCCAAAACACAGTCTCATACTAGTAACTGCAAAAAAAATGAACTTTATCCCCACCAAAACCAGCACAAAGTGTTGAATGGTAGTCTAAATGGGGTGAACTCTCATATAGATTTATAGGTGCAGACTACATATTTCAGTATATATCTTCGTGGATGTTTCCAAATTCAAGTGGATTTAGATTCTCAATTATACTTCAACTTCTAAATTCCTATGTATTTCAATAATAAATGAATAACATAAAGATCCTTAAGACATGTATGTGACAAGACACAACTTGCTTCAGAAGGAGATGATACCATGAACAAGTAACACCATCAGTCATCTGATGTGATTGAATCAAAGGTATCAAAATACATGAAATAACAAGAAAAAATCAGTGAACAGCTCTCTCGTGGAATTCTGGGAGTCATTGTGATGAAGCATGACTTCTAGTGAGGTATATGCTCCACAGACTGAGTGCTTAATAGTGATAATTCTTCAAGCAAGAAAAGAATTAATGCTCCTGCATTCCAGGTGAGTGCTTTACAGTAACTTAAAAGCTGTTTTCATTTTTGCCTCTTTTCTTGACAATGGGATATAAATCCTTTTTCACGTTGGAGATTAGTCTATATGTTGACGTTAAGACACAGAAAGTAGAAGAGTGGCTGTGAAGGGCGCTGAATTCAGTTTTTCCGTACTGTGTAAGAATTTTGACTCGTGAGCTAGTAAGCCAAAGGAAGAATGCAGCGTTCATTTTTTCCTATCTGTGTTTTAACTGAAAGCAGTTGTGTTTGCTTTGTTTCATAAAGACCAAGCCATCTGGTAGATATGATCAGATGCATGGGATCCCTCAGGGGAAGCAGATGAAGAAATGCATAGTTTGTGAATCTTGATAGGACATATATAATACAGCTCTGAAGCCTCTCAGCTTTGATGAGATGAGACAAGTTTCAGGTCCTACTCAGACTTAGAAATTGAGGCAAATAGGGAATGGTAATAATGAAAAATTTGTTGAGTGCTTAATGGCTTTAGATATTATGAAATGTTCAGTCTGTGGGTCTTTATAAAATGTAATAGAAAAGGATAGAGGAGCTAGATATTAACTCATCAAAGGTATGTGAACAGTAAACTTTAAACAAGAATTCAACAGTAAAAAATATTCAAGATAAGATAAAGGTTTGAATAAGATTAATGTAAAATTTGTTTATGGTTTGTATCATTGGATCAATAGTACAAAAATGTTGAAAACATACATCTGTAAAAATAAGTATGTATGCTTTTTAAGGTACTGATATTAGTAGCATTTAGAGGAACAAAGGGGGTTTTAAATGTTATTGCAGTGCATATATAATAGAATTAAGTTCATAAAGTGAAGCTTGTGCTATTCATTTAATTAAAGGCAAGTTTTCTTATTATTCACCCTTTCAAAAAGTAATTTATTTGATTCGAACAAAAACAAAATGCAGGCAACAGTATTTTTTTTAAAAAAATTATCCTTCTGTTCATAAACATTTAAGGTATTTTGCAAAAATGCACACTTTTTTACTTTCATTTGGTTTAGTTTTTTTTTTCTTGTTGTCTTTGTATATAGGAAATTTTATGAAATTAGATTTACAAGTCTGAATAAAATTATAGGTTTAGCATTAAGAGTGTACAGGGTACTGCAGCATTAGTGCTGCCTGAAAGTTTCTAGAGAGATCATGTTAAAATCTAGATTTCCAAAACAAAATAAAGATTTTAAACATTAAAAAGTATCTGTAGTTGATGATACATAGTATTTGCCATTATATTTAGAATACTTTTTGTGATTTTTCTTTCTATAGATTTTCCTATTTTAAATATGTGGTTTTTAATCTGTATGTAGATATACAATATATATTTAGTACATGGAATTAATTTTGGTAGCCAAAAATATTTTTGCTATTGTAAGCACATCTCCTGTGCATAAACATAGTGGGTTTAGGTTCTAGTCACAGTTGCATGCCTGATTTATTTATATTTATATATAATATATAAATATAAATTTATAGGGAAAAATCTCCTATCCTATTGTTTAATTGTTGTTATGGGCCTTCCACCAAGTAGGAGCCTGTTTAGGTTGGGTCTTCATGTCATGTTGCCCCTGAGATAAAGCTCCGACTTCCAGGCAGTGTTCATCCTTCTGAGCAGCTCACAGTGCAGTCAGAGCCCAGCCTTTCCCACCCTCCCTTGTTAGAATTCATCCATTATGGCAGTTGAATATCAAATGTCAGTGACAGGACTTCTAGACAATAGCTATCATAGCCAAAACAAGCCAAAATCAGCTTCAACCAAAATGAGCTGAGGCAAGTTGTTGGATCCTGCATTGCAAGGTCAAGGAAAAGGCTTTTTCCTGGTAACGTCAGGGCCAGACAAAGCAGGCTAAAGAAATGATAGCTTGACTTGCATTCGAGTGAATTCTTCCTGGAACAGCAAATACGTAAGAAGAATCTCAGTTATTATTGCTGGCTTACCGACCACCCACTGGAAGCAAAGATCAGGTTCAAGAACATCTGAAGAACTTGGAGGTACACAAGTCCAAGGGACTTTCTTTCTTTCTTTCGATTTCTTTCTCTTTCTTTCTTTCTTTCTTTTGTTATTTCGTTCTTACTTTTTCGTTCTTTCTTTTTTCGTTCTGCCGTTCTTTTTCTTTCTTTCTTCTTCCGTTCTTTATTTTACGTTCCTCCTTTCATTTTCTTGTTCTGTCGTTCTTTTTCTTTCATTATTTCATTTTTTCATTCTGTTGTTCTTTTTCTTTCATTCTTTCATTTTTTCGTTATGTCGTTCTTTTTTCTTTCATTCGTTCATTTCTTCATTTTTTCATTCTTTTTCGTTCATTCTTTCATTTTTTCATTTTTTTGTTCTGTCGTTCTTTTTCCTTTCATTCGTTCATTTCTTCATTTTCTCGTTCTCTCGTTCTTTTTTCTTTCATTCATTCATTTTTTCGTTCTGTCGTTATATTTCCTTTCATTCGTTCGTTTTTTCATTCTGTCGTTCTTTTTTCTTTCATTCGTTCTTTTTTTCATTTTTTCGTTCTGTCGTTCTTTTTTCTTTCACTCGTTCATTTTTTCATTTTTTCATTCCTTCGTTCTTTTTCATTCGTTCATTTTTTTCAATTTCTCGTTCTATCATCCTTTTTCCTTTCATTCGTTCATTTTTTAAGTTTTTCCTTCAGTCGTTCCTTTTCTTTCTTTTTTCATATTTTAGTTCTGTCGTTCTTTTTTCTTACATTTTTTCGTCTTTTCATATTTTCGTTGTCTTTGTTTTTTCTTTCATTCGTTCATTTTTTAATTTTCTTCGTTCTGTTGTTCTTTTTTCTTACATTTGTTCATTCTTTTATTTTTTCATTCTGTCGTTCTTTTTTCTTTCATTCGTTCATTTTACCATTTTTTCATTCTGTCGTACTTTTTTCATTCATTCCTGCCTTCATTTTTTCGTTCTGTCGTTCTTTATTCCTTCACTCATTCATTTTCTCATGTTTTCATTCCATCGTTCTTTTTCCTTTCATTTGTTCAATTTTTTCATTTTTCTTGTTCTGTCTTTCTTTTTCC
>VXBQ01004358.1:9728-29539 GCA_013400175.1 Phainopepla nitens | reverse complement strand
TAAAATATATTTATTATATTATTGTATTTTTAAAATTTAAAAAGAATAGAAAATTTAAAGTTAAAAGAAAATGTAAAAATTTTCATATTTAAAAATCAGCTATTCAGACCTGATTTTCCTGTATTTTGCAAGGTTAAAAATTCAAATCCACCTGGTTTAAAACAATGGAATCCAAGCATGGTTGGATTTTCCCTACTTAAAAATCCTTCCTCCCCTCCTTTGCTACCTCTGACACCAGTTCTATTAGAAAACATGAAAATATTCTTCTAGAATAATTTAAATATGCTTGGCTTTGGGTTTAGGTCAATCCCTGCTGCATCACTGATACAGAAAAGAAATCCCAGCTCTGTAAGAAAATATTTCACATTTCTGAAGGACATCTGCATTCAGCCTCCTGCTGTCAGGACACAAAAATAAACCCAACGTCCTTTCAAACATTAAATATGTTGGAATAAACAACTTGAACTCCACCAATAGAAGGGTTTTGGTGGGAAACTCCCCAAATCAGAAAAATACTGGCTGAAATGAAAAAGCAGAAAGGATTTTAAGTGTATTTTTAAGGCACCTTTGCAGTCCCCCGAGCAGGATTGAGGCACTGCCAGTAAAACCACTCTGTGCCAGCCAAGCCAGATCCACCTGCATGGAAAAATCAAATTATCACACAATGTTATCAGGGCCAGATTGGGCTGCTTTGTTTGGCCACAGAGAGGATTTTATTTTGTTTTTATCAGGATGTTTTTACAGTGCTTCTCACAGCAGAGAGAAAAAAAATCAAGGAATAAGATTTATCTGAGATCCAGCTCTCCTAGTTCCAAAAAAAAAAAAAANCTAATTCCAAAAAAAAAAAAAAAGAGAAAGAAAGTCAATACTCTCATAAAACCCAACAAAGTGGAAAAGCTGCAAGATACTGTCAGCAAAAATTAAGAGTAATCTGATCCAAACACTGGGCAAGAAATAGAACCTTATTTTCCTCATCTCATTTAAGGATCTGAGCCATGGGATTGTTTCTGCTCCTGAGAATCAAGCAGGAGCTGGGAAGTTTTTCCAGCAGCTCTCTGCCAAGCCAGGGAGAAGAGATTTGTCTGGGCCACTTAGAATCGGGCAGCTGGTGATATTTAATTTGGATTTTTGCATGAGAAGACAGGCAAAGAGTTGATTTGCACCCAGGAAATGGGATGGAAGTAATGGTTTAGTGTGGATTGATATTCCTGCACCTCAGCTGCCAGATGTCAGCAAGGTTTTATAAAATCCAATAATATAAATAAGGTCAATAGATCATGTATGTGCTTGGACACAAAAGCAGAAAAGAGTTAAAATGCCATACAAAAGCCACTTGCCAGCGACCTTTAGGCACGTAACCCAACTCGCAGGTCACAACTTCCTTAATAAATCCTGATGTAAATAATTATTCATCAACTTCCACCACTGATGGTGCCAGGCTCTTTCCAGCCGTCAGCACGAGAAGCAATGGCCATCAATTAAAAAGAGAAATTCCACCTCAGCACGAAGAAGAGCTTCTTCCCATGGAGCTCCCTGGCGGAGCACAGGGAGAATCATGGAATATGCCGAGCTGGGGAAGATCCATCAGGATCATCCAGTCCCATCCCTGTCCCTGCACAGACTCCCCCCAACAACCCCAAGCCCCGGCAGCGCCGCCGCAGCGCTCCCGGAGCTCCGGCAGCCGCGGGGCCGAGCGCATTCCCGGGAATGCCGCGGATCTCCCCGGCTGCAGCCCTTCCAGACCCACCTGGGCGCCCTCCTGCGTCACCTGCTCCAGGGGACCGCGCCCTGGCAGGGGTGGAGCGGGCGATCCCCTTCCGAACCCCGCCGCTCTGGGATCCTGGCATCCAGTCCTGGGCAGCGCTGCCCCCTCCGCCCGGTCCCGTCCCCTCCCCTCCCTCCCCGGCACCGCGTACCTGCGCAGGGCCCCGCACCTCCCGGGCCGCCGGCGGCGACGTGAGGGAGCGTTCCCGCAGCCCCTGTGGAAAGCCGGACCTATGGAACAACGCCCTACGGAGAGCCGGCCCTATGGAAGCCCGGCCCTATGGAAGCCCGGCCCTATGGAAGCCCGGCCTTACGGAACGCCGCCCCCGCCCGCGCCGCCAGGCCCGCAGCGGGGCCGCACCACCGAGCGCCGCGCGGGGACCGCCGAGGCATCGCGGTGCGGGAGAGCTCCAGCTGTCCCTATAAGCCGAGGTCGCCGCTTGTCACCCGCTGTCGTTGCCACGCGCTGTCGCTGTCAACTTTCTCCCGGTGTCACCCGCTGTCGCGTCGCGCCACAGCCCGCAGCGCGTCACCTGCCTTCGCCCCCTGCGGGGAGATGGTACAGCCCGGCGGGAGGGCCGGGGCGCTGAGCGCCCTCTGGCGGCGTGGGCGGGAACGGCGGCTCCACGTTACCCCCGGGGCCGCTCCACCCCGGGACAGCCCCGGGAAACACCGGGAGAACCCCGGGAAAACCCTGGGAAGCACAGGGAGAACGCCCGGAAAACCCTGGGAAGCACAGGGAGAACTGCGGGAGAACCTCGGGAAAACCCTGGGGAGCACAGGGAGAGTCCTGGGAAAACCCTGGGAAGCACAGGGAGAGTCCTGGAAAAACCCTGGGAAGCACAGGGAGAACTGCGGGAGAACCCCGGGAAAACCCTGGGAAGCACAGGGAGAGTCCTGGGAAAACCCTGGGAAGCACAGGGAGAACTGCGGGAGAGCCCCGGGAAAACCCTGGGAAGCACAGGGAGAGTCCTGGGAAAACCCTGGGAAGCACAGGGAGAACTGCGGGAGAGCCCCGAGAAAACCCTGGGAAGCACAGGGAGAACCCCGGGAAAACCCTGGGAAGCACAGGGAGAGTCCTGGGAAAACCCTGGGAAGCACAGGGAGAGTCCTGGGAAAACCCTGGGAAGCACAGGGAGAACTGCGGGAGAGCCCCGAGAAAACCCTGGGAAGCACAGGGAGAGTCCTGGGAAAACCCTGGGAAGCACAGGGAGAATCTGGACAAGCACTGGGAGAACCACGGGTGAACCCCGGGAGAGCTCCAGGAGAGCTCCGGGAGAACCCCGAGAGAGCCCCGGGAAGAGCCGGGAGAGCTCCGAGAGAACCCCGGGAAACACCGGGAGAGCCCCAGAGACCCCCTGGAAGCACCGGGAGAGCCCCGGGAAGCAGCGGAGCTCTGGCACCAAGGACGAGCTCACCTGTCCCCGCCAGCGCTGCAAGCTTCGCCTCTGGTCCGGTTGGATTTAGGGGGGAAAAAAAGCGTTTTTGGGAAATTTTGTTGGTTTTTACGAGAGGTCGGATGTCGCGTTTATAGAGGGCTCGAGCTCCATGTAAGGAGCCACCTGTTTGCTTGGCAGAAAATGATTGTGCTGGAGGGTTTTTAGTCCTGTGACAGCAAACCAAAGGAACAAACAACAAAAAAACCCCAAATCCAAATACCCATGGGAAGTAAAATACAGGATCGTCCCCGAAAAGGATTCATGTACTATGGAAACATAGTATTAAACCTCGGTTTCTTCTCCCCTTCTTTTTTTTTTTTTTGCCATCCCTTCCCCTCTTCCCAGCTCTTCCCCTTCTCCCTCTTTCCCCCTTCCCCCTTTTTTCTTCCCTCTTCCCCTTCTTCTTCTTCTTTTTTTTTTTTTTTTTAACATGCAGGCAGAAAATCCTGATTATTCAAAGTAGCTGGTGAAAAAAGAAATCAAGGGAAATCCATTTATTCAGTTATTCCAGGTGAGAGAAGAGAAATGGTTCCAGTTTGGGTGGATACTGTTTCAGCAATTACTCCTGATAAGTTACATTAAGTGTTAAGTAACACATTAAATATTAAGTTACATCACATTAAGTACATTAAGTGTTACATTAATATACAGTTTTCTTTCCTTGGTACCACCTGCCTCTCCCCTCCCTAGCCAGATTTTAGGAATTTAAGCTTTCTAAACTGCAATGCCACCAATTCAGGTTTCAGTTTCTAAATTTTAGAATTATTCTTGGAAATGCTGGTCAGAAGCTTCTACGCTTCTAAGAGCAAAGAATTTGTATTTTTGATGATTTCCTTAAGAAATAACATTTATGGCTTAAAATATGGTGGTTTTTTAGGATGTGTTCCAATTATTTTCTATGGGATAGAGATGGATGATCTTTAAGGTCCCTTCCAACCCAGATATTCTGTGATTCCATGGTTCTCCTTCAACGCTAGTGACATGCCATGAAAAGAGCAGTAAATCACATGTGGGAGTGTTGTACAGGACAACAGCCCATGACTATTTAATATTTATTTCATCCCTTCCTAACCCTTAAACTTCCCACTCAGCAAGGACACCAGAATCCGAGAGCAACAAAACAATTCCCACACAGCAGATCTGGGAGAGAAGAGGGGGAGGCAGTTAGGAAAAAAAAAAAAGATAAAGGAAACAAGTAATTGATAATAATAAATATTTGATAATTGATAATAAATAAATTGATAAATTTGGGTTGGACAATGCAAGTTCTGTGCAGAGCCCCAGGCTGGCACTCTGCCCTGTCCCAGGGCACATTTTCTCTCCCAGGGGCAGCAGGGAATGGCTGCTCACTCTTTCCTGAGTGACCAACACGTCCTGCCTCTTGTTCCCACCTCCAACTGCTGCTTCCAAGTGCTGAATGCTGCATTTTGACCACAACAAGCCCTGCAGTGTTACAGGCTGGGGACGCTGTGGCTGGACAGTGCCCAGGAAAGGGACCTGGGGGCACTGATGGACACAGGCTGGACACGAGGCAGCAGTGTGCCCTGGTGGCCAAGGAGGCCAATGGCCCCTGGCCTGTGGCAGGAGCAGTGTGGCCAGCAGGAGCAGGGAGCTCCTTCTGCCCCTGCCCTGGGCACTGTGAGGAGCCCCTCGAGTGCTGTGCCCAGCTCTGGGCCCTCACTTTGGGAAGGACCTCGAGAGCCTTGAGCACATCCAGAGGAGGCAGCGAGGCTGGAGAGGGGCTGGGAACACAAACCCTGTGAGCAACCACTGAGGGAGCTGGGGCTGTTCAGCCTGGAGAAAAGGAGACTCAGGGCTGACCTCAGCACTCTCTGCAACTCCCTGCAGGGTGCCTGTGCTCAGCTGGCCTTGGGCTCTTTCTCCAGGCAGCACTGACACAACCAGGGGACACAGCCTCAGGCTGCACCAAGGCAAATCTGGGCTGGATATTGGGAAGAAGTTCTTCAGGAAAGGGTGATAAAGTGCTGGAATGGCTGCTGGGGAGGTGCTGGAGTCACCGTCCCTGGGTGTGTTTAACAAAGCCTGGATGTGGCACTGGGTGCCAGGGTTTAGGTGAGGAGTTGGGCACGGCTTGGACTCCATGATCTTGAAGGTCTCTTCCAACCTGGGCATTCTGGGATTCTCCTTCTCTGAGTCCCCCACCAAGGTGGGGAAAACCTCGGTCCCCTGCCCTTCCTTCTGTTCATCCCATGGGAAGCTGTTCCTGATCAACACCTCTGTGAGGAATGACAGAGACTCTCCAACCCTCACCTCCCACTTGGCTTCCTCACCCTGACACAGAGAAGTTGGTTTAATAAACAGCTTAATTTAGGAATTTGAAATGCACAGAAGTATCATGGAATGGTTTATGATGGAAGGGATCTTAAAGATCATCTAATTCCACCCCCTGCCATGGGCAGGGACACCTTCCACTATTCCAGGTTGCTCCAAACCTGGCCTTGGACACTTCCAGGGATCCAGGGTATTTTATAACATCTCTGGACAGCCTTTGCCAACCTCACATTAAGAATTTGTTCTTAATTTCCAATCCAAACCTGCTTTCTTTCCAATTCAGGCCATTCCCCCTTGTCCTGATCCACAGCCCCACAGAAATTCCCTCGACAGCTCCCCTGGAGCTCTTTTGGGCACTGAAAAGCTGCTCTGAGGTCACCCCAGAGCCTTCTCTTCTCCAGCCTGGGTTCTACACAAAATTTTACAGCTCAACTAAACCTTCCAGGGTGAGTTTAACACCTTTGGTAAAACTTGCAAACCTAGAATTTGGGTAAAGCTAAAACAAAACCCAAACCAACAAAGCAGATCTTGAATTAGACTTAAGCAGGAGCTTTACAGATCCCAGGGGATACTTAAAAACTGATTTGTATTTAGCAGTGCCTATTTCCTGGCTGTGGTCAAGGTCTCCAGGATTCTTCCAGCCTGGTCCTTGCACAAAACAAAGGCCAGGGTGTGTTTGGAATGTTCGGGGATGCCATGCAAATGGACACCCAGCTTTTGAAGCTCAGTGACTCAGGCAGCACATTCTTGAGGGTTGAAGAATTAGGCAGGATTCCCCAGTGCTGGATTAAGTCCCCTAAAGCTCTGACTAAATCCAGGAGCCACGTTGTGTTTTGCTGAAATCCCAACGGCAAGGACACACACAAACTGGTTTTTTCTCTGTGGCACATGAGAAAGGTTGAGTTACAGGGTAGCAGCCAAAACTTTACACAGATTTTTGTAATTTTTTTCCCCTAAACCCAAGGCCTCTGAGGTTTTTTTTCCTCCCAGAGAATAGATTATCCTGAGAACTTTTGGCCTTCTCCTCAAGGAGCTCTGGGGCATGACTGATGAGGTAATTCTTCACAAAAACAATGAAGCTTTTTAGGCTTCCATATGCTTAAAAAACCCAATTTATAACCAGCTCTTTGTTCTATGCTGATAAGCAATAAAGAAAACCCCACAAAATTTATTTATTTGTTCCCAAAGCCTTCCACTCCAAGGCTTCCCAACCCAACCTGTTCTGGGGGAGGCCAATATTTAAGCCAGCCCTCCCTGACTCCTGATTAACAATTAACAAGCCTGTTAGTGATTTGTCATGACCAACAACAGCTTTATGGGCAATTGTTTCCAGCTCCTTCAGCCTCAGAAGAGGCAATTTTTCAACTCTGAAAGTTTGAAAGACAATAAGCAGCATTTAAACAAATACAGAGCTCTTCACATCACTTACAGTTCTTGCTGCTGCTATGTGGAGAGCCCTTAATTCAGATTTTATTAAGGAAACGTCTGGCTGTGCAATAAAGGAACTGAGGAACACTTTGCTGTGTCAGATCTGTAGTTTATTTTTTTTTGTATCCAGAGCAGACAACACAAATCCCAGCCACTAACATAGCTGCAGAAAATAAAAATAAAATTTCAAACTTTATAAATTTTCAGTAGTGGAATAATTGAGACTATAAATCAGTAATTATTTATTACTGATATATAAATTACACCAACTGATTATGTTTGGCTATAAATGGTGATGATGCATGGAAGTGCTGACCTGGAAACAGAGACTGGGTAGAATAAAAGGATAAAAGGGATTTATTGAAAGGATCCAGCCTGGGCACTGCAGGAACCCCTTGGGGCTGCACCCAAGTCAAACCCACACATGGGCACAAAATGGATCCTGGGCACGAGGCCTCACACTTTGATAGGTTTGGGTCCATCAGCAGATTGGAGTGAATTGTCCAATTCCAGCTCCAGGTGATGAAGCTCCATCCTCCTTGTTCCCTCTCTTCCTTCACTGTTGTTTACACTCTTGGGCCTAAAATTTGTACTTGGTCCCTAGCTAGAAAGTAATTGTCTCCCTGCTCTGTAAAAAGAGCTCAGCAACCCTTCATATGAAACCCAGAACTGCACATTAAACCAGCACAGAATCTGAAAAATATAAAAGCTAAAACTTAAGGCATCATTTGATCAATGCTATTTTTATTTTCACCTAATTCCATTTAGTTCTGATAAACTAATCATGTAGTGATTGGAATGACCAACAGTGATTCTGGTCTTGAGTCTCCCCTCAGACAGATCCCAGCAGCTCTCAAACAACCCCATCCTCTTCAGAAAACCCTGTGCAGCCTCCAGAACAGCTCTGGATCCTGGAAAAATCTGCTGTGATGAGACATAAGGCACCTGCTTCCTCATCCCTGCTCCAAGAGATCCATCCCAGGGGAGTGGGAAAAGGGTTGGTGATGGAATTAGCAGTGAAATCAGGAAAATTACCTCAGGCCCCTTCCCATCCCCAGCTCCCTGAGCTCACCAGGGTTTGACAGTTTTGTTACTGACAAATTGGCCATGAGGAGCATCAGCATTGGAAGGCAAAAGGGCCAAATAAACGGGGGTCTCAGCCCCCTCATCTGGGGACTTGGTGGCTTTGGGACCTGCCATGTCTGTCCTGACCCAGCCAGGGCAGCAGGCATTGAGGAGGATGTGCTCCCCTTTCCTCTGCTCGTTTAACAGCCGAGCTTGGATCCTGGACAAGACAGTGACCCCGATTTTGGACACCCCATAGGCAGTGTTTGGCCAACCCTCCTTCTCATGGACACCTTTCTTGGTGTCTTCCACGAATTTGGTCATGAGCTGCACCAACTCGTCCTCAGTGATGGTGTCACTGCGGAATTTCTGCTGGAGCTCCTGGCTGCAGCCTCCCAGGGCTGAGCTGCTCACCATGCTGGAGACATTCACCACCCGACCTGAAAAAAGAATCCAAACTCATTATTACCACACATTTTAATTGCTCTCCTGTTCTGGATTCACTCCTCAGCTGTGAAATATTTTAGGTGGGTTGTTTCGCAGAGCTCCTGGAAAATCAGATTACCTCACTGTTTTTATTTCTAGTAAACACCACGAGAGGTAATTTAAGGTGTGAAGCTGCAAAAGTTCCACCTAAACCTCAAGGAAACAACTTCACAATCAGCAGGTACACTCTTACTACAGCAGAAAGAATACCTGGAGATTTACAAATTTAAGGATTTATTTCTCAGCACTTCAGGAGGAGGAATAAGTCAGCTGAATCAGTAAATCACTCATCATCTCCAAAATTCTGTTGCACCATCTCCCCTCTTTCCTGCTACCTCACAGCCATTCTGGTGATGAATTTGGGGATTTAATCTTAAAAGCCCCAGAAATTAATCCTGTTAATGACTTTATTAACAGTCATCCTTCACTGTAGTACAAGAGGACTAGACTGCAGCTTTGGCACTGTTTCCTCTCTCCCCAAAATTCCCTCACTCTGTTTTTCCCTTCTACCCCAGGAAACAAAAACTTGGTTTTCATCTACTTGACTTCTTTTTTTTTTCTTGAAAACCTTGATGTATTTAAATATTAGGAGAGACTACATTTCATTTATAGCAGCACATCAAATTCTGAAACATTGGTGCAGTGCCTGAGACTGGACAGGATTAAAAAAATTAAATTTAAAAAAAATTCAAACAAAACACTTTCTCTACTTGTTGTGTTTCACTTACCATAAGGCTTCATAAGAGGCAGCAATTCTGTGCAAACATTCCTGGTTCCAAAAAAGTTTGTCTTCAGTGTAACCTCAGCTTGGACTGCAAATGGAGTCGTGTCATGAACTGGTCATAAGAGGTAGGAAGGAAAGGAAAAAATATAACAAAAAATCAGAATTGTAACACTGTTTGAATACAAGTTACCAAACCCCAGAAGTTTATCTTAGTTACTGTTTTTAATAATTAGAAACCAGGCACATAATCAATTCAAAAATACAAGAAAAGAAGGCAGAGGCAAGATTTGGTGCAGTCTGACCAAACTAACAAACAAAAATCCTCAAGCATCCCCAGAGCTGAGCAATACTTGTGTCACAAATCACCCCCTGAGGTGACAGATCTGTGGGACATGTGAAATGTGGGAGTTGGAGCTAGGAAAAGGAGCTGGCTGAGGTAAGGAGCTGCTCTGGAAGGAGATGATTCCATCACACAGAAGTGGGGTGGGATTGCTGTAAACCCTGAGCTCTGCACCCTGCAGGTGGAGGAGGAACAGGAGTTCCCTGGGCAGGTTTCACTTGTCTCCAAATCCACGATAATTCAGAAGAGAAATTGTAGCAGGTCATTATTTGAGGTGGTTTTTACTGCAAAACACATTTAATGACCAACACTCATTTGCAAATCACTCATTTGCATTTAAATGTCACCTATGAAGTCAGACCATGACCCATGGCAGGCAGAGAACTAAAATCCTACAAAACTCCAAACTTCTGCTTTCATATCCTCCTTTCCTTGTGAGAGAGAACTTCCTTACACTCCAAACCCCACTCATGTGCCTAACAGGATATAATTTGGAACATCCTGAACTTCCCTGATTTCAGAAGCTTTATTAGACAGCTCTTCCCAGAGAGGTTCATCCAGGAGACAACCACAGCTCCATCACCATCTGATACAGGAAATTTTTGCTGGGTTAAGGATTCTTCTGACAAATGCAGCACAAAACCAAAATAACAAAACTTAATGGCAAATCTAATCTTTGACAGACTGCAATAGCACATAATGCTACAACTAGGAGAGGAAAGCATAAATTCTGGGATGACAGCAAAAACTTGGCAAGGAGCAAGCTTGGGTAGAAATACCAATCTGGGAAGCAAGAATTAAAACTGAGAGAAGCATCACAGCAAGTTCTTACACAGATGTTACACCCTCTGGGCTTGATACTCACAGCAACACTTCCAAGAGGGTCCTTTATCACATCCTAAATTGTGTCACCTCCTGCTGACTCAGCTGTTGTCAGCTTGAGCAAAGTCAAGGCTGAACATCTGGCAGTGATATTTCAACTGCTGCTGGAATCTTTCCTGAGCACACCCTGGAGCTCAGACAATTCTATTAAGAGCTGCCTCCTAATAAGCTGGTCTTAAGCAATTTTCCTACAAAGTAACAGGCAAAAGAGTGACTGAGCTTCAAACATCATCACTACACTCCCACTCCATGAGAAGTTCCCTGCTCTCTTTCAGTGTGAAGCCATTCCCCCTTGGAAGGCCACCCTGAGCTCAGCCCAAAGCTTCTCCTGCCCAGGCTGAGCAATGGCAGCTGTGCCAGCCTTTCCTGCCAGCAGAGCTGCTCCATCCTCTGCTCATCCTGGAGCCTCCTCTGGGCTCTCTGCAGCAGCTCCAGCTCCTCCTGTGCTGGGCCCAGGGCTGGGGCAGCTCTGCAGGTGGGGGCTCAGGGACACAATCCCCTCCATAAAACCACCAGCCAGACTTGTGATTTGCTCTGTCTGGAGCTAACATGATTCTGGATTTTACACACACAACAAAAACACATCATTCCACCTTGAAACTGCTGTGTCATTGTCACTTTCCCTGCATTTCTGCCCACTGGGAGGTGAAAGGGTTCAATCCTTGCTCAGCACAACAGGATTTAAGTGAACTGGTTTATAAGTGACTGAATGGCCTGAGAAAGTTCCAGACAGCAAAACCCACCCAGGGAAAAAAGTGCTTTTTCATCAGCTGGAATCTCTGAGCACATAATGCACAGAACAATGAGGGTGGAGAAGAGAGAAAACACAGAGCTGATATTCCCAATGGGGATGGGGTCTCACAGCCCTGGTGGAACTCCTGGGCACTGAGGAAGTTATCCCAACCCAGCTCAGCTGCCCTGTGTGACTCAGCATTTCCATGTGCTGCAAACACAACCCTCCAGGGAAGCATGTTTACAGAATCATGGAATTATTATGGCTGGAAAAGCTCACCCAGCCCATCGAGGCCAAGCTGTGCCCCACGCCCACCTTGTCCCCAGCCCAGAGCCCTGAGTGCCACTTCCAGGTGACACCTCCAGGAATGGGCACTCCAAACCTCCCTGGGCAGCCCCGGCTAAGAAGAAATTTCTCCTGATGTCCAACCTGACCCTCTCCACTGTTCTCACATCACACTTCAGCTGGGCAGTTTGCCCAAACGAAAACGCAGCGTGGCACTGGCACAGAAGCACTGGATGCACCCACTGCCCTCTCCACAGAACACAGGAGAGTACTCATCCCAACAGAGCACTTCCTACCTTTGAAAGCGATGCCAGCGTTGTTCACCAGCACGTTGAGCCCTCCATACTTCTCCTTCAGGAAGTCCCGGAGCGCTCGGATGCTCTGCAGGTCATCGACGTCCAGCTGGTGGAAGAGCGGCCGCAGCCCCTCCTGCTGGAGCTGGGCCACGGCAGCCTGGCCCCGCTGGGGATCCCGGGATGTCAGGTACACATCCCCTGGGAACTGCTTGCACAGGGCCCTCACGATGGCCAAGCCAATCCCTTTGTTGGACCCTGTCACCACAGCCACCGGCACGCTGGACATTGTCCCCTCGGAACGTGAGGCAACGTCACAGGAACTGCCAACGGCAAAGAAAAGCTTAGTCAGACACACAAACAAAATGGCTGTCTGGAAAGGAATTACAATCATGGGATGGTTTGGGTTGGAAGGCACCTTAAAGATCACCTTCATCTATCCCAGGTTGCTCCAAGCTCTGTCCAACCTGGCCTTGAACATGTCTGGCAGCGTGGAGTCCACAGCCTCCCTGGGCAAGTGTCTTTTCATTAAAAAACACTTTTTTTTTTTTTCATTTAGAATTCCACCTTGGATTATGTGAAACTACATGCCTGTGCAAGCCCTGTAAATTCCTAAGGTAGCACGAGGTATTCACAGAGCATTCTGGTGTTAAGTATTCAGAAGAAAGTGAGCCGGTGATGGGAAAAAAAGAAGAAATATCACGACTAAAAAATGTCAGTGACTAATCTTCAGTACTAAATTAACTTTTTGTAGGAGTAAGCTCTTCTGCACTTACACCTTGCAGAAAGACTTTCCATCTCTTTGGGAATATTCAACTGGTTCAGCTCAGGTTTTGCTGAAAACCTCAGGCTCAAAACCTGATCAACCTGGTCTAGTGCAAGGTATACCTGTCCACGACAAGGGCTGGAACTGGATGATCTTTAAAGTCCCAAACCATGAAAAAAAAAAAAAAGGATGGAGTAGCTTTATCTTCCAGTGCCAGGCAGGAGGAGCACTTACAGCCTTTTCAAGGGAAAACAGGCTGACTACAATGGTTGGTTGTAACATAACATCAGAAAACCCGCTTGCTGCTTTTGTAACAGATATGGTGCATTTAAAGAAGCTGCATTTTCCCCATAAAACCAAGTTTAAACGCTGGGTTGGTTCCCTTTTGGCATCATTACCACCTCTCTTCCAAATTTACTTGCAACGCTAAGCAGGCACCCAGCGAGTATATAATTCTCCAAGAATCTCCAGAGCGACTTCCCGGGGCCAGGAGCGCCCTTCCCACCTCACGGCAAGTCCCCCTCTCTCCCTCCTTCTCCTGTCCGCCTCACGGGGAGGGAACCGCGGGCCGCCATGAACCCCGACGCCCTCAGGGGTCCGGGGGGACACCCAGCGCCCCATCACCCACCTCCAGCACCGCGGGCACCTCTCCCTCGTCCCTCAGAGCCACACAGCGAGGACAGAACGCGTTATCCTCAAAGCACAGACACTCCCAAACCGCAGGGGAAGGGAAATGAGGACGCCCCTAAGATGGCGAGCCACCCCTCCTCAGGGGCGGGGACTCGCGGAGGCGGACAGCGGGGGAATGTGGGTCCTTGTGTCCCCTTTGGCAGGTGGGTTTGGGACGCTCGGCAGCAATTCCAGCTCGGGAGAGACTCGGGAATCACAAATTGGGCTCGCACGGGAGGATGCGGTTGAGGCTCCCGGGGAGAGTGCGGGGGCACGGGCGCTGCCTCAGGACGTCCCAGCTTTCGCCGCGCTGCCGGGCCCGTTCCTCTCCCTCGCCGCCCGGGGGTTTGTGCCGAGCAAGGAACGGGGGTTTAGTTAGCACAGGATTCCCAGTTCTGGGGGTTGGATGGGATGATATGGGATGGGATTTGGAATCGATGATCTCTGAGATCTTTTCGACTCACTGGAAGGGCGATGGGCTGGAGGGTCGGCCTCTGGAGGAGCCCGAGCGCCTGTGGGTGATCCCGGCTCCCTGAGGCCCTCCCTCCTGACAGGGAAAAGCTGCACTTTGAGGTTCAGTTCAGGGCAGTTTTGGCAAGAGGAAGAAGAACAGGGAAAGGTTCTTCCTCCAGAGGGTGCTGGCACTGCCCAGGCTCCCCAGGGAATGGGCACGGCCCCGAGGCTGCCAGAGCTCCAGGAGCCTTTGGACAGCGCTGCCAGGGATGCCCAGGCTGGGATTGTTGGGAGGTGTGGGCAGGGACGGAGGTGAAACTGGATCATCCTTTTGGATCTTTCCCAACTCAGGATATTCCATGTTTCTATGAAAGATCATCCCATCTGTATTTGTTTTGGTTTAGGGTAAATTTGGGAGAAAACTTTTAAAGGGTGTTTTTCAGAAAGTAAATGTAAGCGGCCCCTCCCCTGACTGGTTCAGGAAAAGATTTCCTCAGAGAGAAGTGGAAAAAAATTGTTTATTTAATAGGCAAAGCACTCCCCAGCACAAAAAGTGAACAATACTAAACAATAAANCAACAGGCCCGGCGTGGAGGAGCTGCGCAGCGCGGCCCGCGCTGGGATCCCCACCAGGGTGAGGACACGTTCCCTTCTCCTTTTTATTCCCAGCTGCTGGGCCCATGGGAGGTCAGGAAATGGCCCCTCAGTTCTGGGCCCTCCCTTTGGGAAGGACCTCGAGAGCCTTGAGCACATCCAGAGGAGGCAGCGAGGCTGGAGAGGGGCTGGGAACACAAACCCTGTGAGGAACCACTGAGGGAGCTGGGGCTGTTCAGCCTGGAGAAAAGGAGACTCAGGGCTGACCTCAGCACTCTCTGCAACTCCCTGCAGGGTGCCTGTGCTCAGCTGGCCTTGGGCTCTTTCTCCAGGCAGCACTGACACAACCAGGGGACACAGCCTCAGGCTGCACCAAGGCAAATCTGGGTTGGATATTGGGAAGAAGTTCTTCAGGAAAGGGTGATAAAGTGCTGGAATGGCTGCTGGGGAGGTGCTGGAGTCACCGTCCCTGGATGTGTTTAACAAAGCCTGGATGTGGCACTGGGTGCCAGGGTTTAGGTGAGGAGTTGGGCACGGCTTGGACTCCATGATCTTGAAGGTCTCTTCCAACCTGGGCATTCTGGGATTCTGGGATCACAAAGTCACCTCAGGACACCATCCCATCCTCCATCCCATCCCATCCCACCCAGTGCCACCCCTGCCCTGGCAGGGACACCTCCCACTGTCCCAGGCTGCTCCCAGCCCCAGTGTCCAGCCTGGCCTGGGGCACTGCCAGGGATCCAGGGGCAGCCCCAGCTGCTCTGGGCACCCTGTGCACGGCCTGCCCACCCTCACAGTAATAAATTTGAAAGTGACTTTAAATGTATCTAAATCAGTTATTTTAATTTTTTTTTCTTAATCCAGTTTGTCTAAAAAAGGCAAAATCTGTTGCTTAATATGAAGAAAAGCAGAGGTCGGACAGGTCGGAAGAGAAGAAGAAAACGCTTGAAGAGTTTTATGGATGGAGGTATCATCATACCTGGGTGTTCAATAATAAAATAACCCGTTGTTTCTCAAAGTGTCATTTTATTATTTGTATTTTCAAAAGCCTTTGTGCTTGGAAAATTACATTCACAAGTGTTACCTTTTTAAATATGCAAATATTTGAGCATTAGTTCAGTCCCAAGCAGAGCATGGTGAATTTTCTGAGCTCTCTCTTCTGCCTAATGGCAGTTATTACATTATTCCAAAATTCCCTGGATATGCTGAACAACTCACACATTCCTGAGACCTCCCAGTGCTCATAGCCCCAAAATTTATTTTGTTTAATGGAAATCTTTCTTGCTATTCTGTTATGCTTTAAAATGTCCAAAATACAGTTTTTCTGACTATACAGTAAAATGTTTATATTTCATTTATTGTCCAACAGAATGCTCTTTAATTGCATTAATTTTTTTTTCTATTTTTAGTCAACTGCAGCCACCAGCTGGAATACATTAAACTTAAGAAGTGGCTAAAAGAGAGAGGATTTGAAGACAGTAATTTAAGGCCAGCAGAGTTCTGGGGTAATGCTTTTTTTATTTACTGATGGTACAAATCTGAATCTTCTAAGAATTTTAGATTCCTGCTTTTATTTTGAATTATGCACCTGTCTGGCATCAGGGAAAAAAAAAACGAGTTACTGATATTCTTCCAAGGATTCTTGGAATGTCAATTTAACATGGAAAAGGAGATATGGAGGCCTGAAAAAGCCAAAATTTGAAGTGTTAATAAAACAGTTTTTGGAATTTAACTTTGTTAAATAACAAGTTTATAACTTATTTAACTTGTTTAATAAACAAAATAACTTGTTTATCTTTTTATCCCCAAGCAAGTTCAGCAGAGAGCTGAGGTTCACTTAGGAATGTTTACAGTAAAGATTAATACTTATATTTTTTTCTCTTTGTGTTGGTTATATTTAAAACATTTTGCAATATTATAGACAGAGCAGAAAGAATTGAATGGATCAGAGAAAAAATACTGTGACTAGAAATGCTAAAGTTTAGTTAAAACTCTGAAACCAAGAGCTGCAGCTGCTGATCAAAGATGTGTTTGAGGAAAAAAAGGGAGTAAAATAAGGTGAATAATTGCTAGAAGTGGGAGAAGAAAAAAGCTGAATAATTGCTAGAAGTGGAGAGCAAATGCTGCAGGAAAAAGATCCTGAAAAATAAAAAGAATTGGAGAACAAAGAAATGAGATAAATCTGGAAAAATCCATAATTGAATTGATGTTTATATTATTTATATATATTTATTTTTTTAACACATTGTTCTTTTGGAGCTTTTCCTTGCTGACCTGCTCACAGATCACTGATTTTCCATATCTACATTTATTTAATCTATTTATTTAATCTACATTTATTTACTCCTGCTCTTTGTTCCTTCTTCAGAGACTGGAAGAGGATTGATGACAACAAAAGCTCTTCAGGTGGGTGATGTTGTTTCTAAAGCAGGAGCTCCTCAGGTTTGGGTTTTTTTGTTAGTTTTTTTTTTTTTTTTACATTTAATGATTTTTGCAGCAAGCAAAGCTCAGAATTCCCTTGTGAATGTAATTTCTGACTGTTGCAGCCACAATGTGAAACCCCCAGTCCCCACAGTAATTAGATGAGTCCTTTACACTTGATTTTTACTCTTCTTTGTGTGTGATTTTTTTCCCTTCCTCCCTCAAAGGCAGGAGATCTGATTATTTCATTGCCTGAGAAGTGTTTGCTCACCACGGGCACTGTCCTCAGCAGCTGCTTGGGAGGACACATCGTGAAGTAAGTGACAAGTGACACTTGATGGCCTCTAGTGGGGTTTTTTCAGCAGGAATGAATCCTCTGAAGCGGTGGTGGGGCTTTAAACTGAATATCCCGAGTGGTGCCAGCATTTCAGGGATGTGGAATGCTCAGATTGAGAAAAAGTTTTAACACTGAACATCCCCTTTGAGCTTGGCAGAGCTGGAGAGAGAGCACAGGCTGGAGCTGGAGCTGCTCAGAGCCTGCTTGGCCCTAAATGTCAATCAGGAATGGTTTTTTTTTTTTGGGGAATTTGTGAGTCAGCTTCAACAGGAGAAGGAGGATAAAACTGGGCTGCAAAGCCAGGACCTTTTAGAAAATTTGGAACAAATTGGAAATTTGGAACAAAGCCAGATGCTGGGCATTGAATACTTGTGTATCCTAAAAAAAAACCCAACCCAGGGGCTGAACCTGAAATTGTTATTACAAACCAGCTTTTATTGCCTCTTTGAAATCAGCCAAAGGACTTGGAGATGAACTACAAAGAAGTTTTAAATAGAAGCTTTTATAACTTCCAAAGAGCTCTGAGAGGGGAAAACACTGCTGTGCCCATTTCCCATCTCACCTCTGCAGGTCTGCTGCGTTGGGGTTCTTATCATTTATTTATTTATTTGTTTTTTGATTTAAATTTTAATTTTGATTTCCCAATAGATGGGAGCCCCCTGTGTCTCCTTTGCTGGCACTGTGCACGTTTTTGATAGCAGAGAAACACGCTGGGGACAAATCTCCATGGAAGCCCTACCTGGATGTTCTACCCAAGACTTACACTTGCCCTGCTTGTTTGGAGCCTGATGTAATCAATCTTCTCCCAAAACCCTTAAAAAAGAAGGCTCAGGAGCAAAAAATGATGATCCAGGAGCTGTTCAGATCTTCCAAAGCTTTCTTCTCTTCCCTGCAGCCTTTATTTGCTGAGAACACAGGAAATATTTTTAATTACAGTGCTTTGGAGTGGGCTTGGTGCACTATAAATACCAGGACAATCTACATGAAACATCCACACAGGGAGTGTTTCTCCCTGGAGCCAGATGTTTATGCATTGGCACCATATTTAGATTTGCTAAACCACAGCCCAAATGTTCAGGTAAGAAGCTCAAAATAGATCAGTGAATTTCTTTGTTTTTAAAGTGCACTCTGTCAGTGCCATCTGCCTTGATGTGATGGATGAGGAGTGTGGGGAGGTCAGGGAGAGATCTCAGAGGGGGAAAAATGGCTCAGATCCTCAGGGACTGGAGGGACAGGACCCAGGGAATGGCTTCCCACTGCCAGAGGGCAGGGTTGGGTGGGATTTTGGGGAAAAATTCTGCCCTGGGAGGGTGGGGAGGGGCTGGGAGAGAATTCCCAGAGCAGCTGTGGGTGCCCCTGGATCCCTGGCAGTGTCCAAGGCCAGGTTGGAGCACCCTGGGACAGTGGAGGGTGTCCCTGCCATGGCAGGGGTGGAGCAAGATATTTAAGGTCCCTTCCAACCCAAACATTCAGTGATTCTAAAATTTAAATAATTGAGTTTATGCAGCAAAGGCAAGGTACAGGGGGAGCCCACAGAGAGAGAGATTTGCATCCAGAGCAGCTTTTGGGAAGAGCCACTTGTAAACACCCCCCTGATCTGCTCCTAAAAGCAAAACAAATTCCTTGTCCTGACACAGATTCCAAGTTCCATGATCCCTAAAGAAGTTCCATGGTTCACCTGTGGCTGAAGCCTCAGAGCAGCCTGAGGGAAGAGCAGAGAGAATTTCCACCTTCCCTCAGGCTCTGTGTTTGCAGATCTGGGGGCTCTCCAAGACCCCAAACTTTTCCAAGAATCCTCTGTTGTTTCAAAATTCAGAGCTTTGTTTCCTTTTTCACCCTCCCAAGAGTAAAAACCTTTTCTTTTTCACACCCTGAAGGTCAAGGCTGCGTTTAATGAGCAGACCAGGAGCTATGAAATTTGGACAAATTCACAGTGCAAAAAACACCAGGAAGTTTTGATCTGCTATGGACCTCATGATAACCAGAGGCTGCTGCTGGAATATGGATTTGTTGCCATGCATAACCCTCACAGCAGTGTTTATGTCTCAGCAGGTTGGATTTTTGGATTTTCTGGGCATTGAAAGGCACAAAAACAGAGAGCTGAGCATGTAAATTCTCAAGGAGTAGAAAAGGGTTTGATACCTCTTTGCAAAGACCTTAATAATTTAATTTTTTAAATTAAAATAGTTTTTGTTACAATTTTACTTTTAAAATTTGTGATTAGTAACAGCATCTGTGTAGAGATTCCAGTGGGATGTCTTAGGTTCACCATTGACCTCAGGACTGAAATCCAGATCTCCACAAACTGAACTTGCTTGGAGTGTTTCATAACTTCAGTTTAAGTCAGGATTTCTGTTATTAAGACACAATCCTGGAGATTGCTGATAGCTTTGGAGAATTCTGGAAAGTTCTCCAGAATTTAACTTTCATAACTTCAATTTGAATCAGGATTTCTGTTATTAAGACACAATCCTGGAGATTGCTGATAGCTTTGGAGAATTCTGGAAAGTTCTCCTGAATTTAACAGGTCTTGATCTTAGTTCTACATGAAAAATATGGTTGAAATCTTATTTCAGAATTAATGATTGTGGTTTCTCTTACATACAATTTATTCAAAAATTTAAACTGTATTTTTCTGCAGATACTCTCCTCAAATATTTCTCACCACTGGACAAGCAGCGAAATGCCAAAGTTTCCATTTTAAAGGATCATGATTTCCTAGAGTAAGTACCTGGAGTTATTTGTTTCCTGGTGAGATTTTTTGTCAGTTTTTCTGGGAGTCAGATTTTACTTCTAGTATCAAAATCCTGATGCCTTAAGTTTTAGCTTCTATATTTTTC
>VXBQ01004349.1:101510-120151 GCA_013400175.1 Phainopepla nitens | reverse complement strand
TCCACCCTCACTGTTCCATCCTCACCGCTCCATCCTGGCTGCCTCCATCCTTCCCCCTGCATTCTTCCTCCCAAAATCACAACTTTTATCCTTTAAAAATCCTCCCTCCCTCCCCTGGCCCGGTGCTATGAATGAATGGCTGGTGGCCCTGCGATGCCATTTCCATGGTGACAGATGGCAGCGGGAAATGCGGGGATCAGGGTCACATGAGAGCAGCGGTAAATTCAGGCAGTTATTTATAGGCTGCTGCTCCAGCGTTTATGGAAATGCGTCTGCCTTGGACCGTGGTATCAGCCCTTCGCCGGCTCTCCGGGGCACTGCTCTTCCAGGAGAGACATTACTCATGCTCTGCTTTAATCCAGACTGTTCCTGCTGCTCAGGCTGGTGTCGGAAAAGTACCGGGCAGAGGGTCTGGTTTATTTTTTTCTGAGCCTGAATCTCTCTGAATCAGCCTCAGCCAAAGGCAGCCGTAAGCTTTCCACATCTGCCCGTGGCATCTCCTGTGCAGTGTGGCAGCCTGGGCCATAACCTGAATTTTTAGTGCTGAAAATGTTCGTGGCCCAGCCCAAATCCAGCTTTTTCTCATCTGATTTTAGCTCTGATACATCTGGGAATATTTCCATGCCTCAGTTTACCAACCGACAACACATTTTGGTGATGTGTGGTGAACCAAAGGGAGATTTTAAATCCACAGGGGAGGATTTATGACACCTCAAGGTGTCATTGGGTTTTCCCTGCTCCCTGATGCGATGTGCAGGAGCAGGGAGCTGAATGGCTGGTTCAACCCCTCCTTCATAAGGATCCTTGATTTCTCTTTGCTTAAGACTCCCTAATTGGGTCGCCGATCTTCCTTTGGTCAATCTGGGTGTGCAGAGTTTGCTGCTGCTGGTGCTTGCAGCCCATGGGATCTGCAGCTCCCCTTCCCCAGCCCTCCAAGCTCAGGCCCATCTTCCCATGGAGTCAGTGCCTGGATGCAACAAGAATCCCCATCTTCAGAAACTAGAGTCAGGGAATCACGGAGTGGTTTGGGTTGAAGGGACCTTAAATCCCAGCCAGTCCCACCCCTGCCATGGCAGGGACACCTTCCATAGACCAGGCTGCTCCAAGCCCTGTGCAACCTGGCCGGGACACTTCCAGGGCTGGGGCAGCCACAGCTGCTCTGGGCACCTGTGCCCTCACCTCCCTGTCCCCTGTGTGTCCCCACTGAGGTCCTGGCTGTGTGTCCTGTCCAAGTCTCCCTTTCCCAGCCTGGCCATCTCATCCTTGGCTTCAGCGTTTTCTTCCCCACCAGCCAAAGGAGTGGGGAGGGCTGTGCCAAGGCGCCTGGTTTCAAACACAGGAAGCACTGAGTCTTTGGAGAGGTCACGAGGACTGATCACAGAGCAGAGCAGCCCCTGGCAGGCCACATCTGACCTCCTGACCACATCCCACCTCCTCCAGGCTGGCTTGCATCGTCCATCACTCCCTGGGTCACGCGGAGAGGCTGCTACCGGCCGAGAAGACACCGTGGATTTTGTTGTTTCGATTTTTAAATAACGACTGTGATGGGTCCAGTCCCTTCCCAATGCTGAGCTGCCTTCCCCACAGCCAGGCTGGCTAATGGAGTGTGGCCCTGTTCCTCCCCAGGGGAAGAAGCAGAGTTATGGCCATTGGCGCTGGCCGAGCTCCCAAGTGCCTGCGAGAATTGATCATTCTGTGCCTAATAGGCTGGAAAGGGAAACGGGTCCAAAGGCCAGGAATGTGTGTAAACACTGCAATCCAGGAGCTGAGGGAGCGTGGTTTGGGGCTGGAGGTTTGAATCTTCTGCAGTTTGTCTCTTCCAAATGTGTTTTTCCTCCTACCAGGGTTTCTCAGTGGTGTTGGTACCAGCATCGCCTCAGCATCCCCTCAGCCAGCACTGGCTGGGAAAATGCATCCAGGCTCCATTGCTGGGGGTTGGATGAGTGAATGTGGGTTTTCAAGACCAGGAGACTTTTTCACGAGGTACTGAAGCAGAAATTAACTCCTTCAAAAACTTTTTCCCTGATTTCTCCGCAATGAACCAACCTAACTTGTGTTTTTCCTGATTCATCTGATCAGAGATTTTCTGAACAAACGGGGAAGGCTGAGCCCTCCAGGTGTCCTGGGCTCTGCTCCCCACACCAAGCAGCCTGAGAAGCTGTGGGAAATTGGGCCTATAAAGCTGGATTTGGGGTTTGCTCACCCTCAAGAGCTGTTTGTGCAAGGTATTTCTGCCTTTGTGCAGATTGAATGTGCTGCTGTATCCCATGTCCTGTTGGGAAGCAAAGCGAAGTGGTGTCCTTTTACCTGAAGGATTTTGTCATCTGCATTAAAGGTGAGTTAAAGGTGGAGACCTCAGAGCAGCCTTCCAGGAGCTGGAGGGGCCTCCAGGGGAGCCAGGGAGGGACTGCTCCTCAGAAACTGGAGTGACAGGACAAGGGGCAATGGGTTTGCACTGAAAGAAGGGGAATTTTGGGTAGATATTTGAAAAAAATCCTACCCTGTGAGGGTGGGGAGGCCCTGGCACAGAGCAGCTGTGGTGCCCCTGGATCCCTGGCAGTGCCCAAGGCCAGGTTGGACATTGGGGTTTGGAGCAGCCTGGGACAGTGGGAGGTGTCCCCCATGGTGGGGCTGAAATGAGATGGGCTTGGAGGTCCTTCCCAACCCAAACCATTCTATAATAAATGCAAATATCTCAAATATCTCATCTCAAAGCTGACTGACACCCCAGCTCGGCCCACTCTGGTCAGTGCTGCTCCTGGGCTCCTCTGGCAGAGGGAACTGGGGTGGCCAGAGATATGGTGTCCTGTGATCCCAGTGCTGGCCCTGGGGCCCCTGAGGGTCACAGGGTTCAGGACCAGCACTGAGCATCCTCACACTGAAGGGATAGGTTATGGCTTCACACCTGAGGGAGGGGGAGCAGAATTTGGGGCCTGGCCACTCCTCCTGCCTCCCTCCCTCCCTCCTGTGTGGTCCCAGCCGAGGAAAGTCCTCTGAATTACCAAACAATTAAAGAGATATGAAATACCTCTTTCAAATAATGAAATATTGTAGGTTTAGATTAGATTTTAGGAAAAAATCCTTCCCTGTGAGCGTGGTGAGGCCCTGGCACAGAGCAGCTGTGGCTGCCCCTGGATCCCTGGCAGTGCCCAAGGCCAGGCTGGATGGGGCTTGGAGCAAACTGGGGCAGAGGAAGGAGTCCCTGTCTGTGCAGGGGGTGGGGCGAGGTGGTCACTGAANGGGGGGGGACGGACCCGGAGCGGAGCCGCCGGTACCTCGGAGCTTCACCCGGAGCGAGCGGAGCCGTGCGGAGCCGTTCCCGGCCACTGCTCGNGTCCCTTCCAGTGCAAACCATCCTACAAATCTCTGACAACAAACCAGGGAAAGGGGTGACCAAATTCCCCCAGACCTTCCCTCCCCCAGGGGAAGCAGCAGCCGGGAGGGCACCCCTGGGGCCGCTCTTTAGGGGCATTTTAAGCGGTTTTATTTCTCCCGCAGCACAACCAAACCCACCCCATGTGTCAGGACTCGGTGTTACTTTTTTTTCGAACGCGAGAGCCTCCCTCGGAGCAGGGGGGGTGGCCCGGCACCCCAGCTTTGACGCGCAGCCCTGGTGACTCAAGCCTGCGTCAGGGGCTGCGTGTCCCTTCGCGTTGATTTTCTTTCTTTTTTTTTTTTTTTTCAAATTTATTTTTTTTTTTAAATTGCTTTTCCCTTTCTTTCTTTATTTCCCGGGAGCCGAGCGGAGCTACCTCCCTCCGGCGAAGGCGAGCGGGGCCGGGCGAGCCCAGCGCGCATCCACCGGGCGGCGGCGGGGCGGGGGGGGACGGACCCGGAGCGGAGCCGCCGGTACCTCGGAGCTTCACCCGGAGCGAGCGGAGCCGTGCGGAGCCGTTCCCGGCCACTGCTCGCCTTTCCTGGCCACCGCCGCTCCCGTTCGCCCGGCTCCCTGCAGCACCGGCAGCCTCGGACCGGCCCCGCCGCCGCCCGGACTCGCCCCCCGCGACAGGAGGGGGGGGAACCGGGGTGATTTCTACCGGGAATTTGCGCCGTTTCCTCCGGGACCGGACCGGTTTCTCCCGGAATCGGGTCGGGTTCAGCCTCCCGGGGAGCCGCCGCAGCGCCGAGGTAAGGATGCTCCCCCATCCCCGCGCCGGGGTCTCGCTCCCGGGCTCTCCCCGCCTCGCCGCTGGCTGCCGGCTCCGGGTGCCCCCTCCCCACCGGGATCTTTCGAGGGGGAAGGTGCTCAGGGCCGGGGTGAGGTTAATGGAGGGGACTCCCCAACCTGGAGGCGTCAGGCGTGGCCCTCAGGGCGGTGGCATCCAGGGCTGGGGGGGACATTTAGAGACAGCAGAGGGCTTCAGCCAGCCCGGGGGGTAGGGGGTCACCGCCGGGGGTGGCACTGGGCTCCTGCCCGGTTCGTGCTGGTGGGGGGCTCATCCCGTGTGAGGATGGGTGGAAATGCAGCCTCCAGGTTGACCTTGACAATAACATTGGGAGAGGAGAAAGCACTCGGCTGCAATGAATATTTCAGTCCTGGTCCCCGGAGTGGTGGGGGGGGGTTTGCCCCTGCTTTTATTTTTATGCTGCTCCCGGAGTGTGGATAGTTGGGTTGGAGGTAGAAAATGGGGCCTGGGCTCCTGGTTTTGTGAAATTCCCGGTATTGGGTGTGGGGAGCCCTCGGTCACCTCTGTGCATTTATTGCACCTCTGGATACACCCAGAGGTGTTTTTTGGTCTGGCCTCTTGGCCAGGTCCAAATTTCCATCACCCTGGGAACGTGGGGCTCAAACCAGCCAAGAAATATGCTCCCAGCTCTTTTTAGAGGACCCAGAAGGTGAAATCCTGCTTCCTGGATCACGCCTTGTGGCTGAAGCACCTGAGGTTTGAATCCATCAGGAGCTGATGTAACTATTTCTGGTCTTGGTAGGAAAAAAACCTGGAGCACAGCAGCAGCTGAGCTATTCTCGGCAGGGAGGAGAGTTCCTTGTGAATATTTCTCCAGAGGTGTCAGGACTAGGTCAAGGAACCTGGCTGGGGATGTGACTGCTCCGAGGGAAATCAAATGTGGGGCTGAGCTGTCCATGGGGATGAGCTGGAGATGGCTCTGCTGAAATCACTGGGAATAAAAGCGTCCAGTGTCAATCTGGAGTGACTCCACTGCTACTTCAGGCTTTCACAGAGCAGGGAATCTGGAGTTACAGCAGAGCTGGAGTCACAAGGGTCAAATTTATCCCAAATCAAATGCTGACCTGTGCACGTCCAGGCAAAACCATCGCCTTGGGAGGAAAGGCCCTGCTTTTACCCCGTCCCGGGCTGGGTTTTGAGAATGGTTTGTTTGTTTACAAACGTAGCAGCAGCTTCATGAATTACAGCAAGAAAAAGCAGCACTTAGGCGGGGTTTGGATGCTGCCCCTTAGCTGCTTTTCAGGATAAATCTTGGCTGGTTTGGGCTTCAGTCAGTGACCCCTGGCTGGAGTGGGTGAGTTACAATGGATCACTGAGGTCTGAGAGGAGAACGATCATCTGGAGAACCAAATGGGGCCCTGAAGGAATCATGTGATGGGTGGCTTCGCTCTGGTGTCACGTTATTGCAGCTGTGTGTGTTTTCCTGCTACCAACCGAGACACCAAAGGAGCCCGGAGCCGATGAATCAACGGCTCACCCGCGTCGTGACAAACCCGAGTGCCAGGGCTGCTCCCCTGCCCGCATCCCTCCCGTGACCCATCAGTGAAACGGCCCCTTCTGGAGGCTTCTTGGCACCTGCTGGGCACGAGAGTCCCTGTAATGTCACAGCTGCCTCCCCCTGAGGTGGGACAGGCCCCACCGGGGCCGGGCAGAGCAGCTCCCAGGGTGGGGCAGGGGGCTGCTGGAGCCCCAGCTCTGCTTTCCTGGAGAGGAGCTGGGGGTTATTTTTAACATCTGGGCGCTGCACAGAGCCACCGGGGTGGGCGTAAGGCAGAAGCGGGGGCAGCTCTGATTCATCAGCTCTCCTGTGTCACCATGCTAAAGCGGGACGGGTGTGCACGGCAAGGACAAGGAGCGGCTCCCGCCCCTCCCGGGGGAAATGGGCTGCCTTCAGCCCCAGCCAGCCTGGGCAGCTTCCCGCAGGCGTCCCCGTGCTCTCTCACCTTCCCACACCGACCCCAGCTGGAGTTTGTGCCTCCCCAGGGGTGGGTGTGAGGGGGGGACAGCCCTGGTGGCACTGAGTCACCCCGCGTCCTTTGGCAGGGGAGTGGGAGCTGGGTGCTAATTAGCAGGGCTCAGTTTAACGAGGGGAGAATGGGAGCAGCCCTAATGAGCCCAGATGGTGAAACCCTTCCCTGCGGGGCCGGAGGCCGAGCAGGGAGGAGCAAGCCCCAGCACGGAGCAGATTTAAGATGGAGGTGTCTTGGAGCAGCCTTGGCTGGTGGAAAAAGGGAGGTTTGCGTGGTGCAGGCTGTGGAAAGGCCCTCGGAGCAGGGCAGGGGTGGTCACAGCTCCAAAAATTCCACATTGGGCAAAAATCTCTTCTTGGGAATTTGAAGAGAAGTTTGGATGCTGCTGGGAGGGTCCTGCTCTTGGTTTCCTGTGGCTTGGAAGAGCGGGATGCTTCTCAAAGGACCAGCTCTGCCAGGACAGCCTCTATCCCACCAGAGAGGCTCTCCTGACCTCAGGAAGCAGCAGGAAGGAGCCTGAAGCTGGTTTTCTCACGACTGGGGCTCAAAGTGGGATGTGCATCCAGGTCTCCTTCCCTTGGCTCTTGGCTGAGCAGCACAGAGGGACAATGGGAGGGATCCGTGGTCCTTCCCTCTGCCTCTGCTTCCCAGGTGACCTTGGATCTGTCCCTTCTCCTCCCTGTTCCAGTCTCCCCATCTGCACCGAGCAGCCTGGCCCTGGGTGCAAGATTCCCCCGTGCTGTGTGTGTCAGGGAGGATGAGGAGCTGCAAATTGATGCTCAGATCTCGGAGCCCGAAGCTTAGAGGAGATTTCCACCTCCTGAAATCCCTCAGTTCCTCTGTCCCCACTCCTCCCTCCTTTCCCTGCTCTGTGACCTTGATGGGGTGAGCTGGACCTTGCCAGGCCTGGCTAGCTGGATGCTTCACCAGGAACATCCTTCCCCTCTCCTTTAGGTGCTGTGGGGGATTTGTGTGGAAGCTGCAGGAGGAGAAATGGAAATGGTGGGGCAGGGAGGGACCAGCAGAGAGTCCCCAGGGGTTGAAATGCTAATTCTTAATCCACCCAATCTCATCTTGTGGCTTTTCCTGCCTCAGTTTCTCCTTTATGGATCCAAACAAGTGATAAATGTAGAATTTGGACACAGGAGAGGAGGAATTCCCCTGCGCCCCATCATTTGGACCCAGAGCAGGTTTGCTGCCGGTGGCTGCTCTCTTTGGGCTCTGCTGTAAATCCCCATCTCCTCCCTGCCTTCCCCTGCACTCCCAGGCCCAGCTGAAAGCTTTGCTGACACATTTCCAGCCTATTTATCGCTCCCCAGCTGCCTTCCCAAGAAAGCAAGGATGGGCTGAGACAGGACACGTGGCTCGGAGCCTCCCTGCTCCCCTGACCCCTTCGTGATGCTGCTGCCAGGGCGGGGGGATGCAGGGGGTCTTCTCTCATCCCAAATAGCAGCTTTTCCCCAGTGGATGCTTTTGGGATTGATGGGAGCCTCTGGGCAGGGATTAAACCCCCTGGGTGTATCAAAGCAGGCACTTCTCCATCCCTGCCCTTTCCCTGGTGGGCTGAACCCAGTTTGTCCCGTGGCAAACCAGTGCCACGTGCCTTGGATCCGCTCAGTGGTGGTTCCCACGCCAGTGTGAAGGGACGTGGTGCCTGGGGTCACCCTGTGCCACCTGGACAAGAGGACATGGACAGGGGACTGTCACTTTGGCAAGCAGCACTCAGCCCAGGGGTCTGGCCTGGGCACAGGGCTCAGCAAATGGCGCTTTCTGAGGAGTTAAAAATGAAAAATAAAAATCCACTAGGACCAGGGAAGTGGGAATAGTGCTCAAGGACACACCCAGGGACACAGAGCAGGACGAGGTGAGTTATCCCCAGTGTCTGTTCAGAGACACCAGCACTGAGCACAGCACAGCTCCTGTCCTGGTTCCTGCTGTGGGAAAAGCCATGCTCCCTCTCCAGGTGGGTGGCACCAGCACTGGTTTTACCTGGGCAAAGCTGTGGGTGCAAAGGCAGCCCTGGTCTGGCAGCATGAGTGAGGTTCCTGCAAGCCATGGGATCTGAAAGACCCTAATCTGTCTTCTAAAGAGAGAGAAAAAAATGCACATTTAAGAAAATTAAGGTCATGGGGACTAAGTAAACAAGCTGAATCTCCATCTGTCAGTGACAAGGGTTTTCTATCTCTCTCCAGCCCGGAAAGCTCCTGGTTGTCAGCTGATCTGCCTTGTCTTTCTCACAGGGTGGTTGTTATTTTTGGCAGATGAATTTTTGATTAAATTCCCTTTTCAACCAAAGAAATGCACGGGAATACCTTTCTCAGATGGATTTGGAGGGTGCTTTTTCATTAGTGGGTGCAGACCTTGGGGCTGATGCGAAAGGCTGGGGGAATGAACAGGAAGAGCCCTGCTGACCTCGCCTTCCCTGGATCGTGTTCCTGCGCCGTGTGGGTTGGTGGCTTCGTGCAGGCTCTGGCTGGGCTCCTCTCCCGCTTCCAGCAGGGATGGGGATGGTGAAGGCTGCCTGTGCTCATGGAATCGCTGCTGGGAATGATCCTCTCTCCTTCAGGCCTGGAGCTCTGCCAGGCAACACCACCACGGGGCTGAGCCACTGGGAGACAGCAGGAGCTCCCCAGACCAGCCCTGGGACACTGTGCCAGAGCCATTCCAGGATCCACATTGGGATCTCTGCTGTGGTTTTCTCTCTAGTTTAGTTTGGGCACATCTCCCACGGACAGGAAGACTTGGAGCTGTGTCCTTCACCCTCATGCCAGTCTTTAGAGAGCCCTTCCCCAGGCCATGCAGGAAGCCAAGCAGCCCTGCTGATTCCCCAAATCCTTTGAGCATGCTGCTGCCTGGAGTGTCCTGCAAGGCTCTGAGGGCCTCTGGGGCTTTCTAGGTGCTGGAAGGACCCTGGGGGTCTTCCTTCTGGGGCTGGAAGGACCCTTCTCCTCCAGGACCTGTGTCCTGGTGCCTCTGAGCTCCTCAGAACAACTCGGGGGGACCTAAACTGAGGGGAGGAAGAGGCTGAGATGCAGAGGGATGTTGTGGGGTCTGTCCTGACTCCGTGGTGCTGGGCTGGCTCAGCACCACCTGCCCTGGAGCTGGGCACCTCCAGGGGTTGGGGTGTCCCAGGAGAGCTGTTTGGGTGCCCTCACCCTGGGCCACCAAACTCTGGGGGCTTGGCCAGCATATCCTGGATCTTTCTGGCTCTCTCCCTAATCCTAAGAGATACTTTAGCCCCAAGGCCGAGTCCTCCTGGTGCTCTGAGTCGCCCTGGCTGAGCAGACAGGGAGCAGGGAACAACCCGCGGTGATTCACCCAGCTCTGCACAAATCCGCCCAGAGCCTGACCCAAAGCTGATGGAAGCGCTGTGCTTTCCTGGCTGCTGGCTGAGGCCCTTCCCGTGCTCTGTGCCCGTCCTCATCCCGGCTGAGGATGCTCCAGCCCCGGGCAGCCACGTGCCGGTAATTGCCGCGATTGAGCACTGAGCGGTTTATGTGAATGAGCCCTCGTTAGGAAATTAAACATCGCTGGCCTAGGCTTGAAAAAAATAACTTAAACGGCTTCTCCGGAGGAGCCGGATCCAGGAAAGATGTGGAGCCGAGATGGTTGCCTGGCAACGGATGCAGCCGACAGTTGAAAATAGATTTTTTTTCTTACAGGAACAGGGCCTGGCAAAGGGGGAACTTCCGTCAGGGGTGAGAAAGCACCAAGGGGAGGGTGGGTGAGGGGGAGGTTTCCTGGTCCCGGTGCTTTGCTCCTGGGCTGGGCTTGGGATGGGGATGGGCTTTGCTGCCTGGGCTGAACCCAGTGCCCTGAAAAGGGTGGGGATTGTGGGCTGAACTGGATCAAAATTGTCCAACAGGAAGGAGGAGCTGGGAATGGCTCTGGAAAAGCCCGCAGGGTGGGAGGAGGTGGCGCTGCTGCCCAGCTGTGGTGGGTCAGGTCTCTGAGCACAGCACCACCTCTCTGCCATGGTCCAGCCACCACGGGTGTCCCCTGGGAGCAGAGACGGAGGGGACAGGAAAGAAGGAACCCTAGCTCTCCAGGAGGGTCACTTTTCCAAGCTGAGGGATTTATTATGGGATTCTGTGTTTTCTCCCCAGCTGATGGCATGCCATGGTCCAACCTAGGGTGGGAGCTGCCCCTCCGACCCCAGTTCTCCCAGTATGGACAGGAGAGACATGGTGCTTTCCCAGTTTGGGGATGCCCAGCCCAGTGGAGCAGATTTTCACAATGGCACCAAGATTTTTGAGGCAGGAGAGAAATCTGCGGGGCTGGGCTGGGTTCTGGGCACCTCCTGAGGTGCTTCTGTGCAGGATCACTCCTCCTGACCCATGCCTAAGGCTGGGAAAGAGAAGGGGCCAGGGTTGATGGCTTTGCCTTGGCTGCTGCTCTTTTTGCAGCCGTTATCTGTTGTAAAGCTGCCTGGGGAGATTTAGCGTCAGGCTCCAAGGATTTTAAGTCACTCCTGATAACTTCCCGGGATGCAGAGAGAGCCTGGACATTTGTCACTGTCCCCTGAGTGCTTCCAAGCTGTCGTGGAGTGAAGCCTGGGCTGTGCTGATGGTCAGGAGGGGAAGGATCAGGACAGGGAGGGCAGAGCCTCGGCCAGGGCTGGATTTGGTGTCAGGCCTTGTGCGGTTCAGCTGCTGGGCTGGAGGTGTTAGAGGGGAGAGGAGGTGTCACAGCGATATCACTGGCTCCATCACCTGTCACTCTTCCCTGGAGCCCAGGGAAATTCCTTTATCTGGGACATTCCTTTATCTTCTCCATGAATGAGAGCAGCTGTGGCTGCCCCAGCCCTGGCAGTGTCCAAAGCCAGATTGGACAGGGCTTGGAGCAGCCTGGTCCATGGAAGGTGTCCCTGCCCATGGCAGGGGTGGGGTTGGATGAGCTTTAAGGTCTCTTCCAAACCATCCTGGCATTCTATAACTCTCAACCAGAACGTTGCTCCTGGTCCATCATTCCTGGAGCAGGAGATCCTCCAGGTTCAGGTGCAGATCCCCAGGACATGGGGGGTTGGACACCCTTCTGTCCTTGTGCTGCCAGTCCCACCAGGTCACCTGGGGACAACACAAAACCAACTGAGCGCAGCTGACCCCTTCCCCAGCCAGGTCCTGCTGATGAAGAGGAGGTGAGGCCCGAGCTGTAGCTCACCCAGTGCTGCTCCCTGAGGGCATTCTCGCTCTTCCCTCACCCCACCCCGCCCCGGGGCCGCCTGCAGCCGTCCCGATGCCGAAGAACAGCAAGGTGACGCAGCGGGAGCACAGCAGCGAGCATGTCACCGAGTCGGTGGCCGACCTGCTGGCCCACCAGGAGCCCGTGGACTACAAACGCAGCGTCCTTAACGTGACGGGGGACACCTGGGACAAGCAGAAGGAGGGAGACGAGGACCTGGAGGCGGAGAACCGGCCGGCGTGGAACAGCAAGCTGCAGTACATCCTGGCGCAGATCGGCTACTCCGTGGGGCTGGGCAACGTCTGGCGCTTCCCCTACCTCTGCCAGAAGAATGGAGGAGGTGAGAGATGGGGCAGGGATGGGATCAGCCCTTGGAGAAGGGGGAGTGACCCAATCCTGCCCCACTGCATGTTGGGGTGTGGATCCCGGGAGAGGACAGAGCTCAGTTTGGGCTCTGAAGTGGGTAATTTGGGCTCTGAAGTGGGAAAGGGCTGCCAGAAGCTGTGCTGAGATGTGGAAATCTCCAGGATGGCCTCTTCCCAAAGGTTGCCCACCTGCCTGCTCCAATCCCAGGTTGGGAGCCAGGATTTCTGGCTGCACCCCCTGATTCCTGTTGAGGCAATTTGGAATTTAGGGTTAAAAAGGGAAGAGAGAGTTTCTCCATTTCCCTGGGTCCTTGAGGCCACATTTAGTGGTTCCATCCCATTCCCAAATCCTCCTTCCAGCCCATTCTCTCATCCCACTCCATTCCTCCTCCTTGGGCTTCCAAGAGCAGCCCAGAGCTGAGCTGAGCTGAGCCCCACCACCCTTTGTGGCACTGATGAGAGAGCGGGTTCCTCATCATTAATCCAAACCCAGTCCCTTCCCAGCCGTGGAGGGAGCCAGGACCAGCCCAGTGCCCCCATTCCCCTGAGCTCCCCATGTTCCCAGTGCTGCCTCCTTTGCCGTGGCCCCAGCCCTGCAGCTGCCCAACCTGCAGCGCTCTCAATAATTAAAACATCTCCGGTGTCATCGTCAGGATGAGTCATTCTGCCAAACAGAGACCTGTGCAGTCAGCACTCCCCTCCCAGCTCAGCCCCCATCCCCTTCCCTTCCCGTCCGGGATGGGGCCGGCTGTGCCTGGCTCCTGCATCCCAGCACCTCCCAGTGCCCCGGTTTGGCACAGCACGGCTGGGTTTTGGCACAGCACGGCTCTGCACGGTGTGTTCACCCCAAATTCAGGGCTGGGAGAGGTGAGTACAGCCCTGCTGGCTTTGTTACACAGCTGGCCTCTGATTACCAAGAAAGTTTTTCCCCATTAAATGAGATTTAGAACCAGCTCAGGCCCAGAGGCTGGAGAACCAGCATCCTTCTTCTCTGCAAGGATTAACCCAGCAGTGCCTCAGTTTCCCCACGGCCACAGCAATCCCTAATTAACCATAATTAGTACAATCAGTGAAAAATCCTCAGCTTATGCTGAGCTCTCTGCTGTCCTGGGTCTCTGGGGGACTTTGGCCTCGGCTGTGCAGGTGCTGCTCCCAGGCTGGGATTCTTCCTGGTGTACTCCTCAAATCCAGGGCTGAACTTGCTGTCTGTAGGTGGGGAGCATTAGAAAAGTGTTTTTGGACACCAGACCAGATGGGATGTGGAATGGGGATGGGAGCTGAGGCAGCCCAGGCCTGGCACTGCTGCAGCAGAGGGGATGAGCAATGGGTTTGACCCATCCTGTGGTGGGATCCAGAGGCACTCAGCCAGGCAGGGACTGTGACAGGTGGCTGCTTTTAGGAGCTCCTTGCTGGGACAGAACATCTTTCTGCAGCAGGACTTAAAACAAAAGGCTTACCAAGCTGCCCCAACCCCTGCTGCTATTCCATGGATGGGGAAACTGAGGCACGGAGCTTGAGCAGCAGATTGCTGGGCTTTGCAGCAGTTTTTCTTTTGACCAAATGGCCTCATCTGTCTGTCCCACAGGGCAGACACCGATTCCCTGCCTTTTCCTCCTGCCATGTCTGGGATTCCCCCCCCAGGCCATGAGATTGCTGCCGGCCAGCGGGTGCAGGAGTTTGGGAGGGACGGACAGACAGACCCTTCCTGGTGCTCTGAGCAGCTCCAGGATGCGATGGCGATGGTGGTGGCTGTTTTCCCTCCTGCTCCCCGAGCGGTGCCTGCGGGGGAGAACGGCTGCGTGCTGGCAGCAGGATGGGCTGGAGCCAAATTCCCGGGACTCGCAGTGCCGGGAGCCAGCAGGGGCTGGGCTGGCAGCGCTGCCCCGGGGCTGCACAGGCGGGAGCTGCTCTGCACCTCCCCAGGCAGCACAGGGAGAAAATCTCCAACGCTGGACAGATTTACATCTTAATCTGTCCGTCTGTCTCATGTCCGCCTACCCGTAGGCTGAGATAGCCAGGGAGTGTTGCAGAGATGGGATGCTCGTGGTCCTTCCTGAATTTCCCTCAGCTCCAGCTCTGCTCTCTGCCTCTCCTTTTACCCTGCCCATCACCCTGGGCTGCTGCACCTCCATTTCTCTCCCTACCCACGTTTTTAAGACACCATCCCCAGCCACGCCAGGGCTGATCCACTCCGCTTGGAGCAGCAACCCTGCCCCGGGTCCTGCCTGGGGCCGGGGAGTGGTGGCTGTCACCGGGGTGTCAATCCAGGCGGGAATTTCAGTTGTCTTTGGACCGTCTGCTACCCTGCAGGAGCCAGGCACATTCTCCTGAGCCCATTCCTCAGCTCCTGGCAGGAGCTGGAGTCGTTCCTGCAGCGTGAGTCATCGCATCCTTCACGGTCATCGGTTCTGCTTCGGGAACCACCGGCTCCTCTCCAGCCTCAACAATCACACAGACATTAACCGAGTTTCTCCTCTGAGCTATTTCTGCTCCCCGGACCGTGCAGGGGGGCACAGGGCACGGAGATGCTGCGGCTGGGCACGTGGGATGGCCAGGGGGTTGTGTTGGGACAGGGGGCTTGGCTGTGCCTGGGGGAACAGGACAGCTCCTGCGTGTCCGAGATGGCCAGGAATGTGGCTGGGAATGTGTCCGTGTCCCCGGGGGGCTGCTTCTGGAGGGGCTCCTTGCACATGGAGGTTTGTCTGTTTGGATTCAGGGAATCCTTGGGCTCTATCCCACACGATCCACACTGGCAGGGGATGCCACACCATTTCCTTCCACACGTGTGTTTGCTCCTCTCCACAGCTTCTCCTCTGACCAAGCTCTGATCTGCTTTCCTAGATCACAAAATCGTGGAAACAATTAGATTGGAGAAGCCCTCTGAGATCATTGAGTCCAACCATTAACCCAGCACAAGGCCACCACTTGCCCATGTCCCCAGGTGTCACACCCACGGGGGATGGGGATTCCCCAGCTGCCCTGGACAGCCTGTGCCATCACCTGACCACCCTTTCCATGAAGAAATTTGTCCTAATATCCAATCTAAGCCTCCCCTGCTACAATCTGAGGCTGTTTGCAAATGAACTGATGGACCAGGCAGAGCCTGTCCCAGCTCTGCTCCACCATGTCCATCTGTCCTCGCCTGCACTGCGGCAGGGAGATCTATAATGACCTTTCTCTCCCCTCCCAGGCGCCTACCTGGTCCCATACCTGGTCCTGCTCGTCATCATCGGGCTGCCCCTGTTCTTCCTGGAGCTGGCAGTGGGGCAGCGGATCCGCCGGGGCAGCATCGGCGTCTGGAATTACATCTGTCCCCGCCTGGGAGGCATCGGCTACGCCAGCTGCCTCGTGAGTGCCCCCAGGGGACCCCGGCCCCACCTCGGGGGTGGGGGATGAGGCAAACCTCGAGGGGACCTTCGAGGGGTCACGAGGTGTTTTTGCAGCCCCACTCATGGCTAGAGGGCAGGTTTGGGAACGGGCCCATCTGCTGAGCCCTGCTTCCCTCCGCTCCCCGTGCAGCGGGAGGAGCCCTGGGGACACTGGCACTGCCCTGGGGTTTGATGCCATGTCCTCCTCCTTCCTCCCCTCCCAGGTCTGTTTTTTTGTTGGTCTCTATTACAACGTCATCATTGGCTGGAGCATCTTTTACTTCTTCAAGTCCTTCCAGTACCCCCTGCCCTGGAGCGAGTGCCCCGTCGTGAGGAACGGCTCGCTGGCCGGTGAGGGACGGGGGAGCTGGGCTGGGAGGGAGCAGTTCCCAGGGAAGGGGGACTGTGGGACACATCGGCACCCCCAAAACAAAGTGGGGCTACAGGAGTTTCTCCCGGGGCACTGGATCCTCTCTGGCCCAGCTGCCCTGAGCATATGGAGAGCTTCCCCCTGGGTTGGATGAGTGTCTCCCACACTCTCTCTCCCCACTGATGAGATTTGATGCCAGTTTGGGAATCCAGAGTCCCCACTGATGGGATTTCTCAGTGCTTGAGGCCAGGATCTGACCCAGGGCCACGGAGGGAGGCAGCGAGAGTCAGGCAGGGGCTGCTCCACTGCCCGAGCGAGACATGGCTGGAGCTAATGGTGTTTAATAACATCTGAGCATCAACTTGGGACCCTCTGAGAGATTTTATTGCAAATGAAAATGTCTTTCCCCGTATTTAACATCTCATTGTCACCTGGCAGTGGTTTTATGTCTTGTCTCTTCTTTTCCCTGCTAAGAATGAGCCCCATTAAATTCTGCCTCTCAGTTTCTAGAGGTGTCTCCCTTCCCTGGCTGGCTCTGGTGGGTGTTTGACTTTTGATCAGCCCAGCAGGCAGGGGATGACTCTCTCCCTCATGCTCTCCTGCCTCTGCTCTGTTGCAGTTGTGGAGACTGAGTGTGAGAGGAGCTCAGCCACCACCTACTTCTGGTACCGGGAGACCCTGGACATCTCCAACTCCATCTCTGAGAGCGGGGGGCTCAACTGGAAGATGACCCTGTGTCTGCTGGTGGCCTGGAGCCTCGTTGGCTTGGCCATGATCAAAGGCATCCAGTCCTCGGGGAAGGTGGGTGTTGGTGGCCACCTGAGCCTGGCTGGGCTCTGTTCTAGAAGCAGGAACCTGCCTGGAGCACACTCCTGCCCTGCTCTGGGGTGCCAGGGGAATGCTGTGTCCCCCAGGATGCTCACACCCACTCCACAGCTGGGGCCACCTCAGGAGGGATCCAGAATCAGATCAAAAGAGGGTGTAGGGAAGAGGTTTAGTTCAACTGACACATGCAGTTAGGGCTCAACCACACCAGCACAGAGAATCCCCTGAGCTCCAGCACTTCACAGAATCACAGAATCAATTAGGTTGGAAAAGGCTTTGAGGTCATGGAGATCACCCTGTGAGCCAACACCCCCCTGTCACCCAGACCATGGCACTGAGTGCCACATGCAGTTTATCCTGGGGAGGGAAATGCTCCCTTCTCCCCCCTGTGAGCTGTAGGTAGGACGGGAGGGTGGCTGGGTGCAGGGGGCAGGAACTGAGGCTGTGCTCTGTTCATCCCTCTTGCCCAGGTGATGTACTTCAGCTCCCTCTTCCCTTACCTGGTGCTTGTTTGCTTCTTGGTGCGGGGGCTTCTGCTGCGTGGGGCAGTGGATGGGATCATGCACATGTTCACGCCCAAGGTGAGAGTTCCAACTCCAGCAGACTCCAAGCAGGCTCCCTTTCTGGCTGGTCATGCTCTATTTTCCCTTATTCTATTATTGTTCCCCTTATTTTCCTCTCGACCCCAAAAATAAGAGTTCCAGCCCCAAACCTGGGGATCCTGATAGATCATCAGGATGTGGAATGGCTCCCAAAATTCAGAGTGTGGCCAGGACAGCCATGAGCCTCACAAACTCAACATCCTCAGCTCCCCATGTGCCAGGGTGGGGGGCACAGAGGTGCCCAAGGGAATATATAAATATAAAGATTTAATGGAGAAATGCTAGCTGGCAGCAAAACCTCTGCTGGTGGTATGCACTTATTAATTAACCAGCTAATCAATTAATTAAGTAGAGATGTAGATGAATCAGCTCAGTCGGCGAGGCTGTTAGAAGACATTAATTATGTTCCCTTGATGAATGATGGTGGGAGGCCTCCAGGCTGCAGCTCTGGCTCCCAGGAGAGGGGGAGTGTGGCTGGGGGGGATCAGGAGTTAAAAGACCCCCCAGCCAGGGTGTTTGATTTCAGTGCTCCAGGTGCTCTGGAGGCAGGAGATGGCCAGGGGGGATGGAGACCCATGGCTGGGCCTGTGGTGGTTCCCTGGGCTGGGGCCACACGGACTGGGAAGCTGTTCAGAGAGAGATGGAACCTCCATGAGTGGGGTAGGTGGAGCAGACACAGACATTGTCAGGTCAAACCTTGTCCTGACCTCTCCGTACCTCAGTTTCCCCCTCTGCGTGAGCGAGGAAGGAGCTGTGAGTGCTGGGTGAAGCCAGACCTGACCGTGGCAGACGATGGAAACGCGGAATGGTTTGGGTTGGAAGGGGCCTTGGAGATAATTTCCTTCCACTGCCTCGCCAAAGCAGCCCACAGCTGCTCCAAAACCAGCTCAGCCCTTTTAATGTGGCTCTGGGATGTCTTGTGGGGCCACCAGGCCACCTAACTTCTTCTTCTGTCTTCCTCCCAAGCTGGACAAGATGCTGGACCCCCAGGTGTGGCGCGAAGCAGCCACGCAGGTTTTCTTCGCCTTGGGCCTGGGTTTTGGGGGGGTCATTGCCTTCTCCAGCTACAACAAGCAGGACAACAACTGCCACTTTGACGCCACCCTTGTCTCCTTCATCAACTTCTTCACGTCTGTGCTGGCCACCCTGGTTGTGTTTGCTGTGCTGGGCTTCAAGGCCAACATCATGAACGAGAAATGCGTGGTGGAGTAAGATTTGCTTTTTCTCTGTTTGGGGTGGGTAGGTGTTTGCTGCTGACAGCTGTGGTGGGTCTGGAGGCAGGAAAGTGCTCTGGAGCTGGACCATCCTGGGGTTTGGTGGACCCAAATTCCTGATGGGCAAGATTTGGATTTCCAGAGATGTACCGCTGTGGCTGAGGGAGCTGGAGATTCAGCTCCTCCAAAGCTAAAATCCAGCCCCAAGACTCTTGGGCTCTTAACCTGCAGCTGGAGCATGAATCCCACGTGTCCTGCATCACCTGAGAGGTTCTGCTCTCCCTTAGGAATGCTGAGAAGATCTTGGGCTACCTGAACACCAATGTGCTGAGCCACGACCTCATCCCACCCCACGTGAACTTCTCCCACCTCACTGCCAAGGACTACAATGAGATGTACAGGGTGATCATGACGGTGAAGGAGGGGCACTTCAAAGAGCTGGGCCTGGATGCCTGCCTGTTGGAGGATGAGCTCAACAAGGTACCTGGTGGCACTCCTGGTAGGACCAGCAGGTCACCCTCCCCACTGGCTCTCCCTGGGCCAGGCCTGGGAGTGGGCG
>VXBQ01004349.1:71159-86734 GCA_013400175.1 Phainopepla nitens | reverse complement strand
CCCCCCCACCCCCCCCCCAGCATCCTCCCGGCCGGGCCCGCATCCCCCCCGGTGCCGCCCCCCCCCGCCCGCTCCTGGCCCCTCCATCCCGCACTTGTTGCTGCCCGGCAGGGCTGGGCTGGCTCCCGGTTTAGGGCGGTTTTATTTGGGGGGGGGTGGCTTTGGAGGGGGTGGAGGTTGCAGCCTCCCCTGCTGTCCCCCGGCAGCCAGCGGTGTCCGGCGCGGCTCCAGCTTGCTCCCCCCGAGGCCAGGGCCGAGCCTGAGCCCCCCTTTCCCCTTCCCCAGTCCCATCTCTGTCCTCCTCTCCCGCCTTCGCCGAAGCCCAGCTCCTCGCCCGGAGGAAGGGTGCACGCTGTGGGCATCTCCCATCCACCGAAATCTATGATCAGCTCGGTGTGTGTCTCCTCCTACCGTGGACGCAAGTCTGGGAACAAACCACCCTCCAAAACATGCCTGAAGGAAGAGATGGGCAAAGGGGAAGAGTCGGACAAGATCACCATCAATGTGGGTGGCACCCGGCATGAGACCTACAAAAGCACCCTGCGGACTCTGCCGGGCACCCGCCTGGCCTGGCTGGCCGACCCCGACGCCCAGAGCAACTTTGACTTTGATGGTAAAAGCAACGAGTTCTTCTTCGACCGCCACCCGGGGATCTTCTCCTACGTGCTCAACTACTACCGCACCGGGAAGCTGCACTGCCCCGCGGACATCTGCGGGCCCCTCTTCGAGGAGGAGCTGACCTACTGGGGCATCGACGAGACCGACGTGGAGCCCTGCTGCTGGATGACCTACCGCCAGCACCGCGACGCCGAAGAGGCCCTGGACATCTTTGAGAGCCCCGAGCCTGGTGGAGGGGCCGGCGGAGAGGAGCCCGAAGAGGAAGGGGGTAGGGAGATGGCCCTTCAGCGCCTGGGCATGGATGACAGGCCCCCAGGGGCTGCGGGGGCTGCTGGAGGGGGCGGCTGCTGCCGGAACTGGCAGCCCAAGATGTGGGCGCTCTTTGAGGATCCCTACTCGTCCAAGGCGGCAAGGGTAAGCTCCTGGAACGCGCCAGAGGGGAGGTGGGACGGGGCCGTGCTGGGGCTGTGTCTTCACCTCCCCATCCCCGAGGGCAAGGCTGGCTTTCCTGGGGGTTACATGAGGCCCCTCCATACCTGTCCCCTCCTACTGTGGGGCATGTGAGACATCTCCCATCCTACAGGACACTCATCTCCCATCCTACAGGACACCCCTCTCCCATCCTACAGGACATCCCTCTCCCATCCTACAGGACACCCACCTCCCATCCTACAGGACACCCATCTCCCATCCTACAGGTCACTCACCTCCCATCCTACAGGACACCCCTCTCCCATCCTACAGGACACCCACCTCCCATCCTACAGGACACTCACCTCCCATCCTACAGGACACCCATCTCCCATCCTACAGGACACTCACCTCCCATCCTACAGGACACTCATCTCCCATCCTACAGGACACCCCTCTCCCATCCTACAGGACACCCCTCTCCCATCCTACCGGACACCTCTTGCGTTGTCTCCCAATCCCCTCCCAACACATCACACCTGTGAGAGCTGGGCTGAAACTGGGGCCAAGCACAACCCCTGCCCCCTTTGTGCCCTCGAGTGCTCCCTGGGCACCTCCTGGGCACACGGAGATGAGGGATTGTCCTTGGCAGGGCTGGCTCCTGGCAGAGTTTCAGGATGCTCTAGGATAGGATGTTTGGGTTCCTCTTGCTGGGCTGCACGATGCCAAAACCCACATTTAACAGCCCAGGTGTGAAGCAGAGCCCAGAGCTGGGGGCCGGGTCCTGCAGCGAAAGGGATCCTCATGGCTGTGCCAAGCAGCTCGTGTTCCTCACATGCAGGAACTGCAGCCCCGAGGGACACCCCGTGCCCGTGCCCCCCCGCCCGTGTCCCCACGGGGCCGCCCCCGCAGCACACGGAGCCCAGCAGCACGGGCTCGGGCACCGCTGAGCCCCGCACAGCCCGGCCACGCTCCCGCAGCCCCCTCAGCGAGTGGGCGACCCCGGTCCCGTGTGGGCACACCTGAGCTCGTCCCCGCACCACAGACCCCGCCACCCTCCCTGGGCACCTCCCTGCCCAGGGGCACCGATGCCCCCGGGACGTGTCCCCCGGACCTCGGCGCGTCTGCGGGCTCCCGACCCGGCCCTCGGGCGCTGCTCTGTGGGTGTCTCCTCTCCCAGCTCCTCGTGGATCATCCCCAAAGCGCTGCCCCCTGACCCCCAGACCCACCCGTACCCACCCAGCCCCTGGCACGCCCCGCTGATAAATCTGTGCACACGCACAGGCAGGCAGTTGGGATCGAGATGAATTCTGCATGCATTTAGAGGTGTAAAAAAACCCCATCAATGGTAAGAAATGCTGCAGGCATTTCACACCCACGAGCAGCGCGTGGGGCAGGGGTCAGTTTGGCAAGGAGGTGTTTGTGCAGCGAATGTTGGAGCAACACACACACACACACACAGAATGCTCGGGCAGCAAGAGCTGAACCCATTCTAAAAGGGTACCCCCTTCTTTGCCCTTCACTGAGGGCTCTTTACCTTGGAGAGTTGCTCTGAGTGGTGTAAAGCTCCAAAAAAAAAAATGAAACAAAATCAAAAATAAACCCAAGCACAATAATTCAACTCATTTTTTCCCCCAGGTGTCATTTGGTTCTGCTTTTCCTGTGTGCTGAGCTGCTCCTGGAAAGGCTTTAGCAGGAGGAATGTATTGGAGGGAGCAGAGATGGTTGTGATTGAGGCCTGACTGGGGCTGGAGTGGGACCAGTTTGTACTGGGATCTCCCTACCTCCTTCTCACTGCTCTAGATGAATGTTCAGCTCAGCAGCGCCATGGGAGCTATCAACTTCCAGAGGCAGCAGGAAAAAATACTGATGGAGTTTTGCCATAGCTTAGGAGAACTGCTCTGGCGAGAGGGGAAACTGAGGCACAGAGCAATGCAACCAGCCCAAGTGAGTGCAGCCAGCTCCTGGCTGGAGTCCCCATCCAGCACGAGGACACTGCAGGATCCTGAGCATCTCTGTGGGCACAACATTCCTGGTGCTGCCCCGGCTTTCGTGGTGGGGGAGGTTTGCGGTGGTTGGGATTCCTTTAATACCCCATTTTGGGGTCTCTCCCTTTCTGGCCAGAGCCAAAGAGGTGCTGCTGGCTGCAGGGAATGTGCTGGAGCAGCTGAACAGCGTGTTGGGAAGCAGCAGTCCCAGGCTGGCCATGTAAACTCTCTCTGTGTGGCAGCCGTGACTAAGAGTCTCAGGAGCTGAATTTCCTCTCTTGTCCTCTCCTCGGAGCAGCCCCTCAGGCCCTGACTCAGTTGGCTCCTCGTCATTTCTGTCTTTGCCTCCATCCAGCACTCCTCCTCCTGAGCTGGCAGCTGTGTGAGCGTGGGGTTAGGAATCTCTGCCATGGTTTAGCCTCTTTTCCATGCACCATCGATGGCTCCTCAGCAAAGTCCACTCAGGGAATATTTGGTCCCTGGTGAAACTGCTGTCCCACTTTTCCTCCCAGGGAAACTGCCCTGGCTGTGATTTTACCTCTATGTCCAAACTCTTCTTACATGCAGCCTCTCATTATTTTTTTCCCTTTGCAGCCCAACTTGGAGAGTCCTGAACTCACTTTCATGGAGACTTTGAGGCTAGTGACCCTCTGTAGGGTCATAGGTTTTTTGGGAACACCCATCTCATGCTGTTGAGTGCAGGTCAAGATTGTGTAGAACATCAACAGGTTCTGGAGGACTTGTTTGGTGGGAGTTCTGGTGTGTATTGGCAGTACTGGGTTGATACAAAGATTTTATTTTATTTTATTTTATTTTAAAGATATTTGTGGAAAGGAACTTGAGTTTGGAGCAGAGACCGAAGCTGAGGTGAGACATCTTGGGTCAGACACAGAACTGGAGCAGGACTCTGGGGGGGACACAGAAGGTTGGCACTGGCTATGAGCCTGACTCTTCTATTTTTAAAGGCTGATTTTGCTCCTTGGGCTAAACCAGGTCTCACCTCACACCCAGCAGCAGGGCTGCTTCATTACTCATGTGTTTGCATGGTCTCACTCCCTTCCTGGGTGATTTTTTCCTTTCTATTTTGCTTTAAGTCTTAATTTTTACTCTTCAGGTTTTCCCAAGATTCCCCACACAGGGAAGCTCAGGAACGTGACTCAGCCCTCAGCTGAAAAGTGGATTATTTTGGCTGTGCCACCACTGTGTAGAGACACTTGTCTGGTTAAGCTGGCCTTGCTTTGAGATCCCAGTTTTGTTGGATTTGTTTCCCAAATTGCACACGACTGATCAGCCTTCAGAGCTGAATCGCCACATGGTCCAAAGGGGTCAGACTGAGGGGTGAGGAGCATCTCATTCCATCCTCGAGCAGATGTCTCTCTCTGGGCCAGGAGAATCATCCTCCAGAGTTTCTCCATCATTTATTGCCCGATTTAAACTTCACACCAAACTCTTGCGGGGCGGATGCTCTCTGTGTCGGACCCACACGGGTCTGCCCTTGGGGACAGCCCTCCAGGACGCTCCTGGCAGCCTCGGGGCTGCCGGCACGGCACCGCGGGTGTCCGGGGCCGGGTGTTTCTCCAGCGTGACTCAGGCTGTCTCTGCTGCTGATTCACTCCAGCCGGGGATGCGGGCTGTCGCCTGGAGCAGGCTCACGGCGCGGCTCTGCCAGGCGCAGCCGCCTGGGTGGGTCTGACAGCAAAAGGTCACGCCCTGCTGGGTGCAGGTGCAGCAAAGGGGCTGCAGCAGCACCTGCCCCCGGGAAGCTGAAACCCCCGGGCTTTTGTGCTGGAGGAAGGTAGAGCAAGAGTTTTTCTGCTCTGAAGCTTTTATTTTTTTTGTGGGGGGGGGGGCTTTGAAACAGAGGCTCCAGGTAATGGACTCACCGTGAGTGAGGGAGGGAACTGAGCAGGACCGATGGGGGCACAATGAGCTGGTACTTTGTGACACAGTCTGTGACTTCCAGTGGTGCTGCCAGCCCCTCCTCATTCACGTCTGGGGCGAGGAGGAGGAGGTGACGTGGAGGGGACAATGGTCTCCCTGCTTGGGCAGAGCAGAGAAATGGGAACATCTGGGTGGCAGCAGGCCCAGGCATCAGCAGGAGGCTGAGCTCTGCCTGCTCCTCTCCTCATCCTGCTCTCCCAGCCCCTGTGGGCACATCACCCAGCACTGACCCTCAGGGAGGGGGTGAAAGGATGTCTCTGACACATCCAGACCCCAAAGCTCATGGCCATGAACTGTCTGAACCTGGTGTCTGGAGGGGGTTGTGATGAATGTGGGGTAAACTCTTTGAATTTGTTCTGTCAAAATTCTCTTTTCATGTCTGTTCCACTGGAAGATTGCTCCAGTCCCAGACTGTCCCAGTTTCCCCTCATGCCCACCACTGCCATTCCTGGCACATCTCCAGGCACAGCTGGGGCCCAGCAGCACACCTTCTCCAGGACAGATCATAGCACGTGGAGAAAGGTCCTGGACCGATGGCCCCAGGCACTGGGAGCGGTCAGCCCAGGGGAGAGGTCCAGGGATCCCTCCTCATTCCCCACCCTTGGTCCTGGGGCAGTGGGTGGCAGCATCTGGAGTGTTTTGACCCCCTCCAAACAGAAGAGCTTTGCCCACATCAGCTCACGGCCCGTGTAATTCTGACTTTCGCAGGTGGTTGCTTTCGCCTCGCTTTTCTTCATCCTGGTCTCCATCACAACCTTCTGCCTGGAGACGCACGAGGCCTTCAACATCGACGTCAACGTGACGGAGACCCTGGTGGTCGGCAACACCACGACGGTGCTGCTGACGCACAAAGTGGAGACGGAGCCCATCCTCACCTACATCGAAGGGGTCTGCGTGCTGTGGTTTACCCTCGAGTTCCTGGTTCGCATCATCTGCTGCCCAGACAAGCTTCTCTTCATTAAAAACCTGCTCAACATCATTGACTTCGTGGCCATCTTGCCCTTCTACCTGGAGGTGGGTCTCAGCGGCCTGTCCTCCAAGGCTGCCCGGGACGTGCTGGGCTTCCTGCGGGTGGTGCGCTTCGTCAGGATCCTCAGGATCTTCAAGCTGACGCGGCACTTTGTGGGTCTGCGGGTGCTGGGCCACACGCTGCGGGCCAGCACCAACGAATTCCTGCTCCTCATCATCTTCCTCGCCTTGGGGGTCTTGATTTTCGCCACCATGATCTACTACGCCGAGCGGATCGGAGCCAAGACGTCCGACCCCACCGGGAGCGACCACACTCACTTTAAGAACATCCCCATCGGGTTCTGGTGGGCCGTGGTCACCATGACGACCCTGGGCTATGGTGACATGTACCCCAAGACCTGGTCGGGGATGGTGGTGGGCGCCCTGTGCGCCCTGGCCGGGNTTTCGCCACCATGATCTACTACGCCGAGCGGATCGGAGCCAAGACGTCCGACCCCACCGGGAGCGACCACACTCACTTTAAGAACATCCCCATCGGGTTCTGGTGGGCCGTGGTCACCATGACGACCCTGGGCTATGGTGACATGTACCCCAAGACCTGGTCGGGGATGGTGGTGGGCGCCCTGTGTGCCCTGGCCGGGGTGCTGACCATCGCCATGCCCGTGCCCGTCATCGTCAATAACTTTGGGATGTACTATTCATTGGCCATGGCCAAGCAGAAGCTGCCAAAGAAGAAGAAAAAGCATATACCCCGTCCGGCCCCGCTGGACTCCCCCACCTACGGCAAATCCGAGGAAAACTCCCCCCGGAACAGCACCCAGAGCGACACCTGCCCCTTGGCCGTAGAGGAGGGGGTGACGGAGCGGAAACGGTCAGGTGAGAGCCCAGAGGTGGGGCTGGGGGAGGGGGACACCTCTGGGAGCCCCCAGGCAATGAGTTCATGCCCTGTGTCCCCGAGCCCCTGGGGATGTGGCCCCCAGCTCTGGGGGGAGCCCTTGGTGTGGAAAGAGCTGGGCCCCTCGGGTGTGAGGGTGTTGGGGGCCGTGCTGGGGGACCAGGGTGCTGCAGGTCAAATCCCCCATCCAGGCAGGGGGGAAAGGCCAGATCCTGCTTTCCCAAAGGTCGTATCCTCCCCTCCTAATGGCACAGATCAAGTCACCATGGTGGGTTTCAAGGTGCCCCTGCCTAAGCCACCTCCCCCTCACAGTGACAGAGGTAAGGCCACTTGCTCTATTCCCATGGTAGCCTGGTCATGCCCTTGGGACAGATTTTTCCTTTGCTTCCTCCCGCCATAAATCAGGGTAACCTTCACCAAAACTGATAAATCCATGGACATTTCCTGGAGCTTTACCCCACCTCCTCATTCATCTGCTGGTAGACAGAATCTGTGCCCTGCTGCACCAAATCTGAGCAAAACCAGCCCCTGGGCATTTCTTTTTTTCATCTCATGCACTGAGCTGAAGTTTGGGGGTTGGCCAGTCTTTCCTTTGGATCAGGAGAAGGCACAGCCCCAGCCATGGCCAGCTGTAGGGACCATCCCTCGGGCTAACTTGGGGGTCTGTGTGAGCCCCCAGTGTCAGTGCTAGTCAGCACCACTGTCAGTGCTGCCCACGCTGGCTGTTCTGCCCCTTCTGTCTCAGTTTGCTGCCAGTGGCACCTCCAGGGTGTCTGGAACAGGAGGCACCATGATGAGGTTGTGTCCTGCACCAGCACTGACGTCAGCCCTGGGCAACTGCACATCCAGCCACATGTGTCTGACAGTGATGGGCCTTCCCCTGCCGGGGAAACACAGAGCTCTGGGTGCCCCAAACAGCTCTTTTCCTTTATAAATCTCCTTTCTCCACATGCCTGCAGATCCCATCTGCCCCAGGAGCCCTGGCAGCAAGGAGCAGTTAGAGCCAGGAGCTCGGGCCAGGCGCTCACGTGGCACAGCATCCTCTCAGCCAATGAACCAGGGAGTCAGGGGACATAAATTAGCACTTCCCACTACCCAGAGCAGCCCGTTCCTCAGCAGTGTGAATTTTGGAGAGCTAATTCCCTCCAATTAGGTGGGTGGATCTCAAAAACCTGGGGTGTTTCATCCCCAGCTTTGGCTTCATGCAGGTTTTATAACCCTCAGCAAGACTAGAGCTGCTTGGAACTATATCTGTCTTTGTCTTGATCCCCTAAGTGAGCGTGCCCGGGCTGGGATCAGCACCTGAATTGGTGGGTGTTGCTCTGAGCCACCTGCAACCTGCTCTCCTGCTTCCCTGCACGGTCTGACCAACCCCTCCTGGGCACCCTGAGCACTTTCTCCCGTGGGTTTGTCAGCTGCTGAGGGTCTCTGCCACCTCCCTGCAGACTCCAAGCAGAACGGCGAGGCCAACGTGGTGCTGTCAGACGAGGAGCAGCCGCTGTCCCCGACGGACGAGGAGAAGAGGCCAATGCGGCGCTCCAGCACCCGGGACAAGAACAAGAAATCCTCCACGTGCTTCCTGCTGGCCACGGGGGACTTCTCCTGTGCAGCAGATGGAGGCATCCAGAAAGGTACGGCTGGAGGCACGAGCAGGGCCCGGGTGGGGAGGGAGAGGTGGAGGCTGAGTTTTGTTGGGCCGATCGAAGACCGGTTCATCTCCATCCACCTGCCTGGCTCTTCTCTGCTCCCCAAACCCACATCTTCCTGCCTCTCCATCTGCTTCACCTCCGTCCAACACATCTCTCCGTGCTGGCTCCACGTTTTGTTTTCTCCTTGCCAGTTGCCCCCATCTGGGGTCTGGGACCCCGTGCTGGTCTCCCTGGGGACAGGGTGCTCCAACCTCTGCCCCTCCAGCCCTTCTCCCTGGGTTTCAACCGCTCATCTCTGGATGGTGGGAGAGGGACATATCTCCTGGGGACATGGTGAGGTTGTGACTGAAGGTGACCAAAAGGTTTTCAGTAAGGAAAAAAAAAAAATCCAGAGGCTTTTCCCTTCCTCTCCCCCCCGGTGGCTCTCAGTGGGTTCGAGCGTGGGGAGCTGCGATGTGTCAAGTGCTGCCTTGCCAGCAGCTCCAGGCTGCCAGAAAGGCTCCTCTGGGTTTGGAACGGGAGCTGTGCTAAGTGTTGAGGTTTTCCATGGGAAACTGAGGGGGAGATGAGTCAGGAAAACACAAAACTCTTCTTCCCATGACAAAACAAAATCTTCAACTTGGTCGCAGACTTCTCTGTCCTCTGCCCATCTCCCGGCACTCCAGCCCCACAGAGGGTAAATCCAGTGCCCCAAAATCCAGCTGCACCCTTGATTGCTGGGATAACTCTCAGGGCACAGCTCAGTTTTCCAGCTGTGCAGTGTTTTGTGTGTCTGGGGTGGCGTGGGGTGCTGTAGCTGCAGAGTTGACCCATTTCCCCCTCCCTGGTACCAAGGGATTCCTGTTGCTCACAGGGAGCTGGGAGCAGGCAGGAGAAGGGACGTGCTGCATCCTGAGCCACTCCCTAGGACCTGTGGGTGCTGTGGAGAGCCTCAGGGGTTTGTCACTTTTGGAACTGCTTGGGATGGCACAGACTGGATGGGATGCAGGGAGGTGTTTGGGGACAATCACATCTATCAGTAGCAGAAGTGAATTGGTTGTTTCCTCAAGGGAAATCAAGGATTCCCTTTGGCATTTCTCCTCAGCCTCAGAAAGAGGACAAAGAGGAAAAGTTTTGCTCACCCTTGGGGTACCATCTGCTTGAAATGCCTGATCTTTTTTTTCCTGGAAGTGCCTTTTCCTGTGAAGTTTGTCTCTTTTCTTAATGCTTGTTAATGTGGAGAGGGGAGAGAAGTTTAGTCCCGCTCCAGACTGGAATGCTGAACTGGAAGGGATGGAGGAGATAAAAGCCAGTGCTGATCTTCCTCCTTAGGAAATGCTGAAGTTAGGCTTCAGCTGAAGCATTTGAATCTGGTCCCACTGAAGCCAGGAGAAGTGGAGCAGCTCTAAGAGTTGAGGATCCAGAGCTGCTTTCACTCACTCCCAAATCCCATCACTGCACTGCAGGAGACCAGGAGATGTCTGTCCTTGTGTGGTGGCAGCCACAGCTCTTTGAAACGGCACTGTAGTGATCGTTCTTGGGGTGTTCTGGTGTCCCCCCTGCAAATTTCAGAGTGCCTTTTACACTTTAAAATAGAAGGTGTGCCCAAGTCACTCATCCCCATGTTGCTGGAATTATCTTGCACCTGGAGAAAGCTGGATCTGGCATCCAGAGGGACTCCAGTGATGCTTGAGACCTTTTGGGCAGAGGGAACCTCAGCACCTGTGTCCTGCTTGGGCTGTGGGACAGACAGGTGGGAGGCTGCCCTGGGAGCTCAGGCCAGCCTAGTGAAAGGCTCCAGTATGGCCAGGAGTGACCAGAGATGACCAGAGGTGTCCAGGGGGCAGAGCAGGCTCCAGCCAAAATCCGCTGGGAGCCGCAGAGGCGCCTCTTCCCTTGGTCTTGATTTATCTCCTGCTGAGGCTGTTTGTTCTGGTACTGGGATGTTGGCAGCTCTGCAAATTGAGATGAGCTTGGTTCTGAGCCCGACTCACTGATTGCCATCTGTCAGATCCTGGGACAGGTACTGGTGTCTGTACAAGCTGTGGAAAGCAGGAGAGGGAGCTGGTTTGGGAATAAGCTGCAGATCTCAGCACCCATTGTGGTTTAACCCCGACTCCAGCGGCTGGTGCTGCTGGGGCAGCTCAGAGAGAAGAGCTACTCCTGCCCTTGGACCCGAGCCGGGAGCAGACTGAGCTGGATTGCTGTGGATTCCTATGTGGAAAGTGTTTCTTGCTCCAGCGGTATTGCTTTGCTCCCTGGCTGCCAGGGATGGCTTCAGAGCCTTTATCTCCCTCAGCACTGGGGGCCTGCTCAGCAGCTCCCAGCTGTGTGTCCTGCTGGGTCACACACCTTGGCATGGGGCTGGCTTGGCAAAAAAGCCCTGTCCCCTGCTTGGACGGAGGGATCTGGAGGCAAGATGAGCCCAGACAGTGAGGCTGGTTAGGATGGAACCACAGAATCACTTGGGTTGGAAAAGAGCTCTACGAGTCCAGCCTTCCCCCAGCACTAACCCATGTCCCCACCTGCCACAGCTGTGTGTCTCTTGAAAGCTCCACCTCCTTTACCAGCACGCTAACATGGCACAGCAGCAATTTTTGGCTCCGTAGAGCACTGTGCAGCTGATTTTCACTCTGCTTCTTGCTGTCAGGGCAGGGCCATGACTCTCACATGGCCTGAGCATGCGGGGTGGGATCAAGCTGGGAATGCTCATGGGATCAAACTGGGAATGCTCACGGGATCAAGCTGGGAATGCTCACGGGATCAAACTGGGAATGCTCACGGGATCAAGCTGGGAATGCTCACAGGAGCAAACTGGGAATGCTCATGGGAGCAAACTGGGAATGCTCATGGGATCAAGCTGGGAATGCTCACAGGATCAAACTGGGAATGCTCACAGGATCAAACTGGGAATGCTCACGGGATCAAGCTGGGAATGCTCACAGGTGCAAACTGGGAATGCTCATGGGAGCAAACTGGGAATGCTCAAAGGAGCATCCCCTGGACTTGCCTGGCTGGGGGGACCGAGGACCAGCCCACATTTGCACAGGGACACGACCCCACAAGAGCTGCATGCCAGGCCTCTGTCACCAACAACAGGATGTTCCCTGGCTTTGCTGCCTCCCTGCTTTCCCCCACGCCATGTGCCACCAGCTCCCAGCTGTGCCTGTGTGAGCGCTCGCAGCCCAGCTCCTGCAGGGAGCAGGCAGTGCCACCCCCCGGGGGTCACACAGTGCTGTTTTACTGGCAGCAAGCCTGTTTTTAAAGCAATCCCAGTGACTCTGGGTAGCCCCAGGGCGAGTTACTGGGACACCAGCTCTGCTTATCACCTGTGGCAATTAGCAGAGCACAACCCCCTTGTGCAGGGTGGCTTCACTCTGTGGTGGCACCAGGCCCTGGCTGTGGTGGGAAACCACAACAGCCTTGAGGGACTGAGTCTTGAACTCCTTCCCAGGAGCTCCTGCAAATGTGGCTTGGGATAAGCTGGTGGAGAGAATGAAGTGTTGGGCTTGGGGCAGGTTTGCCCTGGAGTCCCCTTGCAGAGGGTCCTTGGGGAAATCAAACATATCTATGAAGTTCTGTCCCAAAATGTGACGCTTGAGACTTAATCAGAGTGAGCAGTGCCACTTTGACCCTGTTTCTATGCCTGTTTGCACCCTTCTCTATTCCGAGTTCGGAGCGAGGGGCAAAATCACCCCCATGAGCCCCATGGGCACGTCCCTGCACTGCTGGTGGCTCCCAGCAAACCCCGACCCCAAACACTTCCTGCCAAGCTGGGGCTGTTTGGGTGCTGGATCCAGGCTTGTCCCAAGCTTTCAGGGATCTCAGCACAGTTGCTTCCCACATGGCTCAGGGCGGCAGGGAAACACGTGAGCTCTTCAAAGAGCCTCAGCACACCCGGGGAAAAGAGCAAGGGGAAGGAAAGATGGGCCTGATGCAGTTTTTTGGGAGCAGGGTGGTCTCGGCACCAGCTGCTGTGGGTGGGGAACTCCCAGCTCCCCCCAGCTCGGGCTGTGCTAACTTCCCCCCTCGCTCGCTGTGTGGATCTGTGCCAAGGAGTAAATAAGGAAATTGCTCTTCTCCTCAGGCCTGCTTCTGTTCCTGCTTCCACTGCAGGGAGGGGAAAGCTTTGCTGGACTGAGCAACAGGTCTGGGCACCCTCTGTCCCCTGGACCTGCCTGTGCTTTGCAGGTGGAGGAGCTGTGTCTCCTCAGGGGGCTGAGAGGTGGGAAGGGGCTGAAGAGCCCCTGCTGGATACTGGGGCTGGGAAAAAAACATTAAAAGATTTGAAAGAACCTCCAGATTTGCAGAGGTAGTGCTCTGATGCCTTTCCCAGGTGGTGTTCCTGTCTCAGCATTCCCCCGAGGGGGTGTGTGAGGGTGAGGCTGTGACAGCTCTGGTGTGAGCCTTGACCCCTGATCCAAGCCCAAACCAGCACCAGCAAAGCAGAGCCCAAAGATGCGCCACGAACTCCTGGGGTGGGACCCAGGGAGGGATTCCAAGCCTGGCACTGCCACAGGGGCCATCCATCACCTTGTTTTTCTGCTGTCAGGAGCTGTCTCCCTCCGCTCCCCCCACGCACACGCTGCTTCCAAGGTCTTGCTTTCCCTGGAACTCGCTGGTGCCTTGGGAAGGCTCAGGCTTGGCTGGGTTTGCTCACCCGGGTGCTCTCACAGAAGATCCAGGCGCAGGGACATTGGGCTCATCACAGCTGGGAGAATCATTAATTTTCCATATTTTGGCAGCAGATCCAGGGAACAGACTCATCCTTAGCAGTGGTGCTTTGTGGACCTAAAAATCCAATTTTCAGTGCAAAGACTTTGTGTCTTTCCAGCAAGAAAAGTGGCTTTTGACCTGTGAGAACATTTCCTCTGGCTGTTGCTTTTTCAATAAAAGCTGGAAAAATTCCTGGCTCTTTGGGGGAGTGTGAAGGGTCCCCATGCTTAAAGAAATAGAAATATTTGCTCTTTAATGCAATTTCTTATGGAAAATAATGAGCACATCTACCTGCTCCCTTCACACAGAGAGGTGTCAGCAGCAGCTTGCTGCTACAGGGGTGTAAAAACCAGAGCTGGGGGAATCACTCCTTCCAAATCCCATATTTGTTTGAGTTCTGCTGCTTTTCCCCGTCTGCTTCAGCCCACAAAATCCCCAGACTCATTCCTCATTCAGAGCAATTCGGGAAACAAAACCCAACACCCTACCAGAGCAATTGTGGCCTCCTCATTGATGACTCTCGAGTCCTGGATTTGGCCGGCGCCGCTCGATGAAGGGAGTGGGAAGCTCTGGAGGATCCAGGGGCCGTCCTCAAAAAGCCCCTCCTGAATATTTTTAGGGGGTTTCTCGGGGCGTGGGGCTCAGCCTGGTGCTCCCAGCTTGCCGAGCCTTGGGCAGGAGGCTGCTCGGCTCTAACCTGTCTGTTTTCTTCACCGAGGCTGTGGAAAATCGCGGAGCCTGAGCAGCGTAGCTGGCGCGGCAGGATCCGCGGAGCGCCCGGCTCCGCTGGCGTCCCGCTGCAGCTCCCCCTGCTCCCCCGTCCCCTCCATCCTCTAAAGGACCTCGCTGTGCCCTGCGTGCCCCTCCGTCTGCAGCGCCCAGAGCAGCCCGAGCTGGGACACCGCCATGCCCCGGAGCTGGTTCTGGCCCTCTCCAGCTCGCCCTGCCCTGGCCGCAGCACCTGTAACCTCTCCACTGACCTTGCCTCGTGTCCATGTGTATGGACAGCCCCTGGAGGAGGTGTTGGGGTACTTTTCCCCTCCTTGAAACCTTATTCATTCTAAATAAACCCTGCAATTCCCTCTGGTGTCGAGCCCTCCCTCCCGTGGGCCGCTTATGTTGGGCTAAAGGGTGGTGGAAACACAAGGAGGACAAGGTGACTCATAAAATTATATCTCATTGTGCTGGAAATGGCTGAATTCATATATTTTTAGGTTTTATTTTGTTTGGTTTTTTTAAAACCAGCCTCAAGTTTCTGGAGGCAACAGATGAATAAACCTCTATTCCCTGCCCAGCAGTGGTTCCCCTCTTGTTTTTGCCTTTTTCTGCCTAAGTCCTACTTGTTCTTTCCCAGATTGTGTCTGCTTCTCCTTCCAACCTCAGGGATGGGCCTGAGGGCCTTGGAAACCAGCCTTGAGATCTCCTGGAGGCTGGAGGGCTCTGGGAGATGGGGCAGGGAGCACAGAGAGGCTGGGGTGATAGGTATGGATACTCCCATGAGGAGCTGGGAAGTGGGAGCAGGAATAAATGCCCCTGGGAAAGCTGCTGCTGGTGTTGAGTTGTGGGGCAGAGAGAGATTTGAGACAAATGGTGCCTAAAAGGTTGGGGATGAATCCTGGTTTGGGATGGACATGAGGTGGTGGGGCAGAATGTTCCCGTGGGGGTGGGAGCTGGGTTTGAAGCAGCTCTCCCCATCCCTGGGAGGGTGAGGCTGGAGAGTCAAACTCTCTGTTGCATTGCTGCTTTCTGCTCACCTGTATCGGGTTTGGGGATGATTTTGGATGATCTCAGGTATCTTCCCAAACTAGAACAAACCCTTCAGTCCCTGACCTCTGGCTCATTTCAGTTCTGTCCAGCTCAGCCTCCCTGGATCTTGGGTGGCTGCAAGGGGCTGGTTTGGGGTGTCCAGCCCTCATCTTGAATCCCCCTCGGTGCTCTCCTGGCCTCTTTCCTCACTCTGAGCAAGTCAGGGCTGGAGCCTAGGGACTTTTCTGGGGAGGAGAGCTCGGATTTGGGTGTGTTTAAAAAGCAAAGAGCCCCAGGAGCTTTTCTGGGGTCAGACCCTTCCCCTCCATCATGGCCAAACTGCAGCTGGTGCTCAGGGAATGGCAACAAGGCAGGATACCTGCGGGGCAAGGATGGTCACAGCTTGGACTTGCTGATCCTGGAGGTCTTTTCCAACTTTAAGGATTCTATGATTCCGTGGTCCCTGCACCTGAAGGAACCTGGGATGGATTTTGGCAGATCCCACGGCCAGGGCCCTCCTGCTCCACCCCAGGTTTCCTGTGCCTCAGTTTCCCTTGGTGTGGAGAAGGAGCTGCCAGGAGAAGCAGTCAGCACATGTCCAAACCTGCCCTCCTCCAAGTCCTTCCTTCCTTCCTTCCTTCCTTCCTTCCTTCCTTCCTTCCT
>VXBQ01004349.1:53349-69531 GCA_013400175.1 Phainopepla nitens | reverse complement strand
GGATGAGCAGTGAGTGTGTTTTGGGAATGTTCCCTCACCTGAGGACAGTGGGATGCTCAGCAGGGTGGGACCACAGGGAGCTTCAGTGTCCCCCTCCTGACTGTGCAGAGACTCGTGATGCCCAGCAGTGGGAATGGGACCAGAGATCGTGGAATGGTCTGGGTTGGAAGGACCATGGGCAGGGACAGCTCCAAGCTCTGTCCAGCCTGGCCTGGAACACTCCAGAGGTGCTGGGTGACACCCGGCTGCCCTGCTGGAGTCCTCGCATTCCTCTGCCTGTGTCCGCCCACTCTGGGATGTGGGTCAGCACTCTGGGACAAGGATCGAGCCCCTGTGACCACCCACCCCCGTGCAAGGAGCCAAACCAGAGCAGCCTTTGGCTCAGGGGGAGCTGGGAGCAGCTCCAGCATCAGCTCCTTCCTTCTCTTTTCCCCCTGAACGACTTGGAGCCCAGCGCTGCGTGGAGGCTGCACCGCGATCCCGGGCTGCTTGCAAAGTATTAATTTTTATTGTTGCAACAACTGCTCTGTTTCTCGGGAGATGCTTGAGAGAGCTGAGAAAATAGAAAGGCCTGTCAGGCAGCCGGGCAGGAGGTGAAGATGTCAAGAGAGTAATTGCTCTACCCAGAAGGAGCCTGTTCCTGGCTTCCCCAGCACTGCCAGGAAAAATCCTCACTGCTTATTTGATGACAATAAAGAAAAACAGAAAATAAATAGCAACCCCATGGCTTGCCCGTGCTGACGAGGAACAGGGAGAGCAGAGGCAGATGCAAAATAGGATGCAGTTGAGCTTATAAATAGGAGCCTCCCAGCTCCCAGTCTGTTACTTCCTTACCTCCGCCCGGGCAAGCGGTCCTTACCCATGGAAAAGGTAAATGGAGGCCCAGAGAGGATTCTGTGAACTTCTGGGAAGAGGGTCACACTTCCTCCTGTGTGGGACAGGCTGGGGCAGGGAAGGTGTCCTGGTGGCTGTGAAAAAGTAATCACAGAGTCAGGGAATTGTTTGGGTAGGAAGGGACCTTAAATTCCATCCCATTCCAGCCTCTGCCATGGGCAGAGACACCTCCCACTGTCCCAGGCTGCTCTGAGCCCCATCCAGCCTGGCCTTGGGCACTGCCAGGGATCCAGGGGCAGCCACAGCTGCTCTGGGCACCCTGTGCCAGGGCCTGCCCACCCTCACAGGGAAGGATTCCTCCCCAATTTCCCATCTATCCCTGCCCTCTGGCAGTGGGAAGCCATTCCCCCTTCTCCAAAGTCCCTCTCCAGCTCCCCTGGACCCCTTTAGGCACCTGCAGGGGCTCTAAGGTCTCCCCAGAGCCTTCTCCTCTCCAGGTGAACACCCCCAGCTCTCCCAGCCTGGCTCCAGAACAGAGGGGCTCCTGCTGTTGGGCTGGAGGCAGCTCTGCAGGTGGGGTCTCACCTGAGCAGGGCAGAATCCCCCCCTCCCCTGCTGCCCACGCTGGGGGGCTCTGGGTCCAGTGCACGTGGCTGGGGAATGTGGAGCTGCTCATCCCCCAAGAGCCCCAAATCCTCCTCCTTGTCAGGTCTGCTGTGCCAGAGCAGAGCCAGCCCAGGACCCACCCAAACATTGTCCTGGCACAGCTGGATGCTCACAGCCCCCACAGCAGCACTTCAGGCTGTTGGAGGAGATGCTCAGAGCAAGAAGGTGGCACTGGGTGAACTCCCCACACAGGGAAATTTGGGGCTGATGGCTCTGGGAGCGGCGCAGCAAACCTTGGGCTATTTGGAGCTGGGTTGTGCCAGACTGTGCCAAGCCTCCTGCCTTGCCAGGGCAGCACCCTATGGAGGCTGGTGGCAGATCTGCCCCCAAAAATAAGCTTGAGGAAGGGGCTGCAGACCACCGAGGAGCCGTGAGGGTGAGAGTGGAACAGGGCTGGTACCAATAAGCCAAGAGAGGAGGGCTGTTTTCTCGTGGTGCCTTTGTCTGGGGGACAGAAAAATAAAAATCTGGGCTGTTGTTATTTATTTTTAGTCGTGCTAATTTTTTTCCCAGGCTGGGAAGCTGCTTTCCAAGGCAGGTCCCTGGAGGCTGCGGGCAGCAGGTCTCGAGCTAACACACAAAATGGCTTTGAACGGAGAGGAGGAGATGGGAGTTAAAAGCCAAGTCGTGCCCCTGGTAAATCAATCGGCCTGACGGGGAATGTTTCTAGCAGGACACGAGCCCTGCCAAGAGCTTTTAGCTGCTTGCAGGAGTAACTGAACCAAGAGCTGGGATATTTTTCAGCAGCTGCTGCGTGCCTGGGCACTGCTGGTCCCCAAATTGCTGCAGGGGGATGTTGTTGGGTCCCCAAACCATTCTGTCTTCGGAGGTGGGAGCTCCTTTAATCCCCAGGGGTTTTATGGGATGTGAGGTTTGAAAAGCCTCCATGCCTGGGCACTGCTCACCAGACCTCTGCAGTGATGCTCGATGGAGAGCAAGACCTTTCTTTTGTGGAAAAGGAGGAGGTTTTGGAGCTGTGTTGGGTCTGCAGGGGAGGCAGCTGGGTCAAATTCACGAGCAGGAGCTGGGGGTGAGGTTTAAAGCAAAATTCCATGGCTTACCAGGTGGATCAGGCGCTGTCTCCCTGCCTGACAGCCCCTCGCCTGGAAACTGGGCCCTGGCACATGGGGAGAGGCGGTGGGGTGACTCAGAGCTCCAATCAATGATAATTAATTCAAAGATAACAAATGAGAGGGAGACAGGGAGAAGAAAAAACACTGAGAGATTAATGTACCCGGCTTGGCTTTGGGACATCTGGCTTGGGGTTGGCTTGGGAAGTTTTGGGCAAGAGCAGCTTTCTGGGAGGAGGGGGATGTGGTGAGGGTGATGTTTTTTCCCTTTCTTTTCATTTATACCCTCAAAATCACCCTGATTCCATGTATGGTTTCTCTTGGCGAATCATTTCCCAAGTCTCCATCTCTGCCACCATTCTGAGGCTTTTAAAACCATTTTCCCCTGCATTACAGATTCAACAGCAGCATTTTATCCCTCTGGAAAAGGCCACTTCACTTTGTGGTTACTCTTTTTTTTTGCATCCTACTAAGTCGGGGTCCCCTGGCAGCTCAGTGTCCCTCTCCTATTTCTCCCCACATACCTTATGGAAGCAAATATCTAAAGTGGTGTTTAATGTTTATGTCTTTAATTGCAGATTCCTGCCAGGACACCCTCGCTTCCAGTTACCCCCAGGGTGAGGTGGTCACCTTCTCCTGAGCCCCAGCTGGATGCAGGATGCCCAGAGGGATGCCCTCCCCAGGGGATGCCTTCTCCACGGGGGAGGGACCTGTATCCCTGCCCAAGGTGGAAGGATTCTCTCCCTGGGGCCAAGGGATGCTCTTTCCAAGGGACGCTCTCCCCAGGGCTGAGGGATGCCCTCCCCAAAGCCCAGGGATGCTCCCCCCGAGGCTGGGACATGCATTCCTCCAGGGCTGCTCTCCCTGGGGCCAAGGGATGCTCTTTCCAAGGGACGCTCTCCCCAGGGCTGAGGGATGCCCTCCCCAAAGCCCAGGGATGCTCCCCCCGAGGCTGGGACATGCATTCCTCCAGGGATGCTCCCCCCAAGGCCAAGGGATGTTCTTCCCAAGGAGCTTTCATTGCCCAAAGCTCCAGCTCCGCTCCGGGGGGTTGGCAGCTGGGTCCCCCCGAGAGGTGCCACAGAGCAGCAGGGCCGGGAGGGAGGTTGGGGACAGCCCCATTCCCCGTCCTGGTGCCAGCCCTGCCACGGCCACGCTGCCCCAGCACCCCTGGGCTGCTCCCTCCCCTCGCCCACGCTTCTGGCTGCACCTCACCCTCCACCTCCGGAGATCCAGCTGCTCACCAGGACACCTCCACCCGCGGCTGCGCCCGTGCTCTGACCCCTCCATCGTCACACGGCCACTGGGAGCCCTTCTCGGGGTGCCAAAGGCTCCACTCCAGGTGCCACCGTCACCCCCTGCCACGGGGGCTGATCCCAGGGGCACGGGGGGACGAGCAGGGTGGCTGGGGCGCAGGGATGGGGATGGGGGGCAATAGGAGACTGAGGTGTGGGGATCCTGGCTGGCCTGGAGGGGTCGGGGGCCTCCCAAAGCTGTTCCATATCTCTGTGACCAAGGCAATACTCCTGTCTCCGTCTGTCCTGTTCGCATGCCTGTCCAACGTGTAGAGTTCCAATAAAGACATCCATGAGCTGAGTCAGCTCCCGTACCCCTCCTGCCTCCCTGCCTCCTTGCCTCCGGCTCTCTGCGTGCCCACAGAGCCCTGTCCCACCCCTGGCAGCAGAAATGGGGATTTTGCCCATGGCATTGCCCAGAGGTTGCCTGGATCACCTTGAGGGAGGTGACTCTTCCTCCCTACTCCACTCTCACGAGATCCCATCTGGAATGCTGCATCCAGCTCTGGTGCCCCCATCATCAAAAGGACATGGAGCTGTTGGAGTGAGGCCAGAAGAGGCCATGAAGTCGATAAAGGAACTGGAGAACCTCCCCTATGGAGACAGGATAGCATTGCTGGGGCTGCTCAGCCTGGAGAAGAGAAGGGTGTGTGGAGACCTCAGAGCCCCCATCCGGATCTGAAGAGAAGATAGAGGAGGACTGTTCTTCAGGAACTGGAGTGAGAGGACAAGGGGGAATGGCTTCAAGCCAAAAATGGGAAATTCAAGTTGGATATTGGGAAGGAATTCTTACCCATGAGGGTGGTGAGGCCCTGACACAGGGTGCCCAGAGCAGCTGTGGCTGTGGCTGCCCCATCCAGGGGCTAAGGCCAGGTTGGACGGGGCTTGGAGCAACCTGGGATGGTGGAAGCTGTCCCTGCCCACGGCAGGGGGTGGGACTGGAACTGGATTTAAGGTCTCTTCCCACCCAAACCAGTCTGGCATTCTGTGACTCCATGTTATGGCTGAGCTCCTTGCTTCCTCACGTGGCTCGGAGCGGAGCCGTCCTTGGCTCTCAGAACACCAGGGTGGGCTGAACAGGCCGGTCCTGCTGAGCTCCGTGGGCCACCCTGACCTCGCTCCTGACTCCACAGCTCAGATTTCACATCCTCTCGGGGCTGTACCCTCCCAGGCCCAGTGAGAGCCCTCGGAGAACTGCAGAGACCTGGCACAACTCTGGGTACTCCAAATCACTGCTGCCATGAGCTGGGGCTGCTGAGCTGGCTGAGATCTTCTCTGGAGATCTTGGGGCTCTACCTTTGACAGCATGAGGCCTTTTATTCGGGAGTGGTGGTGTGGGAAGAGGCTGGGATGGGTAAAACCAGCAAGGGAACTGAAAAGCAGCCATGAGGCTGGAAAGAAAACATTCCCAAATGTGAGCGATTGGTGGCCGGGGGCCAAAGAGCAATTACAGAGAGGAGAGAGCCTTCCTCCAAGAGGCTTCGCTTCCTGCTGCGGCTGCAGAGCCCCTGGGAGAGCCCCGAGGTGCTGCCAGCTGTGCCAGGCCCTGCTCTGATGCAGCTGTGGCCACGGATCGATCCTGGCATCGATGCTGGGTGCGGGGTTGGCTGCTCAGGGTCGGGGGGATCCTGCATCCCCCAGGGTCCTGCCAGGACCACGAGCGCTTGGAACCCCTCAGCAGAGCTCAGGACCTGCCCGGGGTGCCCCTGGGTGAGCTCAAGGGGACAGGAACAGCCCTTTGGGAGGGGCTGTGGGGACAGGGCGGTCATGCTGTGGGTGGTTGGGACAGAACTGGCTGGAGATGATCCTCAGCAGCAGGGTGAGGTCCCTGCTCCAGCCTGGACAAAGCCTCTTCCCATCACCATTCCAACTGCAACCTGTTCCCCTCTGACCCCTGGGCAAAAATGAGGCAGGAGGAACAAACTGGTGACTCAGGGATGGAATGTGGGTGCACAGACCCCCACGGGCCCCTCTCCCTCCTCCTTCTGCTTTGGGAGAGAGCAAAACCCCTCCACGCCTGACCCTGGGGCTGCAGGGTGGGAATTGTGGCCCCAGCCTAAATGTGGGATGGTGAACAGCCAAACCTCTCTGAAGCTGCACAAAGGTGATGTGATCCACGAGCCAGGTGAGGTCCTTCAGCCCAGGAGCCCGTGGGGGTGTGGGAGAGCAGGAGGGGAGGCAGCCCACCCCAACCTGCAGCCGTGCAGGGCTTGCCAGGGCTGGGGCTGGGCACTGGGCTGCTGGGCAAGGCTGTGGGCAACCCGACCTCCCAAGAGACCACGGAGAACAGGAACACTGAGGGGGAATGGAGCTGGGGGAGGCCAAACCTCAGGTGGGCCCAAACCCTCCTGGGGGAGCACCAGGGTCAGGTGTGGCAGAGCAACAGCTCCTGGAGGGAGCAGAAATCCCAAAAAGGGAGCAGAAAGGTTGGTTTATCAACCCCCACGAGGATTCCAAACCCTTTCTGGAGGCTCCATCTGCCCCTCACTGGGCAGTGGGATGCTCTGGCATTCCCACATCCCCACAGGGCAGCTGATCCTCGCCGGTGGGCGATCCCAGCCCAGCGCGGCTCCGGCAGCCCCAGCCCGGGGCTGGCAGGGATTTTGTCAGTGCCACCGCTTGTTTGGAGCCGCAAGACTTGGATTGTGGTGCTCTTGGCACGGCTCTGCTCCTGGCCCGTGTTCCTTGGCTCTCCATCCCTCTAGGTGTACATCAGCCAAGTGGGAGAAGGGAGACAAGGGATGAGAACAGAGCCTGGCATGCCCTGACACCAGTCCCTTTCTCTTCCCAAATCAAAATCACCCTTTTCCCCATCCTTCATGGAGGATTTTTGTTTCCTTTCCTTTATTTTTGGAGCCAAGGAGACACATGGAGCACCCGGGGACAGGCGGCTGAGAGGGAGCACGGGCAGAAAGTCCCGAGGGGGGGCGGGCAGTGACAGCATCCCTGGCTCGGGAATGGGATTAACCATCAGGTGCACTTAAAGGAATTTTAATCAACAAAAGATGGGGCTGTCAATAAAAACAAGTGCAAGGCTCTGGGGCAGCACGCCAAGGGATGAGAGCAGGGTTTTTAATCTAGGAAAGTACCTGCTGGGAGGGAATGGCCATGGCTGTGGCTGGGGAAGGAGCTGCACCCAGCCAGGGGAGAGCGAGGGGCCGAGCTGAGCTGTGACAGGAGCTTTCCCCCGAGCCAGGCCACCCTGGGGTGCTGCTGCAGTGGGGTGTGCCAGGGTGGGGTCCCCAGGGTGTCTCTGACACAGCCTGGTCAGGAGAGAAATCAGCAACTTCAGGCTATCCTGAGAAAGCTCTGAGGGAGTGCAAAGAGAATTATAAATGATGTCTGCACCTGGTGTTTCTACGTGAGATTCATGCTGTTTGTCTCGGGGTGTTTTTCAAGAGGTTGTTGCTTTTCCCTCACCTATGGGCTGAGGAGAGTCTTTGCTTGTTAACCTGCTGACCAGCGCGAGTCGACCTCACAAACTCATTTGTAAAAGTCGAGTTCTTTTCTTAATAAAGGCTTTTTAGCTTCTCTGCCTTTTGATCTACGGAGTCTTTTATTGCTGCTGAGTGAACTCTGCAGCGACACTGGGGAAAGGAATGGGTGCTTTATGAGGGCTCGCTGGGATTCTCTCCAGCTGGTTTGTGCCTCGGTTTCCCCACTCCTAAGTGGAGATGTTTGATCAGCCCTTTCAGATTGGGTGGGGGGGATAAAGAGGGGCCTGCAGGGTCGGGGTGAAGGCAGCAGTGGGATGTGGGATAAGCCTGGAGCAAAGCCTGGGGGAAGGGCAGCAGGAGCTGAGCATCCAGCCCTGAGCAGGAAGGGCCAGCTCTGGCCAAGGATGGGTTTCCAGAACTTCAGGAAGGGCCAAACTGTGGGGAGCAACCCTGTATCCCCATCAGGGGGGTGAATCCCTGCACCCCTCCCCTCAAACCGCCACCAGCCCCTTCCCTGTGGTGTAAGGCTGCCTCGGCCCCACACCACGCTCACCTCTGGGACATTGCTGGGCATTTTGGAGGGGGGAGGCTCCCTGGAGCCAGGTGTGACTCCTCCTCCCCACTGCACACCTGTGCAAAGATGAGGAGGGTGGTTCCCTGCTCTAATCCCAGCTCTTAGTTGAGGATACCTGTGCTTGCCACAGCCTGGGGAGCCAAGGGGCTGTAGGAGGTGGAACTGGGAGCACTGGATGGGTTCTGAACCCACCCCAGAGCAGCTCCTGAGCCCAGCCAAGTGTCTGGTGCAGTTGGTGTCACTGGCCATGGCCTTGGAGCGAGGATGATGAAGGTAAGGAATGGGGTTCAAGGGGCTGCCCTCTTCAGTTTGGGATCAGTGGGATCCTAAAAAAAAACCTTTTCCCCTGCAGAGCCTCAGCCTCATGTCCTGGAGGTATCTTGGCATCAGGTGGAGCCCCCTCCCCCAGTGTGATCAGAGACCCCTGGGTCCAGCCTCTCCCCAGCTTCCTGGAGCCCTTAATCATGGAACAGAATTATGGAATTGTTTGGGTTGGAAGAGACCTTGAATTTCATCCAGTCCCACCCCTGCCATGGCAGGGACACCTCCCACTGTCCCAGGCTGCTCCAAGCCCTGTCCAGCCTGGCCTTGGGCACTGCCAGGGATCCAGGGGCAGCCACAGCTGCTCTGGGCACCCTGTGCCAGGGCTGCCCACCCTCACAGGGAACAATTCCTGCCCAATATCACATCTAACCCTGCCCTCTGGCAGTGGGAAGCCATTCCCTGTGTCCTGTCCCTCCCTCCCTTGTCCCCAGTCCCTCTGCAGCTCTCCTGGAGCCCCTTTAGGCCCTGCCAGGGGCTCTGAGCTCTCCCTGGAGACTTTCCAGGCTGAGCATTCCCAGCTCTCCCAGCCTGGCTCCAGAGGGGCTCAGAGCATCCCTGTGGCCTCCTGTGAACTGGCTCCAGCAGCTCCAGCATCTCACCCCACACTGCTCCCACCATCCCTGTTCCCACCACAGCACCAGCACACTCTCACCCACTGGAACCAGTTTGGTTCAGGGTTTCTCCCGGGTGCTGTTCCCAGCCCAGTGAGCTCTGGGCCGTGTCCCAGCGTGGCTCTGCCTGGCAAACGCTGCTCCTGGCACAGGTGCTGAGCCCACCGTGGGGCTGGGGGCATGAATCCCCCTGATCCCACCGAGATTACAGCTGCTGAGCTCAGCAGTGTTCCCTGACTGCAGCAGCCCTGCACAGCCCTCCCCAGGGATGCTCCAGCTCCCACTTTTAGTGCTGGGGCAGAGGATTTTGGCATGGAGGGAGGAGCTGGGGGTGTTCAATGTGCCCAGTTCCCACTCTTCTAACGAGATGCAGTCTAATAAATAACTCAAGCCCCAAGCAGAGTTTCTTTATCATCAAGGAATGAGCAAGCCTTGCAGCCTGGTTTTGGCCAGGCCATGCCTGCCTTGCACAGATTTATTTTCCTGCCCTGGCTACTCAGAGCCAATGGCCTTAATCCCATCCCTGCTGGAGGGAGATCTGAGAGCCCACAAAAACTGACATAAGATGTTCTTTTTTTCCTCATCCCTGCTTTGCAGTGTTGTAAAATGTGTTGAAAAGCCAGATAAGCTGGGGAGAGGATTAGGAGGGCTGCCTGGGCCCTAAAATGGTTTCTACTGGGAAACAGGCTTTGCCCACACTGAGCAGGGCAGGGGGGAATTTTCCACTGCAAAACCCCATTTATCACCCACCCTAAATCGTCTGACTGCGAGCTGGGGATGGCATTTTTTCCTGCTTCTCTAGATCCTGGTAGAAATGAAGGTTTAAAGCAGCATCCTGGGAATGCCGCCTGTTTTCCCCGCAGCTGGAAGAAAAACAAATGTATAAATGCAGAGTTTCCCTACAAAAATCAATCCTAACTCCCCATCCAGCTGCTGGAGCCTCCACAAAGCCACTTGGATGTGAGTTCATGCCCTTGCCACAGGCTTTTGAGAGCCTTTTAATTAGGAGGCAGCACTAATCAGGGTAGGGGAGTTTCCTTGATGGGGCGTTGCAGGGCAATGCCTGATCCTGGCTCCTGGCACAGCTGGGGAGCTCTGGGAAGCCTGGGTTCACTCTCAGCCTGCAGTCAGCTCTGGAGCAAGCAGGCTCGTGCCTCAGTTTCCCCATCTGGGTGTTCTCTCCCCGGGAATGCTGAGCTGCCAGGAGAATGTCTTTAAAAAAAAAAAAACAAACCTAAATTAAGGAGGTGTTTGTGTATTCTGCAAAAAGCAGCACTGGGAGTCAGCTGAGGACAGTCCCAGCTAATTGGGAGGGGAGAGTTGGGCTTTATTTGCCTATTAGGGCCCTGGGAAGGCTGGGCTGGCACAGGGCTGGCAGTGCCCACAGCCTCAGGGCCCCTTTTGCTGGACCTCAACGCCTTTTTCTTGCAGAGATGACAGGAGGGAGAAGGAAAAACACGGTGCCAATGTGGCAGCAAGGTTACTCCTCCCTCAATTGTCCCCAACCCCCTTGGTGGGGACAGTTGGCTCCTTCCCAGCCCATGTCAGTGCCACGTGTTGAGCTTGGCATGGCAGAGAACACAGCGCTCCTCCCAGCCAGCTGGGGACCAGGGAAAACCTTGTTTTCCTGCTTTTACCCCGGGAAAAGGGCATCTTGGAGAGGTGCAACAAAGCCCCCAGGACCCCTCTGCCGCCTTCACTTGCTCCCTCTCTGCCCCTGGGGCAGGGATTTGCTCTTCCCCACCAAGCTGGTGCTCCTCGAGGGCTGAGACCCCACCGTTACCTCCCCCACCCCTTATTTTTTTTTAGCTGATTCATGGAATTTCTGCTCTGGCAGCAGCGTGTTGCTTTAAGCTGTTTACTCGAGTTCAGGAGGCGACAGCTCACAGGGTATTTTTAGCTCTCCGGGTAGCGGAGCGGGATTAAAATGCAGTCAGTGTTACAGACGCTGGGGCTGAATCAGTATTCCTGCACAAGCGTCTCCGTGCCAGCGTTTTCCATTGAGTGTCTGAAAAACCCAAGTTTCCATGGAGACCCAGCTCCAGGGCAACCCGTTTTCCTTGCAAAAAAATAATGGCAATAAAAAAAATTTAAAAAATAATAATAAAAAAAAAAGGCAGCAGGTAGAGAGCGGCCGCAGGGGCTGGCCGTGGGACGGCTCCAGGAGGAGGGTGGTGGCTGTAAATCCCAATTCCTTCCCGCTGGGATGCTGGGGCAGGAGCAGAGGCGTGGGCGTGGCTGTGAAATGCTGGTAAAGGTGGTTGGGTGTGGGCTGTGCTGCTCCGTCCACCCCATGCCCCTCTGGGGGGTTTTGGGGGCGGGCTGTGCTTGCTGGGGTTGGGTTTGGTGCAAAAAAGGGGCAATGTGATGCCAAGGTTGGGTTTGGAATGGTGGACACAGGAATTGTCACTCCATCTCCAGGACCTAAATGAGTGAAATCAGAAGGTTCTCTCACCCATGCTGGATCTGTGTTGTCTTCTGCCTGGAGGCATCTCTGGGGGGGTTTTCCAGGGGCAGATTTGTCTCCAGTCTGGTGGGTGGGGAGCAGAAACACCCTCGGGATGCCCGAGGATGGAGGTGGTGGCCCAAGGTCACACCACAGGACTGTCCTGTCTTGGTTTGCTTGTTGGCCAACGTGGAGACATCAACCACGAGGCTCTCCCATGGAGAACAGACCCAAATGTTGGGCTCTCTGTTATTTTCTAGCTTGGCACTTTTCCCCTTTTCACTCCACCTCCTGCTGCATCTTCCTTGGAAATTTGGAGGGAAAAAAAAGAGAAAACCCTTCATTCTTGCAGGACTTTTCTCTAACTTCTGCCCGTGCCCAGCACTGTGGTCAGGACCCACCCCAGCTGGAGCAGGGACAGTGCAGGGTGGCAAAGCAGGTCAGCAGGATGAAACCCTGAGCTCCCAGCGTGGCACTGGAGAAGATTTGGGGCCAAGCAATGAGCTGGCTGTTTGTTTTTCCCAGTAACCCCAGCACGGCTGGCCTGGGGACCTGCCTGGTGGCAGCCTTGGAGGGCCCTGGTGGGGATGTGGACACGGGGCAGAGGCTGAACCCCCGAGCTGATCTCTGCAGCTCAAGCACTGGGGTCTTGCCTGGGGATGATTTTCCCAAAAGAGCCACACCTTGAGCCTGCTGAGATCCCAGCTGGAGCCACAGCATTTCCTGCTGCTTCTTTTCCCCCTGCTACGGTGGGATTTTTCCATGCGCTGATTCTTGAAAACCCGACCTGGAGCCACCTGTAGCTGCCCCAAGGGAGGCTGAAGAGCACAAGGACACGGCAGAGGGCAGCTCTTGGTCAGCCCCAGCACTGCCTGCCTGCACAGGAGTCCGCAGGGACAGCCCGTGGGGGACACAGAAACGATGCAGCTGCAGGGATGGAGCATCTCTGGGGCATGAGCTGCTCCTGGCAGCACCCCAGACCAGACCTCCTGGTGACATCTCTGTCCTAGAGCCGGGGGTGAGGGCAGCTGGGAGCCACGGAGAGGTGGAAGGCCGCAGACAGACACGAGCCACCAAACCTCTGGTGCAATCAGGCGCTCCAAGGCCACGTTGTCCACAGCACAGTTCATTATTTTCATTTTTCAAACCAGTCATGAGCAGCCGCGGCTGAACAAATTGCTTCATTTTCAAAGCAGAGTTTGTGCTTTGCCATCCGTTACCTGGGGAAAAATCCTGAAATCCCATCTGTGGAGAAGCTTCCTCGCTCCCTCAGAGGTGTTTTCATTAGAAGAGCAATGGGTGTTTAACACCCCGTGTCCTCCGAGCCAAATCCTACTGACAAACTTGTACCAAACCAAATGATTTTTGCTGCAGCTCCTCTCAGCCTGATTGATTAACATTTCTGCCCAAGCAAAGAAAACGTCCTGTGAAAAGGCTTCTTCTGATCTAAAAACTGTTGTCATTGGCTTTTTTTCTAATTGAGAACCACTTCCACTGGCACTAATAGCTGCTCCCCCAGCCCTGCCCTGAGCTCAGCAAGCCTGAAAACTGTTCTTTTCCAACGGATTATTTTCCAGGATTGGAAACAGCTGACACGATGGGATTTCATTTCCATTCACAGAGAATTTAGGCAGACTTGTTCCTATTCAGGCCGTGCTCAGAAAGTGGGCTGTTTTCCTTGTTCTCGGTGATAAAAGAGGAAAAAAGTCATTTTTTTCTGCCCAGCTCCTTGCTTTTTGTAGTCTTGGAATCTGTGTTGTTGCCCATGGAGTCAAGGGGGTGCTGCCAGAGGCACTTTGGTGCTGGAGGGTTGTGGTTCAGCTCTTGGATCGTGGGTTTGGCCGAGGTTTCGCACAGGTCAGGAAAGGGCCAGCCCTCCCTATGCTGCTGGGGTGGACATTCCTCCGGGATGTAGGAGTGATCCCATCCCCTGGGAAAGCTGCCAGCACAGCAGGATGGGCCCAGGGAGCCCCTTCTCCCTGGGTGTTGGAACCCAGGGCACAGGAAATATTCCTCTGCCTGTCCTGAGGGGTCCTGACCCTCAGGAGAGCTCTGCTTTTAAACCTCCACCATGGAGAGGCTTCCAAGACTTTGGGATGAATTGGGTTCTGTGGGTGTGTGAAATAGATAGAAGAATAATTTGTCACAGGGTGAAAAACTTGGAGTTTTGGGTTTTTAATATAGTGATAGATAGAAGACAAGACGGAGGATTTGGGGTGTTGGCTCAGCTTCTCCTTCTCCATCTCCCCCATTTTCTGCAGTGTTGGTGGCACAAAGTGATTGGATAGAAAAGTCCCCAATGCAGGTGCTACATGAACAACAAATAATCAGCTATTGGTGGTAAAATAGAAATAAAGTACATTCTAATAGTTACTTAGATAAAATATCTATAAAAGACCTTGAAACTGAATGTGTTATGACTTCCAGTGCCTTTCTTGCTGGTGTGCCAGTCTGGAGTGTGACGAGCTCACTGCAATGTAGATAAGAAACAATCAACAACAAATCTGAAGACTGAATACTGGAAATCTTGTTTGTTTCATTTAATCCCAGCACAGAACTGTTGGGGGTTTCCCTATCAAGGGACCCAAAATTCAACACCTGGGTTAGGGACCACGTGCCAAAGGAATTCTCTCAGCTCTGTGGTAACCAGGGATTGATTTCCTGCATGTCTGAGGCTGCATGAGACACATGCAAGGGAATTCCCTCTTATCCTGCCCCAGCTGCTCCATTGCCAGCCTTTGGTTTTTTCCCAGCCTGAGCGAGTCCCTGGCTTTGCTTCCTGCTCCCAGAAAATGGAATTTGTGGAAAAGCCTGCAAGGAAAACAACCAAACCAACCAAGCCAAACTGTAGCACTCCAGATACCCAGTGACTTTATTTCAGTAACCTGGCTGGATTCTCTGTGGCTCTTCCTGGAGAAAGGAAGATTTTTGCAGCTTCACTCAAAGGCTGGACTCAATGCTCTTAGAGGCATTTTCCAACCTCAATAGCTCTGTGATTCCCAGCACTGATGGGAAGCAGGGATGGCCAGACGGGGCTGAGCAGAGACAGGTGACAAACCCGACGTGTTTAAGGCCTGGTGGGAAGCATTTGGCAGCAGAGCACAGAGGATGCTGCCCCCACCTTGAGCGTGGAGGGTGCAGGAGATGTGGCCAGGGGAAAGGGGAGAAGTCCAAGGAGCAGCTTTCACTGTGGAACATGGAACGCTTTGGGTTGGAGGGGACCCTTCAGCTCATCCCATTCCACCCCCTGCCATGGCAGGGACACCTTCCACCAGCCCAGGCTGCTCCAAGCCTCATCCAACCCGGCCTTGGACACTTCCAGGGATGGATGGCTGCTTCCAGCTGGAGGAGATACCACCTCCTGCCAAACTGGCAGCAAAGGGAAGGTCAGTGGTGCCCAAGCAGCTCTGCCAGGCTGCAGCAGCACCTTGCAGGGTCAGCCCAGCACTGTCCCCTTTGAATGCATTTCCACCCTCCCTGCAACCCCCCCTCTCCAGGGGACCCCAACCCCCTCCAGCCCCTGCTTTGCATTTTTAGCTGCCACTTGCAGCTCTTTTGTTGTTTTCTGCTGTTCATTTAAAAAAGGCAGCTGACACCATCTCGCTGTTCATGGAAGGAAACTATTTAGGGACACAACCAGTGGGATTTGGAAAACTTACCATAACGGGAGAGCTGCGGTTCCTTCCTGCACCCTCCCTGCTCCCTGCCAGCCAGCTCTGCTCAACAGGACACTTTTAATGGGATGTTAACAACTCCAAAAAATACCACAGAGCAGTTTTGGAGCGGAATAATTGGGAGTCAGCAGCAGCTGGGGGCTCTTCGTGCTTCCCCAGTGTTGTCCCTCTCGGAGGAGGACGTCACATTCCCGTCACTGGTGTAAGTGTCCTTGGAGCCAGTTGGGTGTGTTGAAAGCCAGCATGAGCTGGGGAGCTTGGCAGGGCTGGGATTTGTGGGGAGAAATGGCCTTTTAAGAGGCTGGGGCTCTCCAACAACTCATCTGGAGCAGGGCTTTGGGAGAGATTAAGGAGGAGCAGGAAAGGGGCAAGTTCTCCTCTCTGGTCTTGGCTCTGGCTGTGGTGGGGGTGTTGTGTTGGATCTGTGCAGCAGAATGAGAGCTCCTGTATCCCAGAAAATGAAAGGGATAAATTGGGGATAGATGGCGAGGAGCCCCCTTGATGTCCCCCATCCTCTGCTAAAACTCCTCAGGAGACACTGTGGATTAAAATTTCCTGTTTGTGGGGCTGCTGCTCTGCTCTCAGGCAGCCCCTACTGCCCCTTGCTTGGAATTCTTGGGCTTTTGCTTCTAAATTTAGCCCTTTTGGGGCAGGATGGATATGGAGGAGGGTAGGTGATGGATAAGGAGGAGGAGAAGCATTTCTTTCTCCCCGAGTCCATTGTCTAATCAAAGGGAGCTCGACTTTAAAGGCTCCTTGTTCAGAGCCGACAGGGAACATCCATCATTAAAAACGTTCAAGGGCTTTTGTTCCTCAGCACCTCTTTGAAATTGCTGGCAATGACCAGGCTTGGAGCAACCTGGTCCAGTGGAAGGTGGCCCTGCCCGTGGCAGAGGGGTGGAACAAGATGAGCTTTAGGTCCCTTCCCTCCAAAGCCATTCCAGGATTCCATTATTCTGAACACAGCCTTGGCCGTGCTGCTCCTTCCCCTCCTCATCAGCCCCCGGGCAACACAACGGGGCCCCAGCTCCTGGGAAAAGGAATTGAAATGCAGGAGCTCCTTGGGCTGCTGGGATCTCCCCACCGCACAATGCAGCACGCAGTAGGAATCGTTTTGTTTTCATGTTCAGCCCCTCTCCCCATTTCCCCTGTAACTGCACAGACGTTACTGGAGCCAGAGAGGCGTTTGGGGATAAAGCAGGGGTGTTTTCCTGCCTCTCGTGTGTGAGGAAGCAGCTGCTGCTGGCTACG
>VXBQ01004349.1:41058-52048 GCA_013400175.1 Phainopepla nitens | reverse complement strand
GGTGGGCAGGGAGCCGCCGTTGAGGGAAGGGCTCCTGTGTCTGGTGGTCATGGCTTGTGCCCGTCCCCAAAACCTCACCAGCAGGGAGGAAAAAAGAGAATTTTCTTATCGAGTCCTCTCCTTTGTGAGCCCTGGCCTTTCCTCCTGGCTCCCCTCCCCACGTTTCATTGCTGCTTTTTCCCCCCACGTTTTCAGCCTGCAGGACAAAATCATCCCCGGAGCTGCCGCCCTGAGCACCTCCACACCCCCCTGCTGCTGCATTCCCACGGGATCAGACTCTCCTCGAGACGCGGGAAGAAACATTTTTCCGGCTTTCTCCCTCCAGATTTCCCCCGTGGAGGATGCAGGTGGATGGGTTTTAGCCAGGCCTGATTGAAATTCGGCTCAGCACATCCCGGCTGGCGATCAGTGCCGCCGATCAGCGCCCCGGGCCGCGGCGGAGCAGCAGCTGCCGGGAGCTCCGCTGGCCCGGGGGGGCTCAGCGTCTCACGGGGCAGAAAATCCCTGCGAGGGGATGGCGATCATCCATCCGCTCGTGGACACGGGTGGGAGAGGAGCGGATCGCCGGGTCCTGCCACCGATGCACTTTTCTAGCCGCGGGCTCACCCCTTAATTCCCAGATCCAGCTTTGATAGCCCAAATCAAGGCTACTGGCGCGCTCTGCCGCTTCCAAACGGCCGCTGTGGCTTTTTCCTTGGATTCTGCTCGTTTCTGTGGCTAGGAGAGCCCATTGTGTTCGGTAACTTTGACTTCCTGCATTAGACAGGCCATAAAATGCTGCGTGGTGCTGAGCCTCATTATTAGCATTTATTACTGCGGAGGGAACGGGCTCGGCGAGCGCAGCTCCATGGGTGGGGAGCTTTTTAAAGCAATCACCTACGGCCATGCAACCTGTTATGAAACTGCACAACCAGGATGGATTTGTTACGCGGGTAATTAGAGGAAAATCAACCTCTCTTGACAGAGAAGAGCCTGGTGTGTTTGTTCTGGAAATGAGGTGGGTCGGCACGGCGGTTGGAGGTGTGTCCCGCCATCTCAGGGTTGTTTTCCTCGTGCAGGTGGGGATGGGGGAGGTTGGCAGCCCAAGGAGCTGGGTTGGCTCTCGTGATGCCTGCCAGGAGCAGGGCTGGCTGCCTGGCTCTCCCTGTGGGCCCCGGGGGCCGTGCTGGGGTAATTCCTGGGTAGGAGAAGGCAGTGCTGAAATCCTGATCACACCTTCCCCTGATCATCCTCCGCTTTCACACTGTGCCCCGGGGATGGGCTGGGCTCAGATCTGCCTCCTCTGCCCCTGCTGACCAAGAGAACGCTGATTTTTAGCACTGAAAGCTCCAGTCTGGGCAGGATCTCCTGATGTGAGGGGCTTGAAGGGCATAAAATGGGACCCGCGTGGCCAAAGGTGGAGTGGGATTTGGTTCTGGGTGGAAGGCAAGAGCCAGGAGAAGCCTGAGGCAGGAAAAGAGCTCGAGATGGGCACTGGAGCAGACTGCCCATGTGTTGTGGAGCTGTGGAGCCTCTCTCTGGACACATTCCAAAGCCACCTGAGGGCTCCTCCTGCGTCCAGGTGGCTCTGCCTGGCAGCAGGGTTGGGCTGGGGGATCTCCAGAGGGCCCTCCCCAGCCTGACCAACCTTCCACCCTCCTGCAACTCTGTAAGAGCTGGCAGTGGCGGGCACAGGGTCGGGCCAGCAGAGCTTGGAGGGCAGTTTAGGAAGGGATTCATGAGCACCAGGGCTGCTGGGATGCTCCCCAGGAGCAGGACAGATTCAGCACAGGAGTCACCATCCCTTTGGTCTTCATCCTTCTGCTCCCCGTGCCCAGCTTCTCCACATCAACATACCAGCCAGCTCCACCACTCCTTGAGTTTTATGTTCCACAGGTGCAGAGGAAGTTATTGCTTCTTTTATCAGCATCAAGTTTGAAACTCCATTGGAAAAAGAAAAAAAAAAAAGGTGAGATGGAACAGCTTCAATACCAGCAATGTTTAAGGAAACTGTGAGTTTCCAGTCTGAGGATGGGAATGATGCAGATCTTTAAATTCAAGGAGGCTGAAGAGGCAGCAAGAGCTGCACTGAGAGCCTTGAGGAGCAGCAGATGAAACCAGCAGGTGATGTGATGGGACGAGGCAAAGGAGAGGTTCCTGTGCTCCTGGTTCCTGGGCACTGCTGCCCACCTGGGCCTGTCCCATCGCTGTCAGCTCTGCCCCTGCTCCACTGGTGACAGTGCCACCACCTCCACCTGCACCAGTACCTGTCACCTGTCAACGTGACCCCCAAAGTGACGATCTCAAGGGCTTCTGTAGACCAAAAACTCCATGCAAAGGGCTTTGGGGGAGGTTGGAATATATTTTTATATATATATACACCTGTAGATAGATAGATAGATAGATAGATAGATAGATAGATAGACACACACACACCTGGATATATTTTTCCTCCCTCCTGCACAGTGGTGCCTGGGGAGGAGAAAGGATGGCAGCACCTGAGGAGCTTTGGGGCTGGATCCAGCCCTGCAGCAGGTCCTGCAGGACCTTCCCTGCTGCTGCAGAAAGGCAGTGCAGGGAGAGGGAGAGGCAGGAGGACAGGCTGAACTCCTGGAGACATTCAGACCGGCTTCTCTCCCCTCTGATTTGGTTTAAATTAAGCCATCTGGTCACATTAAATGGTAAATTATCTCAGCTGCTGCTCCTCTCCCTGTGGGACCAGTGGCCAGAGGGGAGAGGGAATGCTGGAGGGCTGCACCCCTGGCCCCAGCCCTGAGGAAAATGTGGATGCCATGGAGATGGGTGTCACCTCCCCTTTGGTATCCCCAGCAAACTGGAGCCAGTCACCTGGGAAGATCACAGCCCTGCTCCACTGGCCGTGGAGGAGGGTTCAGAGCTGGTCTCAAATCCATCTAATCAAGCTGTGTGCCCTTCCTTGTCTGGTGTCCTTGGGAGTCCTTTCCTGAGCAGCAGCAGATCGAGTGATCAGAGCTCTCACTGATGCTGAGGCTCAGAGAAAGGAGGGGAGGCAGTTCCAGCAGGAGAGAGGGGCTGGGGCAGCCGTGGGGAATGGCAGCCCGAGGCTGGGGCAGGACCTGGATTAGCCCAGGGTGGGATTTAGCTTCATTTCTGCCCCTGCTGTTTAGCTGCCTGGTTCTCCTGGGATGTCTTCAGCCTGCCCTGGGTGGGCACCCATGGTTGTGAGGGGGACCCTCTTCTCTTTGGGCAGCTCAGAGGCTCCCCCAGAACCTGCTGGGGGGCCCAGCCAGGTCCCCTCAGTGTCCCCTGGCTGAGCTTCACTGAATGCCCTCTGCCCCTGCCACGCTGGATGGTCACCTGTGCCAGTGTCACAGAATCCTGGAACGGCTTGGGTTGGAAAGGACTCAAAGCTCATCCTGTTCCACCCCTGCCATGGCAGGGACACATCCCACTGTCCCAGGCTGCTCCAAGCCCCAGTGTCCATCCCGGCCTTGGACACTTCCAGGGATCCAGAGGCAGCCACAGCTGCCAGGTGCCAGGGCCCCCCACCCTCACAGGGATCAATTCCTTACCAATATCCCATCCATCCCTGCCCTCTGACAGTTTGAACCCATTCTCCTTTGTCCTGTCCCTCCAGTTCCTGATGAGGGGTCCCTCTCCAGTTTCCTTGTAGCCCCTTCAGACCCTGGAAGGTGCTGTGAGGTCTCCACAGAACTTTCTCCTCTCCAGGCTGAACATTCCCAGCTCTCTCAGCCTGTGTCGCATCCACCTGCCACCTCTCCATCAGTGCAGCACCCGATGCTGCAGCAGCACCCCAAACCCAGCACCCCAAACCCAGCCTCCTCCCACAGAGCCCGGGGAGGACACGGGCTACCAGTGCTCATTGCCAGCTCCTACTGACTCCTCATCAGGGCTGGGAGGGCTGCCATGGGCTGGGAGGTGTGTGCGGGGTCTCTGGCTCTCTGTGAGGGGTCTCTGGGTCTCTGTTTCTCTCTGCAGTGTCCCTGGGTCTCTCTGCAGTGTCCCTGGGTCTCTCTACAGTGTCCCTGGGTCTCTCTGCAGGGTCCCTGGGTCTCTCTGCAGGGTCTCTGGGTCTCTCTGCAGGGTCTCTGTGTCTCTGTGCAGGATCTCTGGGTCTCTCTGCAGGGTCTCTGGGTCTCTGTGGGGTCTCTGTGCCAGGGACACACCGTGGTTGGACACAGCTCCCTGTCAAGCACCCTGTGGGAACAGCAGCACTGAGAGGGAAGGGCTGGGAGGCCACAGTTTGCCAGGAGAAGGTGTGGGAAACCATCAGCTCTGGGGGGAAGAACTGGAGTGGAAGAAGTGGGTGAGAAGAAAAAGCACCAGGAGGTAGAGGGGACATTCGGGGCTCCAAAGCACCTCTGGGTGCTGGTAAACCTTCCCTGGGAAGCCAGGGAAGGGATGGATGCTGATCCTCAAGGGAGAACTTGCCCACTCCAGTGTCCTAGCAGTGTCTGTGTCCCCAGCCCTCCCAGTGCCCTTGCACAGCACCTCTGTCCAGCTGTGCTCTGTGGCTCTGAGCATGGAGCTCCACATGGAGCGTGGCCAGTCCCACTGACGTGCCAAGGACACCACTTTGCCCTGGATAAAAGTGGGTAGAATCACAGAATATCCTGAGTGGGAAAGACCCACAAGGATCATCCAGTCCAGCTCCTGGCCGTGCACAGGACAACACAAAATCCCACCCTGGGCATCCCTGGGAGCAGTGTTCAAGCTCTCCTGGAGCTCTGGCAGCCCTGGGGCCGTGCCCATTCTCTGGGGAGCCTCGGCAGTGCCAGCACCCTCTGGGGGAAGAACTGTCCCTGCTCTCCAGCCTGAGCCTGCCCTGACACAGCCCCAGCCCTTCCCTGGGTCCTGTCCCTGTCACAGGGAGCAGAGATTGGAGCTGTCCCTCTGCTGCCCCTGCGGAGGATGCTGGGGACACCAATGAGGTTTTCCCTCATCCCTTTCTCCAGGCTGAACAGACCAAGTCCCCTCAGCCCCTCCTCACTGGGCCCCTCCAGACCCTTCCCCGTCCTCATGGCCTTCACTGGATCCCCTCCAATGGCTTCACATCTTTTTTATGTTGTGCCACCCAAAGTGCCCCAGGACTGGAGGTGAGGCTGCCCCGGTGCAGAGCAGAGCAGGACAATCCCCTCCCTTGCCCAGCTGGCTATGCTGTGCCAGGACAGGGCTGGCTCTCCTGGCTCCAGGGCACTGCTGACTCGTGTTCAGCTTGTCAGGNCCTGGCCTGGCCTGGCCAGGAATGCTGTAAGCAGTGACCAAGGCCTGTTTTCCTTCCCCTGTTTTCCTCCTCTGTCCATCAGTCCATCCCTCACACCCCCTCCCTCCCGCGCTGCTCTGAGCACGGCAGGAGCTGTGACTTGGCTCTGCCCCGGGCCACGTGCCCAGCTCTGGGTGTCCTGGACCTCCCCCAAGAGCATCTGGAAGCAATCCACCTTCCCAGGGCTCTTGGCAGCCGGGCTGGCTGCTCTGAGCAGGGCTGTCCCAGTGATCGACCTGGCCGTGGCAGGAAGGGGTCAGCTCCAGAGACCAGGTGGTGGCACTTGACATTCACCTGAGAAAATGTTTTCTGAAGCTGTAGGGTCTCCTCTCCATGTCTGGGGTGTCTCCTGGGGTCAGGGTCCCCCTCTGAGGGGATTTGGGGGCATCTCACCCCGTCTGTACCTCCACTTGTCAGCCTGAAGCTCATGGATCCAGCTGAGCTCCTGACAGAGCAGGATCCTGGATCCAGCCCAGATTGATTTGTGCTGAAATGCAGATACAGGAGTTGATGGAGAATCTCGTGGACTGAATGTGCAACAGGACTTTCAAAGGACCTCAGCTGAGAAGTTTTACAGTGAGCCACAATTTCCCATCCTCAGTTCTGCCCCATCTCCCAGCCAGGATTGGGGGAGATTTTTTCCAACAGCCAAATCCTCACAGCAGCTCCAGCCTGCATTTGACTGAGGTGTGAGAAACCACCTCAGTGCCAAATGCTGAGCACGCAGGCAGAGCCCAGGGAGGAAGGGGCTGCACCAGCTCACCCAGTTTGGTTTGCTGGGAATGCTGAGTGTGCCAGTGGTGGTTCCTGTGATTAGAACCTGGCTGTTGCCACCCTCTGCTTCGGGGTCATTTTGCACCAAAGAAGAGCAGCCAGGGTCTCTTCAAGCATTTTGGAGAGATTTGAAGAAAAATAGAAGCTCTGAGTATCTTCAGGCCCTGGGATTTGCTCCTGGACCTGTGCTTCTCCACCTGCCTGTGGGACAGTTTGGAGGAGCTTTAATGGAAATCCAGGCTGGGCTCTGTGCATAAATGTCACCAGTGAAACCTTGGGGCTGCTCTTCCAGCACGGTGCAGGTTAAAATCCTGCCCAGGGGCTGCGGGAGCTCCCTGAGAGGCAGGGCCTGGTCAGGGATCTATTCTCTCAGTGGCATCCCCATTTTCTGGTTTATGATGTGCTCTTGTCTTTGTTTTCTGTGGGACCCTGTTAAGTCAACACTTCACAAGGCTTGGAGATGCCCGAGCAGCCGGAGAAGAGCCAAAAAAAGGCCGAAGGTGGGTTGCAGGTAAGGAAATTTGGGGGAAGGCAGAGATGGAGAGCCATGGGGAAACAGCCAGGAGCAAGGGAGCATTCCCCCTTTCCTGCTGCAAGCCAGCAGGCAATCCTGCTTCTTCCCACTCAGCTCACCTGAAGAAGGCAGCCAAAATCCCCACGGGCACCTGAGAAACGCCCAAACCCAACGGGTCAGCAGGAGGGGGAGGCTGCTGGGAAGGGATGAAACTGGGAATTAATCAGCTGTGAAAAGAAGGGATGGGGAGGGCGAGGGGCAGCCAGGGCTGGGAACTGATCAGCTGTGAAAAGAAGGGATGGGGAGGGCGAGGGGCAGCCAGGGCTGGGAACTGATCAGCTGTGAAAAGAAGGGATGGGGAGGGCGAGGGGCAGAGCTGGGAGGGCGGATCACGCCTGCGGGGAAGGTGAACGAGCCGGTGGCTCCCGATGAATGAAGCGTTCTCAAGGACATCCGCGGGGGCGGGAGAGCGGGTGGGGATGAAAGGGTTAAACCAACGAACTGGTTTCTCCTCGGCACCAGCCCGGGGTTTTGCACCGGTTCGTTTTTCCCCCCGGCAGTGTTTCAGTGCGCTAACCCGTGTGAGCACACACACACACACTGCCTTCTCCCCAGGGCTGCCTTGCAAAATAACCTCTTCCATCTGCGGGGCCTTATTAGCTCCAGGAACGGGTGATTTTCCACAGGTGTCAGATGAGAAAATTGAGATGTAAAGCAGAGAAACGGCTTGGCCCAAGGTGGAAAATAAATTGGGTTTGGGGGTATGGCTGGACCTGCTGTTTTCTCAGGGCAGGCTGGGATGTGCCTCTGCCTTGGGGCAGGGGCTGCTCCCAAGCATCAGGACCAGGAGTAGATCTCATCCTGACCGTGTAGGTTTAATCTAATGCAAGATCACAAAGGTTCTGAGAGCCTTGTTTGGTGCCTGGGTGAGGCTGCAGAGGGGAATATTCCACCCTGGGTGCTCTTGACTGGTGATCAGCAGCACCCTGAAGCCAGAGGGGGGCCGGACCCTGCAATGCTCAGCCCTGGGCCAGCCCTGTTGCTATTCTTGCTCAGCCCTGTCTGCTCTTTTTTGGGCTGTTTTTTGTCCTCAGCCAGTCAGGCACCCCATCTCCCAGACAGGAGAGATGAAAATGAGCTCTCGTCCTCTCTGGAGGAGAAGATCAGGGAGAGACACGGAGAAAAAGTGAGGGAAATTAAGCAGAAATAGCTTCAGGGGTCATTTAAAAATATCCCCACGAGTGCCTTAAATATATATTTAGCAAGAATTCATAGTTCATGGCTGAAGGAGCTCCAGGCACCAAATGTACAGTGTGGTTTTTGATAAAGACCCACAGGATTTATCACAGCTTAGAGGGGAAGGAGGAGGAATGGAGATGGGATGGAGATCCTGGGGCAGGAGGAGGCTGCCCCGTGCCTGTGAACTGCCCCCACACTGCATGAAGACACACACTGAGCCCTTTGGGTCTCTAAAACCAGATCCTTTTCCATCAGGATCTCCCAGCAGGCCTCCTGCTGATGGGGTAGGACTGGTGTCCAACCTGTGGGACCCACCAGCCTGCCTGTGGCAGGTTTGTGGTGACACCACCCTGTCCTCCATGGTTCTCCTTTGGGAGTAGCTGCTCCTGGTGCCTCTGCCTGGACAAGGACAGCCTGGCTGGGGTCCTTGTCCCTGTGGAGGCTGGGAGCAGTGAGGAGGTGCTGGACTGAGCCCAGCCCTTCTGGAAGTGAGCTGCCGATGGACCACCCAGAGGGATGGAAGAGCGTGGAATGAAATCCATATTGCAACATCCCTGAGGAGGCACGAGTGGCAGGTGTGGCCCCATGGGATGAGGGGATGAAGTTTGGTGGCTGTGAATCACCGTGGTGGCCTGCAGTGACACTCTGCTCTGCATCAGCTGGGACTGAGATTCCCAAAGCATTTCCCAGCTCCCAGTCCTCTGGAAATGAGAAGATTCTCTTGTTCCTTGGAGCATCCTGAGCTAAAACCTCCCCTGAAGAGCAGCTCTCAGCGCCCAGGCCTGCCCAGGAGCTGTGCCACCAGCCAGCACCATGAATTATTCACAGCTCCTCCATAGGGTGGAGGATCCCCTTACACCTGGAGAAGGGTCTCCTTGAGCAGCACAGCCCTGCCCGGGGCTGCTGGCTTGGAAACACAAGATCTTGAGGGAATTGAACTCACACATTCCCTCCCCAGGCCCAGCACTGCTCCAACAGCAAAGTCAGGTGAGGTTTTGACTTTGGGGCCCCGGCTGAAGGTTGGTGGGTGTCTCCTTACAGACCTAGGGGCCTTATTGATTGTCTCCTGCCCGAGTTCCCTCCCCATCCAGTCTGGAACCGTTCCCCTCGAGATGACAAATGGAGCTGCCAGCCTCTGATTTATTTTAATTGCCATTTTTCCCTTCTCCTGGTGACATAAAGACGTGATGAATCCATGCTGGAGCACCCAAGATGGGGCATGCTGGGGGCTTGGTGGGGACATTGCTCACCCCTACGTATGGAAAAATTGCTCCCTGAACGCCCCCAGTGTGGGGAAACTGAGGCACTGGAGCTGGTTAGGAGGAGGTGGAAAATTGTCTGCAGGTGAATGGGATGAGAAACCAGTTTGGGGCAGCCTGTGCATCACAGGGGTGGGAAGGGCAGATAAGCAGGAAAAATCCTGGAGTTTTGTGGCGAGCATGTGTCCTCAGAGCTCAGGGATCCCAGGCACCAGGCTCTCACCTGTGCCCTGGGGTGAAGTGTCTCAGCACAGCACCCTTTGCACTTGGGAAGGTGCTGGAGAGGAAGGAAGACGTCAGGAAGATTTGGTCTGTTCTCCTCCAGGGCTGCAGGCAAGGCTCTGAAGGGCCAGGGCCAGGGGAGGACGTGCTGCTGGGCATGGCACGCTCCACTCCCACCGCGGCTGGAGCCTGTCACAGGGAAGAGCTGCCAGACGTGACACACTCCACCCCGACGACCGAGGGAGATGGGGATGATCCTTGGAGGTGTGGAAGAGAGGTGTGAGGTGCCCGCAGCTGGCTGGCACATGCAGCTGTCCCCTTGGGGCCATCTCCTTCGCCTCTCTGTGAGTGCCGGGCGCTCCGCAGGCTCCTGCCCCGCGCCTCCTTCCCGGCCGCTTGTGCAAACGGTCGGAAAATGTCTTTTGCCGCAGGCTGTGTCCTTGTTCCTCCCCGCCGGGACACAGGCAAGGGCGCAGGTCTCGCTGCTGGCCTCACAGTCTGGCTCCTCCGAGCATCCTTAGCGCTGCCTCTCCCTCCCGAGCAAGTGCCACTTGTCCTGCGAGCACGTCACACGCAGCGGTGACGGTATAGCTCCGAGCAGGGCTGGGGGGGTCTCCCCCATTTCCCCTCCCTCTCCCCTTTCAAGGAGAATCCTTTGCCAAAGGCAGCCAAGAGCCCTGGCTGGGAGGAAGTCTCGGGTGTTCATTTTGGGCGCTCGTGGTTCTGTGATGTCCCCCCTCCGGAGCCGCCACCTGTTTGGTGTCTGCCCAGCAAGCCCCAGCTCGTCCGTCATTCCTGGCCGTGTCACCGTGCGGTGACAGGGAAATGGCTCCAGCGTTTAAAGGCGCCGGGAGGGCTGGGGAGCACTGATGGGCCGAGCCCTTCTGGGCCCGGCTGCTCCTCCCGAGCGTGGGGAGGAACTGGGGCAGGCGTGGCGGCCGCCCAGAGCCCTGCCTCTCGCTGGAGGAGGCCGTGAGGGAGCAGGATGTAAATCTGGGCTCCTCCGAGCACAGGTAACGCTTGGAAGGCAAGGGCAGCAGCTTGCAGGGGGCAGATGGACCGGAGACAGAGCGGAGCCAAAGCTCCTGAAGCCTGGGGGTGTGCAGCTTCCCGGGGCTCCTCCTGGCTTCCTCGGGCTGCAGGAGCAGCCGCAGGGCCCGGCCACGAGGGACCGGGGCTGGGCACCCGAAATCGGGTGACATCACTGCCCTGAGTGGGGCCGTTCCCAGCAAGTCCCTGGGAGGGAAACGGGACCGAGAGCCCGGAGGGTCCCCGGGTGCACAAAGCTCTGCGATTCCGGGCTCACGTCCGTGCACCAGGTCTCCCCAGGACACAGGGCTTCACAGAAGGATGTGGTCCTGCAATGCAATCCCTGATCCTGCCTTAATTCTCCCTGTACTTTGGGGGTTTATTCTTCCCTCTCCATTAATCTCTGAATATTAGGTGGAAAGCGAACAATTACCGTGCTAATGGCTCCATAAATTCCTTCATTACTTATTAAACTCGAGCCCTCCCCACGCAGCGGAGGAAAAGAGACGAAATGGAGAAGAAAAGGGAGCGGAGGGAGGTGAGGAGCCAGGGCAGAGGGTCTCGGGCTGAGCTGCGGCGGCGGGGCCGGATCAGAGCCGGGGATTCACGGGCTGTCGTTGCCCTCTGCCGGCAGCGGGGCGGCCAGGGGCTGCCTGCCCTGCTCTCCCTGCCCGGCTCTCCCCTGCCCGGCTCTCCCCTGCCCGGCTCTCC
>VXBQ01004349.1:22233-34821 GCA_013400175.1 Phainopepla nitens | reverse complement strand
TTCCTGGGCAACCTGGACATCACCGTGAGCGAGTCGGACCTGCGGCGGGCGGTCGACCGCTTCGGGGTCATCACTGAGGTGGACATCAAGAGGCCGGGGCGCGGGCAGACCAGCACCTACGGGTTTCTTAAGTTTGAGAATCTGGACATGGCGCACCGGGCCAAGTTGGCCATGTCGGGGAAGGTGCTGCTGCGCAACCCCATCAAGATCGGGTACGGGAAAGCCACCCCGACCACCCGGCTCTGGGTGGGTGGCCTGGGGCCCTGGGTGCCCCTGGCCGCCCTGGCCAGGGAGTTTGATCGGTTTGGCACCATCCGCACCATCGATTACCGCAAGGGGGATTCCTGGGCCTACATCCAGTACGAGAGCCTGGACGCGGCGCAGGCAGCCTGCACCCACATGCGGGGCTTCCCCCTGGGGGGGCCGGATCGCCGGCTCCGCGTGGACTTTGCCGACACGGAGCATCGGTACCAGCAGCCCTACCTGCAGCCCCTGCCCTTGCCGCCCCCGGCTCATTACGAGCTGGTGGCGGAGGCGGCTGCTTTTGGGGCTCACCGGGGAGCCCCCCCCGACCCTCTGCGGGGGGCCCGGGACAGGACACCACCGTTGCTTTATAGAGACCGTGACAGAGACCTTTATCCCGAGACAGAGTGGGTGCCCCCGCCGCCCCCTGTGCGGGACCGGAGTAATCGGGCAGCTGCCTATGACCCGCTGGAAAGCCTGGAGCGCCGCCGGGACGGGTGGTCCTTGGAGCGGGACCGCGGGGAGAGGGAGCTGGGCAGTAGCAGTAGGGATCAGCCTAGGAAACGGAGGCTGGCAGAGGATGGAGGCCGGCACTTGGACCGTTCCCCTGACAGCGAGCGCTCCTCTTCCTCCCGAAAGCGCCACTGCTTGGCCACGGCCTCTCCCCCGGACCGCAGCCCCGAGCTGCTGGGAGGCCGGGAGCGTTACGGTAGCGACCCTGAGCGCTCGTCCCGCTTGCTCCTCTTGGAGCGGCCTTCCCCCGTCCGGGAGTCCCGCCGGGGCAGCCTGGAGCGGGGGCAGAACGAGAAGCGCGACCGCAAGAATTCCGCCGAGCGGGAGCGCAAGCACCGCGCCGCCGCCGCCGCCCAGGAGTGCAAAAGCCCGGCCAAAAAGGACGAGCGGGCGGCGGAGGGAGGCGGCGGAGGCTCCCGCCTCAAACCTCCTCCCCAGAAACAGCAGCAGGACGGAGCGGCGCAGGCCGGGGCGGTGCCCAAGCTGTGCCTGGCTTGGCAGGGGATGCTCCTGCTGAAGAACAGCAACTTCCCGTCCAACATGCACCTGCTCCAGGGGGACCTCGGAGTCGCCAGCAGCCTCCTCGTGGAGGGAGCGACTGGGGGCAAAGTGGCTCAGCTCAAGATCACCCAACGTCTCCGTCTGGACCAGCCCAAGTTGGACGAGGTCAACCGGCGCATCAAGGTGGCGGGTCCCAAGGGATACGCCATCCTGCTGGCCGTGCCCGGCGCCTCGGACAACCGCTCCGCAGCCGGGGCTGCCGAGGCCGCCACCACCTCCACGCAGAGGCCGCTCAGGAATCTGGTGTCCTACCTAAAGCAAAAGCAGGCTGCTGGGGTGATCAGCCTCCCTGTTGGGGGGAACAAAGACAAGGAGAACAGCGGGGTGCTGCACGCCTTTCCGCCCTGCGATTTCTCCCAGCAGTTCCTGGACTCCACGGCCAAGGCGTTGGCCAAATCAGAGGACGACTATCTGGTCATGATCATTGTCCGTGGGGCGTCCTAAGGCCCTCGTGTTCTGTTCCCAACCCTGCCTACTCCTCCATGCAGCCCCTCCAGCGTGTGCCAGGTGCTATGGGATACAGCCTTAGCCAGCCCTGTCGTTATTTTAAATAGATCTTTGTTTGTAGGTGACTTTCCCGGCCCGATTTTCTGTTACTACGTTTTTCTATAAAGGTAGAAGGCAGAGAGGTTGGTTAGGAGTAGCGTGAATAGGATATTTTGAGAATTCCCTATCAGTGGGGACAGCAGGGAGGCTCAGCCTGCTTTGATTTACAGAAAATAGAAAAATAAGAAAAACTGGGGTGGGGGGGGAGGGGGAAAAAAAAAATCTCCCATCTTCTTAATTTAGATTCATGTCCTTTTTTCATTTCATGTATTTTAAAGCAAGTCCCAAGAGCTCGTCCTCGAGAGAGCTCCAAACCGAACAGACCAGATTTAAAGCACTCAGTGGAAATGGAAAACCACACTTTAATAACAGACTGGTGTCAGCTCCTCTTTTGAGTCCTTGAAATTCCGTGTGGACCTCAGGCCAGCGGCCCTTTGGCCACGGGATCCCTTCCCTCGGGAGCCGCAGTGGTTTCCCCGTTGAGTCGCGTGCCTCGAGGTCGACGTTTTTCAGGTGAGCAGCAGCTGCTCTCGGGTACACAGCAGAACACTGAATTCCTTTTTGGAAAGGGATTCCTTTTTCATCCAGCCCCCCAGGTGCATGCACTGAAACTGGGCTTTTTAACAGGTGTATGTTCCTGATTTCCCGGTGTATCCCATATGTGCACTTTGGGTTTGTAGCAGTGAGGAGGTTTGGTGAAGAGCTGAGGACTTTGTTGCAAACCAGGAATGTCTTGTGCTCACTCTGGTGTGCAGGAAACAAGGAGGTGCTTTAAGGAGAACTTGAGTTTATATTGTGGGGTTTTGGTTTTACTGCCTTTTTTTTTTTTTTTTCTGGTTTTCCAAGAGTTGAAGTTTCAGTGGGGTCTGGTTCCACAGTGCAAACTGAGCAAGTAAGTGCTTCTCTCCAGAGATGCTTTTCATTCTGTGATAATTTAATTACATAAAAGTTCTCATTAACATTTTACCTCTTTGTTAATAGCAAGGAACTGCTGTCTGCTAGGGACTTTTCAGGTACAGTGTGCAGCGGGCATTACGTGAGGTTTATCGTGGGCACCTGGAGTAAAGTGGTTTTAGCATCTTGGAGAAATGTTAAAAATACTCCAAGATGCCGAGGTTTGAGCTCTTGTTCTTGTGATTCAAGGATGAAACAGTTTGCAGGTTGTTTTTTTTTTTTTCCAAAGAACATAGTTAATTTTTTTCTTATTTTTCCCCAATCATTGGGCACTTTTCTCCAGCTGTCTCAGCCACCTTTGGTAATCCAGGCATTTAGGAGGGAAGAAGGGATCTCAATCCCTGATGGGATCTAATTCCATGGTACTCTGTTTAACAACCCAAAGGATGTTGCAGCAGCTTCTAAACTGAAGTGTAAATCTCACTGTATCTCTTTACAGGCCCCAGAATTGTAATCTTGCACTTAAACCCAGGATGTAATCTTGCACTTAGCCATGTTTTCAGGGATTTGGGCAACATAGAAGTGGTGCTGCCTTGCTCTGTCCGTGCTCCAGTAGATTCCTTGGGTGATTGATACAGGCATGAGTTGGTTTCTGTTACAACTTGCACGGCAAAAATCAAATTCAAGGTGTGGGATAGGATGCGAATAGGAGATGCAGGAGGAAATGTGTTGAATGTATTTTGTGGGTGTAACTGAACTTGCTTGAGTTTCTGTCACAAAAGTAGGAATTTCTGTTACTGAACCACTTGTCAGAGAGGCCTGTGGTTTAAGAGGGCTTTGATTCCTTTATCTGCCCAGAATGATTGGCCCCAGTATGCCAAACATCATGGTGAACTGAGAATTCCAATGTGGCAGCGTCTGTTAAACACAGATTTTGTTTTTATAGCTACTTTTCTTTCTAAATGAAAAGGTGAATGCCTCATTTAATGTTCTTGAATTTGAGGGTAAAATCCAGGATTTCTGGGTTGTCCTTCAATGTGAATGTAAGAGATGGCAGAACTCAGCTGTTCAGCTTACTATTAACAACGAGAATTTTTGGGAATGACACCAGAAATGCAAATCACTGTGTTTAAGAGGATACAGTGTGTTTACCACTTATTGCAAAGAATGTTTTAATTGGAGCAGGTGCCTGTTGTGTGTCAGCAGGTGATCAATGCTGCAAGTTTTGCTTGCATTCAGGGGGAGTTTTCTCATTTCATCTGGCAGAAATCACTTGCAAGAGTTTTCTAGGAAAGACACTTGAACAACTGGGAATTTAAATCTGCCCAAAACCGGGAAAAAAAAGCACTAGAGTTTGTGTTGGACACTTAAAGTCACTGAGAGCAGCGTTTGTTCCGCTGATCCGCAGCAGGCACCTGCTTAAAAACCCATAAAACTTGGGGTCAACATAGCTTGTCAAAGCCAGCTTGGTTTGGGAAGCCTTTTGGGAAGTGCATGCTAGGTGCACTTCCATTTTTCCTTGGAAAATCACCGTGGTTCCACCTGCCACTGGCTGTTAAACTGTGCTGGAGGGTGAGAAGGTGTGGGCGAGGCTGTGTTTGACTCTAGGTTTTCTGGTTCCTTATTTAATGGAGCACCTGCTTCTTTGCATCTGGTTTATTTGTGGTCGCTGCTCTGTTTTGTAAGCAAGGATTTTAACACCCTTTGAGGGTTCTTGTGGCAAAACTTTGGCAGCTTTTTTTTGCCGGCACTGAATTCCCGTGCTGAATTCCAGCTGGGCTGTGCTTTCCTCCTTGCTCTGAGGTGCTCCCCACTGGAGTAACTGTCCACTGAGGTCGGCTTGGCCAGGGCTGGAGGTTTAGAAGCCTGTGGGTGATACCCACTGCGTGTAGAGCAAACCAGACGTAGCAGTTGTTGGGTCTCTCCTTGTGTCTGGCATTACGTTGCTCTGGTGAGAGCTCAGTGTTCCCTCCCGACCTTGTGTGCAGCTGATGTTCTTCTTTTTCATTAGTGTGTTGAATTAGCCTGGAAAAAGGATGTCCTTTTCCTGAATCATTTCATCCTTGTGTGCTTTATGCTTTGGGGAAAGAACCTCAAATGACTTGTAGTTTTGTTTGAGATTTTAGTTTGTTGGTTTATTTCTTTCAATTGGAAACTTTGCGCAACCTCCTTGGCCCCTGGCCAGTGGCTTTGTTTGCTCCTGCCGAGCTGCTGCCACGGGAACACCGAGGTTATCCTCAGTCCAGAGGTTTTAGGGGTACAAATACCAACTCATCCTTGAGAGAAAAGGGCATTATTGCCAGGCAGACAAACCTTCTCTCTCTTTTGTTTCCTACAAGGATGTTAAAGATGGAATATTTTGCTGACAACTTTCTTGGCCTCTATGGAGAGCCGAGTTTTATGAAGAATGAGTTTTAATTTCTTGCATGGATTTGGGAACCCTCTGGTTGATGGTAACTGAGGTGAAAGGCCTGAGGTATTTAATGGGGAGGAGTGAATCAAAATTGTGAGGACAAGTTCAAAAACTCTGAGGACTCAGGGAAAAATGGCTTGGAAAATGGTAGTTCCTGGCTCTAAGCAAAAGAGTGCTGAGGGCAGCGCTCCTGGGGAGTGCTGTGTACCCAGAGGGGAAGAAATGGTTGCCATGTGGCTCTGGAGCTTTTGGGGTTCTTTCCCCTTTGTCCCCCCCGTTTATTTCTTTATAGCACCAAAGGACAGATATTCCAATGATTGATAGGCTGAACGATGAGGTGATTTTTGTATCAGGCTTAAAGCAGAGTGGGTGGTGCAGAGAATGGTTCATTGAATATTCATCTTCCTGCAGTTCTGATTGTGTGAAAACCATGGCTGGGAGATCCGACTTGAATAGCAACAATTTTAAATTCTATTGGGTGTGTCTTTGATTTGACCTTTTAATATTGGCATTGTCTGCTGTTAGAACAGCACAGCAAAACGAGAGCAAAAGAGCTGTGTAACACTACATTTCATGGTTTTGTTGATAAGTTGCCTTCAGGAAATACCCAGTGAGGAAAGCCAACCGAATTAGCAAGAATTAGGTTGGTTTTTCTCCTGGTTAATGATTTCGATGTGCCCCACCAAGTGTTACTGCAAGTTGTGTGATCCTCAGTACTGTAAGCCTAGTTTAATCCTGGTCCAAAAAGAAGCCCTGCACTACTTGTTTTGCATCTGTCCCCTAGAAGGCGACTTCATTCCGAGGTTTCATGCCCGTGGGTGGTATTGGTGCTTTTTGAAGTCCAAGTAGAATATTCAGAAAGGCCTTGTAGCTCTTTATGTTCATCTGTATGATGTAGAGGGGGGGAAAAACCCAAATCTGGTGTACACATTTGTATTGAAATAACGTTTTTTTTCCTCCTGCAAGCAAATCTGGTGGACTGCAGAGACAACCACATGGGATACCAAGCTCTAATGGACCTTTGGGAAGAGAAGCTGTGGCTTATGTGGAATTTACATGGGCCCTCCTGGTGGAAGAAAGCTTATCTGTTTAGTATTTGTGCATTTTACTAAAATGGCAGCTTTAAAAAAAAAAAAAGTTGTGTATCTGCTATTGTGATGCCAATGCCCGTGTTTTAAGTGGAAAAAAAAAATGACCTCTTTGCTTTGTGCTGTGTACACAAGATTGCTGGAAAAGTAAAGGAATACCCTTTTTATGGCTCACACAGCTTAAAAGTAGCTGTCACTCAAACATGCGCTCACAGTTGAGCTGATTTTGTTTCATTCTAAATAAATTGTTTCTTTTGAGGAAAATGGTTTTTCTGCCTGGAAGTGAATTGACGACAAACGTTTGGCCCCTGTGTTGGCAGCGGAGGGGTTCCTGCTGCTGCTGCCCAATTGAGCTGATTGATAGTTGTGGGTCTTGAGCAAGAAAAGCAGGGAGAGCACCGACACTTTCGCGTTGATCGACCTGTGGTACCAGTCAGAAGAATTGTGTCTGATGGCCTTGCTGTGGCCCCCGTGTTTGCAGTGAAAAGGGGTCACTTGCTGCGTTTCTCCTCAGCGGGACGGGGCAGCGGTGCTGCTGCTGGCACGCAAGAAGCAGGGGAGCACCGCCCTGCGCCTCGGAACGGTGGCCAAGTCTGGGGCTTCGCTGGTTGGAAGAGCTGGAGTTCCTGAATTTTAAGTTTCTGATTTATTTTGTTCACCCAACATGTTTGCCTTTAGTTTTGATTCTTGGTTTTTTGTTTTTTTTTTTAATTTTGAAGAAAAAAAGTTTTGAAATTGCTTTGAATCTTGCACGTAAAACCTTTGCACCAAAATTGCCAAAAGAAAAAAAGAGAATTGAGTCCTTAAAAGTGTTTAAATGCTGTTAATAAAACCTTTCCTGCCGTACGCGAGGCGCTCCTCCATCTCCAGGGGCTTTTCAGCAGTTGTGGGTTTAGTGCTGAATGGATGAAGAGTTCCTGAGAGCTGGAGGCGGTAATTTAAACCTTTGCGTGGTGTCTCAGTGCCTTATTTTGACCGGTTTTGAAGCCAGTGGTTCCACACGCCTCGGATGTGCATGTGCCCTGCTCGCGTCCCGGCCCCGCCGCGCGCTCCCTGCGGGCGCTCCCGGTGTAGTACAGATGGGGAGAGGAGCGGCCGGCCCGAAAACGTTGTGTGCTGTGGTTCTCCTGCCCCGGGGGCTCCTGAGCTTTGGAAGGCTGTTCCCGTGCAGGAGCACAACTCCGTGTTTGCGTCGAGAGGAAGCTGCCACCGCTGCGTCGTCGGCTCCAGGAGCTCCCGCGTTGTGCTCGTGGTACAACTCTCGAGACCTGCCGTGGAGACGCCTTGAAGGGCAGCTTGCCCTGTTTGCCTTGACACACTTTAACCTCCGTGGATAACCCCCTGCAGCCGGGCGGGATCTTTGCTAGGCTGCAGATGCCTCTCAGCCGACGGATGCTGTGGTTGTGCTCTGCAAGGTGTCTGTTCCCGGGGCAAAGCGCTGTGTAAATCCCTAAAACAGGTAAGGGGCTGGAAGAGGTTGAGCTGAGTTGTGATGTAAAAGAAGATTGTTGTTCGCCTTTTGTTGTCTTGATTCTCCAGTTTATTAATGCTTACTAATTGTGTTTTCTTCTGTCACCCTGCTGCTCCACCCGCTCGGGAACGGGAGCGAAGGAGCCGACTCTTGGATGTGCTTCCCTGTTTGTTGGGGGGTCCCGTTAGGAAACAGGGCTCTGCACATAAAGCTGTGTGTTCTCAGCTTGGCAGGCTGGAGCTGTTATTTTGACTTCGTGAACTGCTTGAATTAACACTGCTTTAACCCAGAGTAGCGTTTGTAATTTGTATGTGTTGGTAAGGAAAGCCAAGCCAATGATTTGGCAAATTGTCTGTGTTTGTGGGATGCTGCTGTAATAATTTACATGAAGCTTTTTGTTATAAATGGGAGCAATTGCAGCTATTGCTGGTTATGAGGGAAGGGAATTGGAGAGGGGAGACTCAGGAGATGCCTTTTCTTCTAGAAATTGGTATTTCTGGTTAAAATTCCTATTCTTTGCAATGTATTTCTTGTGCTGTTGAGATACAACCTCTGAATCTCCTGTGAAGTGTTGTACAATAGGTCTGGGGCTGGTAGCAATAATGGGAGATGTGTTTCAGCCCCTTTGCCTGGGCTGGGGGTTGATGCTTACAGGAGATGGGTGATCTGTTTGTGTACCCCAAAAAAAGAGATCTTTTTGGCAAGCAGGTCACCTGCTCAGATATCCAGGTATTTGTGTCAGGCCTTGGGCACTATCCCACTTTTTGGGTGTGCTTCCAAGTGTCAGTGGCTGTTCCAGGAGAGTTCTGGACTCTCTCTGAGTCAGATTTCACTGTCTGTTTCAATGGGAGAAGGTTCCCTGTCTCCTTTAGGTCTTGCATTTATTCCAGAGGCTCGGAGGTATTGTGGGATGTGCTGTGGGATGGTTCTCCTACGGTTGCTTTGCACCAGTGAATTGTTTTTCGGGTGCTGGGCCTGCCCCTCTGCCTTCTGAAGGGCTTAGAGGGATGCTCCAGTGGCTAGGTAGAGCCAGGCTGTTGTTAAAACCATTCTCTTGGAAGGGTTAAGTGCTCTATGTGCACCATATTAATTTGGCTAATGAGACTTCTGGGGAAAGTGGATTTATAACGAGAACCATTTAATTAACTGCACTGCAGCAGAGAGCGATGCGAGCGGATTAGATGGGAGCCGGTTATTTGAATTCACACATTTTTTTAGAACTGTGCTTTTACCAGCTGCAGCTGATTTAATAAGTTTAAAACATCAGATGGCCCAGATTCTGCTCTTGGCCAATAACAAGCTTGTGTTGGCCTCATGCTGCTGGTTTACTGTGAAATGGCAAATGCTCTTGGAGGATACGCTCCTGCCTCATGTCCCGAGATCTGGGGCAAAGACCAGAAAGGGTTTGGTCAAACAGGCAGAGCACTGGAAAGGCTCTTGGGCTGGTGGCTTTGTGATTCCCGTGGTGTCTCCTGCGGTTCTTGGCTCGGAGCCCTGTGCCTGAGTGTAATTAGAGCTGCCTTGAGAACTGGGTGAGGTGAACTCCTGAGGCACAGTAAGCTCTGAGGGACCGGGTCAGCTGCACGTGCTGGGATGGGTTTGACAGGAGCCTCCTGCTGCTCATCCAGCTTGTCCCCGTGCTGATGGAGGTGCCTGCAGCAGGAGCAGAGGACGTGGACAGTGACACAAAGGCTGTGTGTTTTCCCCTTTTCACGCTGCTCCAGGGGTGTATTAATTAAACACTGGAACCCAGGGGTGTGGGTGCTGTCAAACATGCTGCTGCTGCTGGGCATTGATGAGTTGCCACCTCCCAGCCCAGCTCCTGTGCCCAGGTTCTTGGGTTTGAGCTCGTGTGTGCTGTCCCAGGATGGGGATGGGATGTGGTCAGCTCCACAGACGAGCAGATGAGCTGCAGATTAGTTGTGGATCACAGCTCTTTCATCTCCTTATCTGCCTGCCTTGACCTTCATACCTAGTTCTGCAATTGCATCTGAAGATCGGGCTGCAGATTTTTAGCTCTTCAGTATTTCCTGTCCCCAGATCCAGTGCTGGGTCAGGCCAAGGTTTAGCAATGCACACAGCTTGACCCAGCCCCGAGCTGGCAGCTTTCCCTGGCGTTTCTGCCCTTTGTGCAGGCGAGCACTTGGATCCTCCAGCCAGTCTCTCCTTTCAGATGCATGTGCTGCGTTTCCAGGCTGTACAATTGCACATTTTAGATCTGGCTGAGGACACAAACATGTGTCTGAGGCCACATGAGGGCTGCAGAAGGGTTTGAGTGAAGGGAAGCCAGTGAGGTCTCTCCAGGTTAAGCCCTCGAGTAGTTTGCCCATGGAGAAGAGATGTCCTTTGGGCTGTGGAGGTGTTGGCAGCCCCCTTGGCCAAGGGATTGCTTTGGTCATTGCCAGCCTGGGTTGCTCCAGCTCTGACCTGGGCAGAGGTTCAGGGCAGGATGAGGTCCTGAGCCACCTGAGCTGCTGTCCTTGAGGCTTGTGGGGAGCCCATGGTGAGAAAAGGAGATGCTGATGTTTCTCGTGCTGCTCCTCTTGGGTGGGTGAAGACAAGGCTGTGTATGAGAATACTGGAGGGACTCTGCATCAGGAGCTGGAGTGACAGGACAAGGGGGAGTGGATTCAACTGAAAAAGGGGAAATTCAGGTTTGATATTGGAAGAAATCCTTCCCTGTGAGGGTGGTGAGGCCCTGGCACAGGGTGCCCAGAGCAGCTGTGGGTGCCCCACCCCTGGAAGGGTCCAAGGCCAGGTTGAATGGAGCCTGGGGCAACCTGGGGCAGGGGAAGGTGTCTCTGCCCATGGCAGGGAGAGGAACAAGATGAGCTTTAAGGTTCCTTCCAACCCAAACCATTCCAGGGTTCTGTGATTCCAAGACCTTGTGTTTCACCTCTGCCAGCTCAGCTTTCCCCTCTGGCCCTGAGGCACAGCCTGTTCTGAGCTGTCAGGGGTCTGAGAGTGCCTTTGCTGTTCCTCCTGGTGCTCAGAGCTGCATCCCAGCAGCAGCTTGAGGCTGGGAGAGCCCAGTCCCAGGTGCCCCATCCCTGTCACCACCCTCGGGTCAGCCAGGGTGGCTGGGACTCCTTCCCAGCTTGTCCAGAGGCTTGAGGGGCTGGAGCTCAGTTTATTGGTGTTCTCTTCATCCCTGGGGTGTTGTAAAGACACCCTTTGCCTCTTTCTTCCAGGGTACAATCCTGGCTCTGTCTTACCCACGTGAGGGATATCGGTAGGGGAAAGTTTTGCAAAGCTTGGTGGTGGCTTCAGAGGCAAAGTCTGCTTTGGAAAAGAGACTTTGACCCACAAATTACTTCTGGAATTGTCCATGGGCGTGAGCAAGAGCTCCCATCCCCTTTGTGGTTTCTGCAGGCTGGAAAGTTTTCCCATGAGGATCTCAGCTAAAGCTAAAACTTCTGGGTTTTCAACATCTGCTTTAATTTTTGTTCATTAGAGTCACTGATAAATTCCCATGGACTTCAGTGAAAACCATTTTGGTATCTTTAAAAATTTTTATTATTATTTTCCAAACAACTTCCACCTCTTGTGAAGGCCTTCAGCTCCTGGGAGGTGAAACTTTTAAATTCAGGCTCTGGTGAATTGCAGCCTGATAACACTCTGCACTGTAAACAAGGCGGCAGGACATGTTCCAGGCCAGGGGGGAAACCAGCACCAAAAAAAGAGTGTTCTTGTTATCAGTGTGTGTGAGGGCGAGTAAACAGCCCAGACCACATGGTATCTGCCAAACAGCCACGTTTCCTGTTGCTGGAAGGCCCTGTTGTCATATCCTTACCCAGCTATTTTAAATTGCTTTTGGCTTTTTTCATGTGGCTTATGGTAAACACAGGAACCTCAGCAGTCTTGGTAGCTGGAGCACCTTGTCTGGGGTGTGTTTGTGCTGCCACAGCTGTGAAAAAGCTTCTTGTTCCCCTTTAAAATGGGAATTCTGGTGATTTTCCCCCCTGTGGTTAATGAGTGTGCTGGGAGCAGGGCAGCACTGCAGACCAGCAGCTTTGCAGAGGGTTTGGGTTCAAACAAGCCCAGAAAGGGTCAAAGGGAGATCCCAGGGATTGGGTTAAACTCAGAGTTGTAGCCCTGGGGGTGTGGGATTCCCATTCAGCTCTCCAAGCAAACCCAGAGCTCGGGCACACTGGAGAAATAATCCCAGCCCAGCCCTTGGAGGGGATTTCATTGTGAGATAAAGATTGTTCCTTATAATGTGATAAACGTCAGGATCAACTTCCTCTGTGCCCAGTGCCTGGGTTTATCTGCTGTTGGCATCTGAGGAGCTGCTGGGAAAGTCACAGCCTCGGTTTTTAGTAGATTATGTTTTTTATCAAGGGTAGAGCCTGACCACGGAGAGTGGGGGGCAGGGAAGAGGTTTATTTCGTGCACTTTGAAATGCCTAAATCCATGTTCTGGGAGCTCTGTCCTGCCTTTCAATGAGCCAGAATACAGAACAAGGAAGGAAAACCTGCAGCTGGTAGGCACGATGCTCAGGGGTGTACAATGACTGTATAAATTAATAATACAAAATAATTCCAGTGGGAATGGGGGGTGCAGTGTGCTTCCTGGGGTGATCTCTGATTGCTCCGACTTCCTGAGCTTTGATAGACCCCAGCTGAGTCTTAGCAGCTTTTTATCCTGGCATGTGAAACATCACTTGAAGAGGGTTTAAGACCCAGCAGGTGCCCACCCCATAAAATCAATCCTGCCAAGAGGCCTGGCAGGCACTGGGGGCAGGTCCTGGAGGCTGCCCAGGCTCCTCCCTCAGGATTACACCTGGGATAAATCACTGGCTAACAATGCAAAAGCATTTCCTTCCCAGGAAGGATGGCACCCTGCAGCCCAGCTCTTTG
>VXBQ01004348.1:21496-32920 GCA_013400175.1 Phainopepla nitens | reverse complement strand
TCCCTCTGGATGGAATCCCATCTTTGGGTGTGTCAACCACATCACTCAGCTTGGTGTTACCTGCAGACGTGGTGAGGGTTCACTTGATCTTGATGTCAGTGTCATTGATGAAGATATTAAGCAGCACAGGCCCCAGTACAAACACCTGAGGGACACCACTTGTCACTGACCTCCCTCCATCACAGACCCTGAGCTCTTGACCACCACTCTTTGGATATCACCACTCAACCAATTCCTTACCCATTGATATAATCCATCTCTCTCCAGTTTAGAGATGGCATCTGACTTTTCAAAAATCATAGAGTAGCTTTGCAGCTATATCAGTCAATTCCTCTATGTTCCCCCCTTTGCTCACTCATACAGTGGTGAGGCTCTGTATTCCTAGGTCTTGCCTGCCTGGGTGGAGGGTCTATCCTTCCCAGCCAGAAGCAGATGATTGAGCTGGGCACTGGGGGCAAAGCCTCTAAAGTAACTGGAACTAAGAACTGCCTCCAGTGAGATTTTTTTAGTGCTAGGAATATTAACTTTATGGAAGAAACATACAGTCATGCAGTAACCATAAAACATGAATAATTTATAAATAATAATTAATGTAAATCAGACATTTTTTTACTAGGACAAAGAAATAGAAAGTCAATAGATGCAAAATGTAAAAACAGAAATTGTGTGTGAAAATATACTTAAAGATGATTAAATTATTGAATTTTAAAATTATTGAAGCTCAGAACTTAGCATTAAGCTAAAAGGATTAAACATACATATAATAAGAATATCCAAGATGATATTATAAGGAACAAGAGCAATGAGAATCCTTACAGATTAAAGGTAAAAGCAATTTGGTAGCTCATAATGGCCCATTGGAAGGTGTCAGCACAAGCTCACCACAAAGATCAAGCCTACAGAATGCAATGTTAATAACTTTTCCAAGGGAAATATATGTAGTAAAAAAAAATATCACGTCATCATATCACATCACATCATCATATGTCACATCACATTAACATTCTTAACACAGGATTTTCAACATCTTTGGACAACAAAACAATAAACATAGACTGGTGAAAAATGAACTATTCTCTTTTTTGGTGAATGCATCTTGAGAACACATAAATGCTTTGCCAAGTCATATTTTAAGCTCTCATATTAAGTAAGAAAGCAGAAGTGTCAGCATAGCTACTTAATATGGACCAAGGCTCTCTAATCCATTCCCACTAATTAAATACTTCATTATTCTTATAGGAAGGTAAACTATAAAATTTGTAACAACTTCAAAATTTAGGAATGACTGGAACCTGGTTCTGGTGGCTGGTAGACCCAAAAATAGTTTCTCAGAAGTTACCACTGGGGAACTAATGACTGAACTAGAGGATCCAAGATGTCAGAGTTCTTCCAAAGAAAGAAAAGGAAAACTCAGTACAGTGAGACTTCCTGTAATACTTTGTCATCCCCTTGACATAAAAGCTTTTCATCAGTCTGCATACTGGCCAGATTTCTGCATGATAGGCCAGATTTAATCTGTTTTTTTTAATTTAATTTTTCTTACACTTGTACTACATTGAGTCATTACCCAGCTGAGGCACTGAACAGCATGACCTCCTTGTCAACCAAGCCTTCACTTCTTGCCATGTCAGTAAAAGAGTATGAAAACAAGGATGTTCAAATTAGGATTTCATTTCTTATGGTGTAATCAAGGAGATAAGTATGGCTTCCTTCCAGCTGATTGTATTACCATTAAAGTTTATGATAAATTATGAATGCCCTTGAGCTAAACATCCAATTACAATAACATAAGCATGGCAGGATGTCTGTTACAATATTTTCCTTAGAAGAAATTTTAATTATATTGCCATTATACTTTTCCACAGGCATAGCTGTGCTTTCTGACTGGATGGTATGAAAATATAACATTAATTAACATGACTTTGTTCTTAATAGCATCACTGAGAATCGCTCTTAAAACATTAAAAATAAGAAAATCCAAGCCTACTGATTTATATGCTTCATGGTGACAGGAGAGCTAAGATTGAGCAATGATTTTTTATCCTTCCAGTATTATAAAATATCCTTAACAAGATACTTCATTTTTGGACTTCTGAATTGGAAAGTGTGGTTGATTAGTAAAAAGAAGTCTTTCAGCTAGACAGTGATAATTTGAAACCCATTTTATACTGCCTCATGCCTTTTCATGGCTGAAAATATTAATGGTTTAAATGGAGATTTGAAAGTTTATGTTATGGAAAAGGTGGTATTACCCTCCTTTTAATGTCCTAGATTTGAAACTAATTTTTTTTCCAGGCAGTAAAAAACCTGCACATTCACTAATTGGTTCTTCAGTAACAATAATTGTCTTACAAATCACTGAAGTATGTCTAACTTGGTGATTTAACTCATTAAGGAATTCATAATTTATATGCACTATATCTTCTTTTACATGATGTCATTGTTTTCACACAAATTCTGTCATAGAATAATCAAATATATAGAGAGCAGTTCTATCTTTACTATAGATTTTCAAATCAAACAAAGCAAAAATAAAAACTCCAAACGGTAATAAATAGGGAGGTGCAATGGAGTATAGAAAATACGTGTACAATAAAATATAGTACAAGTAAAATACAAGTAAAATACAGAAAAAATGTATTTGGAGAATTCTAGGTGAAAACAATTCAAAAAAACTATTAAGATCCTTCAGATTTTATCAATCCAATTGAACCCAAATAATTCAGAAATTAGTTTCTCTAGTTTTTAATAATTTTTTTATAAGCTTGAGTTGTGCTTTGAATGGAGTACATAAGACAGAAGAGAACAGGGAAAGAAGACTAAAAATTGAAACAAAGGGCAATAATCCATTTTATTGTTCTCTTGTCTCCTTCTGTAAAAGTTTATAGTACCCTGGAGGAATGAGAACAGAACTATACATAGCTGAGGCTATTTCTGTAGGATAACATTACATTTTTTTAATAGGATGAATATTAAGCAAATTACTCTGTCAAGGTGGCTAATAGTTCTATTTCATAACAATGGTGACACCATACATTAAGAGAAACTCTTTCTTACACAAAGAAAGTTTTCATTTATGATCAGGTTGAAATAACATTTGAGAGCTGCTTTAAACCCACCTAGTGCACTTATTACATTTATCTGGTGGGATGTGTACCTACAGAGAGCTGTTACTACTGTTGCAACTATACATACCAAATCCCATAAAAAGTAAAATTAGGCAATCATAGAATTGTGCAATGGTTTGGGTTGGAAGGGACCTTAAAGTTCTAAATTTCTGCCATGGGCAGGGACACCTTTCACTAGATTAGGTTGCTCAAAGTCTCATCCAGTCTGGCTCTGAACACTTTCAGGGATGATACATGCACAGCTGCTCTGGACTGCCTGTTCTAGAGCCTCACCAAGCTCTAGTGAAGAACTTCTGTCTAATATCTAAACTAAGTCTCTCCTCTTGTAGTTTAAAACCCTTCCCCCTTATAGTATCATTATCTGCCCATGTAAAAATTGTTCGCTCTCCTTTTGTAAATCCCCTTCATGTACTGGAAAGTGAAGTGAGGTCTCCCTGGAGACTTCTCTTCCCCAGACTGAACAAGTCCAGCTCCCTCAGCCTGCCATCATAAAATAGGAGCTCCAATCACCAGATCATTTTTTGTGTCCCTTCTCTGGACTCCGTCCACCAGGTTGCTGTCTTTCTTCATGAAAGACAGAAGACTGCTGAAGACTCCAGAGCTGGATGCAGAACACCAAATGAGGCTCACAAAGGCAGAGTAGGGGGAGAATCATCTCCCTCAACTTGCTGGTGAGGTTAACAATGCTTGTTCAGAATACTGAACAAAATAGGGAAAGGAACAATGAACTTTTTAGACAGATGATAACAGATTAAGTTCATTTAAATATGTGGCAACAAAATTATTTTTCCCTTATTGTGACTGATGACAGATGTAAAATGAGGGAATGTAAACAGTAGTTAAGTCACAAAGGATATTGACACAAGTTTTAGGAAGATGGCTTGAAATATCAAGTGTATCTGCCTCAAAACGAGGTAGTCTTTGCCTTCTGAGAACTATGTATTAAAATCTGCAAATGACCTTCCTCATATATGAGGTTCACTAATCTTACCAGAAAGGAAGAAAGATTAATGTATTGGAACTTCCTCTTAGTAAGTCAAAATGCACTAAAATTAGAAATTACAGATATAATCATAAGTGTTCCTACCACTATTGTGAATACACTGACCTAATCAGTTGTTTCCTGAGTTTTTTCAGCAAGCAAGAAGAATCAGCTGTCTTTTATTTGGAGTTAAATTTGGTCTTTTTCTCTTGAGTGTCAGCTGGGTTCTTTAGTGTTTAAAGCATCTATCAGTGGTGACATTCAGAGGGTGATGGTCAATGGCTCCGTGACGTGATGGAGATCAGTGACTACTGCTGTCCCTCACTGGGACCAGTGTTGTTTAACGACTTCATCAATGACACAGACATCAGGATCAAGTGAACCTTTGATGTCTACAAGTGACACCAAGCTGAGTGGCATAGTTGAGTTGACACATCTGAAGGACAGGATGTCATCCAGATGGACTAGGACAAGCTCAAGACCTGAGCACATGAGAACCTCATGAGTTTTAATAAAGGCCAAGTGCAAGTCTGAAAATGAAGATTCAAAAGTTAGGAAACACAGGGTCCTTTAGAAAAATACTACATTGTTGTATTTTAGAAGTATAAAATATAATTCAATTTTCATCCTCTGTAGACAAAAAAACCCCACCCATAGCACTACATCTCATTGGAATGAATTACTCTACCACATTTTCAATCCTGTAAACCCTCCCTCCACTCACTGAAGTTTTTCGTCAGATAGTCTAAGTGATTTCATGTAATGAAAGTGCCAAATAATTATTTTCAAATTGTATTTAATTGGAAATTAATGCTGTATTGCAGACTTGAACGGGGCTTCTATGACTAATTTTTCTCACTTGTATTTAGTAGGTCTAACAAAAGCATTATATCTCTCTTCTTACACACTTTTTCTCTTATAAAAACTCAAAAAACATTGATGCGATGAAAGAATTCAGCCTGACTTTCCCCAATTTCTAAGTGTAGGAAATTTCAGTGCTTCTATTCTTTACTGAATTCTGTATGTAATTTTCTGTTCCTTGCCAAACAACAAAAATTAAAAGCAAGTACCCATTATTCCATCCATCTTACGGAAATAATTGCTCCTATCCAATTTTGCGCTTTACAATAAAGTTAAGGATTAAAGGTGTGGGACATGGCAACCTAGGGCTGGAAGATTAGCAAGTTCAAAGCACAGAGGCTCAAGCCTGGGTCAGAAATAGTCAGGTAGGGCCATTTTGACTCCTGGTTGCTCGTATTAATTAAATTAAATACTAAATCCTTTGCACATTCTTCATTTTTGAATTAATGAGGGAAAATTAGAAAAAAACCCTTTCAATTTGGTTTGAATTGTGGATGAACAGAATGGAGTGTAGGAATGAAAACTCCAACTGTCTGCTCCAGAAGGTGAATGCTTTAAACCCTACATATCTTCTGTCCCTGTTCCTGCTGGTACTTGTGATCACTCCTAGTGTATTTTCTGCTTAAAGCCCTGGCCAGTGCTCCTCTGCCAGTTGCAGTGCCCACTTTGTCATTCTCTTCTCTGCATTCTCATGTGGTTTTTCAGTCCTCCCCAGTCCCTTCCACTTCACACTCACAAGCCACTGCATTGAAGTAATGAGTAACGTTATCCCAAGTAGAAATGTGAAGCAATTTGTCTGTCAGGAGGCATTTCTGATCTGAGGTTTTCAGATCAGAAATATAGTTCTTCTAATCTTGTTCCTCAAAGGACAATAGTAGATTTTACAAAATTTAAACAAATCTGTTCATGGATAGAAAATTTTAGATCTAATGATTCAAATCTAGCTGAATTATAAGCAAAGAAAATGAAGCCTTTTAACAGGAAGATTTATGCAGTCCCTAATTAACAGCAACACAATTAATGCAGGCTATACTAAATAATTGTATATGTCTGAGAGAAGAGCAACCCTGGGCTTCTTATACAGAATGAAGTTTTTTCTAGCTCACTAAAGCAAAAGACAAATAAATGTCTGATTAAAAGTCTAAGCATGATAACCGAGGCATTCTGTTTTCCAAAATTTCCTAGCAATTTTGTCACTATGGACTCCTCAGGATTTGTTACTATATTAGTAGCTGTTCTAGTACTAATTAAATTGTGTGAAGATTTTAAATATTTTGCTTAACTTTAAAAAATTTGCTTAAGATTTAAAATACTGCAAATTTTCATAACTTTTTCATCATTTTACTTATATATGCTTCTCTCTTTTTACTTAATTTTCTATTACCTTTAAACTGAAGTCATAGTAGGTTTTTTTACCCCATTAAGAGAAAAAATATTCCTTGACATCAGCCAAAATTTGGATCAATCTAACGTTCATTTCACATCAGAGAGTTACATGGTTTAGACAGGTAAACATATAATTTATTTCCCTCTATTAGAGAAGTAAGACAATTAGACATTTTACTGCAGATAACAGTTAACTTCAAAATCTAGTTGTCCTCAGTTTTGGCCAGACCTATTCTGAGAGGAACCTTTAGGGTATCAGCTGTTTTCCCAAGTATCCAAAAATGCATTGGGTACTTCAGGCACTACAGACACTGGACACAAAAGTTCATGGATTTTTCTTGCAATGTATTACCACAGATTTGAACTACGATAAAAATGTAGAAGAAAACCCCATAATCTGACAATTGAGGAAATCAAAATGAAAAACTCCTTCTCTGGATTATGGACTTATTCTCTGGATAAATTTAAGTCCTGAAAGGCAAAAAAAATCCAAGAAAGGGAGAAGGCAATGGTCAATGTAGTGTTGCTGTTCAAATAAATGCAAAATTTGGAAGGAAAAGAAATGCAATAAAAAATTATTTCTAAAATTGATTCCTACATACTGTTTTCTTCAGAAGGCATGCTTATGCAGCTGATGTCTGTTCCTATCACGTTCAGGCACGATGTGACATGGAGACAGGAGCCTGCACTAATAAACTCTCAAAGCAGAACAGCAGCATCCCTGTTACAAACTTTCGATGCAGGCAGTCCAAGTTAGACCTGTGGGCTCAGCAGTGTTTGTATTGTATTTATAGTCTTCTACTCCTGTAAATGAAATCTTTGCTGATAAAAGCAAACCCATCGTTACTTACACTAGTAAAGTGCTTTGCACAGATGTTCAAGAGCTATGAAAAAAATTACAAGCCAAGCTGATTTTATACTTGGTTGTACTTTTCTTTTAAAACAGATGGGTTTCTTTTTATGGCTTGTAAAGCCAATTTTTATATATATTTTAATTATCTCTATCCCATCTGTGCAGTTTAATTACTGATTTATTTCCCTTTTTAGTAAGATATCTATCCATACATATTTAATTCCTGTCTATATTGAGGAATACAAATAACTTTGTTTTCCTTATCAAAGTGGTGATGCATCTTTTAAAGACAGCACAGCTAGGACATGTCACAAATAACTAAGCAAACTGCAGAGAGTCAGAACTGTAACTGCAGTTCTCTTTACTAGCCTCTCTATTTTATCAGCTAATTGTAAAACTAAATTTTTTTGATGAGACAAAACAGTATATATACCCACTAATGTTTATACTTAAGTAGTATAAATATATTTGAGATATATATATATATTTGATTCCACCTCATTTTGCATAAAACTTGCCAAGAAATGCATTACAATTGTCTTTACATATTTAAAAACTCTATCTTAGCGTCTTTGAAAAAGTTTGTCACTTTTTAATATAAACACTACTGTATTAGCAAAATTCTCTGTTCCAACATGGACAGACTAATTCTGAGTTTTATGTAATTCTGCAGATACGGAGAAAGTGACATTGCTTCCCCTTGACAATGTGTCTTTTTTTAGTAATGCCATAAATCCTAAAGTGGGTCCCACTATGAACATTCAAAGAGTTTAACACAACCCTGTCTAAATTACACATGTGCTTTAACAGTCATAAATAAACACAGCAACAGTAAAGAAATAGAACAATGAATTCAGTTCACAGTTCACAGTTGGAAAGTTACCTATGTGAATATCTATAAAACTTAGGAAAATGATATAGTTAACTCCTTAGAACTTCTCACCAGCATTAATCAAACTGCTTTATCAGATGAAATTATTTTTGGTGGCTTTTATTTTAATCCTATTTTTTCTACATAAGTAAGCTGCTCCCAACTAAATGGAGTATAAAATGTCATAAGCACTTATTACTATGCTCACAAATCAGATCCTTCTCCAAGCACAATTGTTGAGAAATAACTACAATTAAATACTGACATTCCTAGTATAAGCAAAACAATGTACAAAGCTGCAGCCAAGCAGTAATATTGCCACAAACTAATATGTGTATCAATCCACATTCTGAAAGGCCTTCAAAAATGCATGTACCTTGTTAACTAGTTGATACAAAAGGAATTGAATTGTACTCAAAAAAGGGCATTTTTACAACTGACCAAGCAAAACCCAAAAGAAAGCAAAAACTGTGATACCAGTCTTTGTAAAAAGCAGCTGCATTTAATTCATATCAGAGCTGCTGTGAAAGATAAGAACTTATAAGCCACCCTATGACAGCTGAAGTGTTTCATTAGAAAGAGAGACAACTTAAGATCCTTCTGGAGGAACTGACAGATTCACATGTGGAACTGCATTACTGATCAAGAACACAGAGCTTAAGGTAATTAAATTATTATCTTTTTCACTGCGATTATCACCAAGGAAAACCTGCAAGCCTGTAGATTATTATGCTGCATTGGTTTTATGTGGCACGATTTTGGTAGTGGGGGCACTACATGGGTGGTTTTTGTGAGAGGATGCCAGAAGCTTCCCACCATGTCAGACAGAGCCAGTGCCATCCAGCTGCAAGAAAAGGCAGAGCCCATCAATGGTCACAGTGCATCTGGAATAACATCTAAGAAGGGAGGAAAAAAACTGCACAGCTGCAGCCAGAGGAGAGGAATGAGAACACGTGAGAGAAACAGCCTTGCAGACACCAAGGTCAGTGAAGAAGGAGTGGAAGAAGGGGATCCAGGTGCTGGAGAGGAGCACTTCCCCTGCAGGCTGGGGGAAGACCATGGTAAGCCAGGCTGTGCTCCTGCACCCTGTGGAGGACCCCATGTCAGAACAGACAGATGTGCCCAGCAGAGCCTGTGGCCCCATGGGAAGCTCACACTGGGCTCCTGGCAGGGCATGTGGACCCATGGGGAGAGGAACCCACACCCTGAAGCAGGCTTGCTGGCAGGACTTGTGACCCTGTGAGGGATCCACACTGGAGCAGCCTGTGTCTGAAGGAATGCACCCCCTAGGAGGGCCCGTGCTGGAGCAGTTAGTGGAGATCTGCAGCCTGTGGGAGGGTCTTACAGTGGAAAAATTCATGGAGAATTGTCTCCTGTGGGAGAGACCCCACACTGGAGCAGGGAAGAGTGTTAGGAGTCCTTCCCCCAAGGAGGAAGGTGAGGCAGAGTCAATGTGTGATGAATTGACCACAATCACCATTGCCTGTCCCGCTGCATCACAGTGTGGCAAGATGTAGGGAATTCTGGAGTGAAGCTGAGCCTGCAAAGAATGGAGGGGTTGGGGGAAAGGTTTTTTTTTTTTTTAATTTGGGATTTATTTCTCATTATTCTGACCAGATTTGATTGGTAAGAAATTAAATTAATGTCCCTGAACTGACACTCTTGTCCATGACACTTTTGTAACATGTCAGTGATCCCTCCCTGCACCTATGCTGATCGAGGAACTTTAAGTCATATTTTCTCTACTGTGTCTAGCTGAGGGAAGGGATAGAGAAGTTTTGGTGGGCACCTGGCAGGGTCAGCATCCAGGCAGGGTCAAAATCAGTTGTACTCAATCTTTATTTTAGATTAAGAACACACTTTCATACCAGTTACCATACAGCATTAGGAAGTCTTCCAAAAATAAAAATATTTACCAAGTAAATTTACCTAATTTGGCCTTGTTAAGTCATGGTAGACTTTACTGGAGCAGCTTGCTCAGGTTATTGTACCTCAATTACTCTCCTTACTTTAGCCCAAGGGAAAGTAATTATCCTATGAATCAATACTGAAGTAAGCATGATTGACTGAGAACTCAAGCACCTTTGTAGCTCCAGCTCCCACAACTCCTTTCAATTACTGTTTAGCTGTCAGCATCATGTGGTTTTTAGGGCTCCTTTTCACATGTTGACCTGAGCTGCCTTAACTGATCACTTCATTTCCATCAAAAATTTTTATACAGAAAATCTGTGAAAGGCAAGACCAATGAGAGTCCTCTTTCATTACCTGGAGTAATGGGATGAAAGCGAATTCTTGCAAAAAAAGGACAAAGCAGATCACACAGGATTAGACAGCAATAGGAATAGGGGTGTGTGCAGTGGTGTTTGTGGGGTGTGTTTTTCAAGGGCCTGTGTGCTGATAGCTGCAGGTTTATCAGCCCAAGCACCACACTGCCTTGAAGCAGCTGCTCCACTTCACCTGGAAGCCACAGGGATGTATCTGTGAAGGCGCTGGAGCACGTACACCCTGCCTGCCCTGAGCCAGCTTGGCAGAGGGTCAGCTCTGTGCCCTACTCAGTTTGCAGGTAAATAATTCAGTCTTGGTTAACTAAAGTGAGAAGTCTGCCCAAGGGCTGGAGCACTGAGAAGACTAAACGCGCTCTAAACCATCCATCACAGTGATGTCTCCTGTTGCTTGCAAAATCACCATTTATTGCATTGACCATTTCAAATCTGGTTTCTGAAGGATGTCTTTTTTCCAAGAAGTTCTTATTTCACTTATTTTAGTTGCTAAAGCCATATGTTTTGCTTTTTTTTTTTTTTTTGAGGCATTTTAGCTATTTAAAGCAACATGGTTGGGTTTCCTGTGTTACTAAAATTCTCATTTCCCTAGACAAGTTCTTCTTCTCCTAGGTCTTCTGCACCTAAAGAGATCATAGCTCTCCTTACTTAAATAGCAGTAAAACACAGTCCTCTTCTGTGAGATTCTTTAGAAATTTCAATATTGAAGTAAAAAAAAAAAAAAACAGAAAGCAAGATACCAAGACAAGACAAATACATAGCAGATAAAATATAGCACTTTGAAGAAATCAAACACATACAAAGTCACTCAACAAGACAGGTCTCACTGACAGACAAACAGAAATATAGTAAATTCCAGCATGAAAAAAATCAAGAGCATTTAGAAATCTAGTATTTTTAACTTAAGAATTTCTTAAAATAAGAAATTGAATTAGTTTAGGTGACCACCCTGGTCTCTGATGATAAGATTAAAGAAACATTTACATATAAACATCATTGCCTATGACCATTGCTGCAGAGTTGTGATGTCTCACTGCAGAGACAAGGCAAAGTACAACATACAA
>VXBQ01004348.1:5310-21474 GCA_013400175.1 Phainopepla nitens | reverse complement strand
CATACAATGGAGAGCTGCATAGAAGACCAAATTCTGAAAAAACAGGAGTTCCAGAAGGTGACTGCATAAAATTATTCCAAATTTGAGACTGTTTCAGTAGCTAGTCACAAAGGAACACTGGTTCTATAATGATATCCTGGTAAACGAAATATTCAACACCTTTTTCACCCCCTACACCAGAAAATCAAATATGCCCTATATAGCCCACACAGACAGTAACTTGGACTTACTTTCAGCTAAATGTGGGACCAAATTTTCAAATCATGCAGATGAAGCTAAAATAGATTACAAAGACACACATTAAAGTTATACTAGGAGCTATTTTTTTAAGATAATGTTGAGCAGCCTGAAGCTAATCTAACACCTTCACGGACTATTACATAGAAACATGGATTTCTCTCATTCTTTCCCTACATACCTTGAGTCTGAACCTTAGATAATTTCTTGAGTATTCTGCAATTACTGTAGCTAGATCAAAGGTAAAACTTTCAAGAGAGAAAATTAGAAACCAGGAGGAGCGTTCAAGTATGCATAAAACGATGACATTAAATCCTAAAGAAGGAAGGAGGAAATCAATTGTAACCAGATTGACTGTAGGTTTTCTGGGTTTTTTTTGCTTAGTTGGTTTTTTTTTTGTTTTTGTTGGTTTTTTGTTTGGTTGTTTTGTTGGTTTGGGTTTTTTTGGAGGCAGGTGTTGTGTTTTGTTGTTGTTGTTTTTGCTTGGTTGGTTTTGTTTTTTTTTTTCTGGTGCCAGGAAATAAAGCTATTCAAGTAATCTGAAAGTGTTCCAGTCAGACTCAAAGACAAATATGACAAGAACTAATTAAGATAAAATTTTAACATCACATCTGAAAATACTAGCTAGCTATGAATTTCATCATAGGTCATCCCTTGCCTTGACCACCACTTCCCCCTTTGTCTTTTCTTGGGATGGCTACCACAACTGAGTTGCTTTTTAGACACTCATTCCTTCTTTCATCTGACAAAAACATTTTAAAAGAAAATTGCAATTTTAGACATCATTAAATTGAAGAGGGATTATTCTTGTGTGCAAGACCAGAATTTTTTTGATTTGTTTTGTAGACTCTGTTAACCTTAAGGAGTGACACCAGAGCCGGCAGTCTGCTGAAAAGGTTGTTCAACAGACAGTATAAACATCTGGCAATGCTGTAACATATGGTTAAGCCCATACCCACAGATATCAGTCCATGTTTATAAATCTCTCCTTAAACTACTGATTCCTTGAAGGAGTATCTAAAATAAATGCATAAGTTACTGATTACTTTTATTATGAAGTTAGATGGACAACCTTACAAAACCAGCACTTTAAAGGAAATAGGCTTATTATGAGCATAGGTCATGCTAATTTGAACACAACCATACACACACACAAAAGCTCAAGAAGACCGGCTGATAAAAAGAGCTAAATTTTAAGCAAAACAAAGCCAGTCATTTCAATGAGACATCTTCAGATATCATTAGATGTTACGGTTAAAACACAGCGTTTTATTTCACTTATTTCCCTTGTTAGAAATACAACAACCATGTTACTGATAAACAAGGTTTATTATGAAATTATTTTGCAATAACTTTGTGGGAGCTGTTATCCCTAATCTGATCAAAGCATGGTTTTATCATCATATTTTTTCACCTCCTTATGCTTTTTCCCAGATTTTGCTTCTCACATGCAAAACACTGTAAGAAAAAAAACCCAAACCACCAAACTGTTTTCTTCAAACTGAATTTTCTTTTCAGCTAAAGGATGGCTGAGAGCAACTAATAGTCCTCTAAGAATATAGCAATCATTATTATTGTATTGCAAATGTAAATTGAAATACAGCAATCTTGTAGATTGTATTCACAATTGTTCTTTAATATCATTATCTACAAGCAAAATAATGCAACGTATTTTGCAAAACTGTTTTCCTTGTATTCTGCAGTCTTTTGGCCCACAAAAAACTTTTGGTTTTTGAAAAGCAAAAAATGAAATGTATTTGCATCTTAAGTACATTTCCAGCTATTTGCATTGTTAATAAAAGAAAATGTAATGGTGACATAAGACTGAAATTCATGTGCTCTATTGAATAACTGACGTAAGGAATTATGCTGAAAATGAATATTTGCATTAAGTGTCAGAGTTTCCTATCTTCACTAAAGGACAAGGATTACTTAGGAATAAATTGCTGGTTTCAGATTTGAAGATCCTATGTGCTCTCACATTTCCAGAGTCATACAGAAGAGTACCTCACACTTTGTTTCAATATTGAGATATACCTAATGGAGGTACTTAATCTAACATAAATTATACTCCAAGCCTTAAAAAAAGTAACACAGTACAAGAAATGTTTGGTTTTAACACAACCAAGGACAATGGGTTGTGGATATTCACAAAATCTCATAAGGAAACATGAGGGGACTTGGTTCTCTCAAATCATAAAATCATTCAAGAACCACGTAAGAAAACTCCCATGTTGGTCTTATGTCTTCACAGCCAGAAACTGTATTTTCCTCTGTTAAACAGGTTGAATTTGTGCAGCAGAAGCATTAGGGATGAAATCACAGCCCACTCTACCTAAATGATTTTGCAGAGATTCTGCGCCATTTCCACAGCAAAAGGGTCCCAGTTTTGTGTGAGCAACCACAGGCACACAGAAAACTGTGTTCTATTACCTTCTATCTTATCATCTGCTTCCATTATGAAACTGTAATAGTAGAGTTACTGTGCTTGAATTAGTCACCTCCACATATGTGGTGAAAAGCAAGAAAAAGAGAGGTAATGCTTTTTGTTTTCCTGATTACAACAATATTTCTTATGCCATCTGACTAAAAGGAAGATAGCAGAAGTTTTCTTACTTTTCTCTTGAAACTCAAGCTCTCATTTTCAAGACAGAAAAAATTTCTAAATGGAACAGGGGTAATTAGAGGACAATCCAATGGAAAAGGGAATCGGGAAAAAAATCATAAGCATTGCTCCTTATGTCCACTGCCAATTCACAGTTATATTCTTGCTGGAGAGGGAACTTGTTCAGCTTTTCTGGTTAGTTTGCTGCACTAATTTGGCTCTCTCATACCACTGAGATGTGTCACTGAAGTAACCTAACAAGGGGAAAACATATTTTTCAGTCTATTTCAAAATCCTTTCCAGAGTTCACAGTGCAGAAACATTGTTTGGAATAGTTCCCATTATCACTCTTCTCTCCAACTGTGTTAAAAACCACTCTGTAAATACTAGCTCACCCCAGCAGTAAGTATCTGTTACTGGACTCCCATCCTTAGGCAAGGTAAGGGGCTAATGGCTCTCCATTACAGCTGCTGTATTGAAAATAGCTCTTTTACAACGGAAAATGCAGAATACATAATTCCGAACCCATCATGAGCATATCTATTTTAGGTGTCACATTCTATTAGAGACCACAAGGTTTTTCTCAACACAGAGTACAATACAAAGTATTTTCCCCAGAAAACAAGAGTATGTATGGAATTTATATGAAAATTTATTTCCCTTAAAGATAGCCACACATTGTTTAACTGCTATAGTACTGTAAATAACATTATTTTTTTCCAACAAGATTTCCAGCAGGAAAAGACATATAAACAATCTGTACCTCCCAAAAGGTTTATAGTCACCTAGCTCCCTGTTTTTTCAGCCTACAGGACTCTTACATTGGGTGCCACAAAGGAAATTATGAAAAATCATTTGTGTAACACTAAGTTCTAATCTAACATGCCAAAAACATATAGAGAAAAATTTCTTCAATGATTCTGCAAGTGGAAAAGTAAAACAAAACAAAAAAATCATCACATTTCATTTACAAATTTTTCACTGGAAGGAGAACACTTCAGGTTTTCTTTAGAACTTCCTAACACAAATCATCAACTTTGAGTTAACTTTTTCTGCAGTCACTCTCCAGCATGTCAGACTTGTGTGACAAAAGTAGTTAAGAATTAATAACCTCAAGTTTCCATTAGGGAATACCTTGCATGTACAGAATACCTACGAAAATATGAAAACTCACTGCTATGCTAACGCATTTTATCATACTCTCTACTGGTCCTCTGCTTCTTTCACAGAGAGATCAATCATGTCTTTCATTTGCTTTAGGCAGAGATCTGATGGTGAAATCCTTCTGGCTTCACAGAAATGTATTACTGCAAAATCTGTTGTAGGAGATTGTTTAATGGGTGTCTTGGCGGCACGAGGGTGTGAGTGTGTGCTTGTTTGTCTGTTTTAGAACAGAAAAAAGTGTCTTCGTAGTTTTGAAAACTACATATGCTCATAGCAGAAATGGACTGACATAACACTTGCAAAAATGCTGCTCTTCTTCTCCATTGTAGCTGAAATATTCATTAAGGAGAAAGTAAGAGCAGATAACCAAAAATGAAAGAAATTTCTGTTCCATGATTCAGTCACTGCAGTTTGAGGAACACCTATACAGTTCCTTAAGTCACGACAAATCTACTGGTGACACTCGACACTAGTCATTTTCCATTATGATGACAAAACTGAAGGACAAAGCAAGAAGGCATAAACCAACTGCAACATGATATTTAGTAAATTACATCAGCAGCAACAGGCACTGTGTGCAAATATAGATACTCCTCTAAACGTATCATGATACTGTTTGGCCATCACTGCGCTGGCTCACAAAGATCTGATATGCTTAAGTTCACGGAAGGCTTTCTTTCTCTTAAATTCAAACTACCTCCAGGAATGTGAGACTTCTGGCTTTGTTTCCTTTGCCTGTCTTTTCCTGTTCCTCTCTTCCCCTTGTGTAGTGGCTCTTTTTCTTTCTTGCTTCTTGTCTGGAAGTGACAGGAAATTGATATTCATTGAAGTAAGATTAAAGCACAGCTCAGGTCAACAACAAAGTTCCTCCATCCATGTCCAAGATTTTCCAAAAGAATTCTAAGACAGTCTTCTCATTAAAAACAAAGCAAAAAAACTCTTTGAAGTTAAGAAAAAAAATACATAAGGCAGTAAAAAAATGCAAACCTTCCTTAAAACTCTGCATTTCAAATACTTTAGCACTTTCTCTAATTTCTGCATTTTAATGAAGTAATGGAAAGGTTTAAGAAGCAATTATTTGACAGATGCAAGTATCTTAAAATGTAAACCCTGTAAGAATGCTTAGTACTTTTCCCTGAGAGGCTGGCAATTGAATTTCTGAGCTCATTTAGTTTACCAGAATTAAGATACTTAGGAAAAAAAAAGAATTAGACATTTTCAGTATTGAGGATAGCATTGTTTAAATCCACAAGAAATCTGTCAGTTATCACCAGAAATTAATTGTACTTGTCTAAAGTAGCAGAAAGCTCTGCAATGGTTTGTAGTGTACTAACCACTTGGATATACTTTCACAGTATCTTTACAGCAGCTGGCATAAGCCAAACTCATACATTATCCCTTGGTCAGTTTGTCTGATGATATTTAACAAAACAATGGATTTGATATTTTCTTATGCACCCTGCCAGGTTTTTCTCCCTGTGCTTTAATACGCACTTCCAAGGGCAGATCTAATGATCTCCCTGACCATCACATTATCATGACTGCCGCCAGCAGTTTTGGGACTGGAGTGAGAACAAAGCAGTGCCACTGGTCTTCAAATCAGATGCTGAAGAACTCTGAGATGCAGCCACAGGACACCTCAAAATAAAGATGAGATTATACAACACTTTCAATTGTGGAAATGGATTCAGGAACCGCTTTTGTGGTGATTAACCACTTTCCTGGTGTTAAGATGGTATCCTGAATAGAAGAGTCTTCATCAGCCTCTCCTTGTCCCCCCTTCCAATAGGATCTCAGATATAGAAGCTAGCCAGCACTACTGGGACAATTCACCTTCCCTTTCTTACATATTTGACAACATTTTATATGGAAATACCTGAAAAAACACAATAAATTCTAATTAAGTCACATCTTTTGAAAAGAATGTAAATCTTAAAAGACATGGAAAAATAAAGCTTACAAACACATAACAGGTATTCAACAGATCTGTTTCACCAGATAAGTGCCTTAGTTACTAAGCACTGTGCTTTGCTTCCAGTCTAAATTACTCTTTTTTCAATTTTTGTTTGCTTTTGTAACTTGTGATGCTTTTTGGGATTGAAGAACGTACACCAAACAAAAATATCCTACCCATGCAAGATTTGCAGTATTTGCAGAAAAGGAATCAGGAATGCCTGAAGAATGTAAGATGGAGGTATTTTTGTGTATATCCTGTGCTTCCACCCAGAACAACTTAAAATTTGTGGGTTTTAACACATTATTTATCCATACATAAAACAAATAATGCTGGACATTCTGAAAGTAAGAAGAAACAGTGAATGGTTAAAAGAAGGGAAAATAATTTCTTCTGTACACAAGATGTGTTCAACATTCTGTGTCATTGTTAATGGCTTATGTATTTCTAATTCTCTCTTGTAAACACACAATTGACAGTTATTTAGAGGAGACCTGAGTATACATTATGTTATAATTTAACTCTCCTTTCTTTACTATAGTCTTCTTTAATATACAGAACAGTAATTTAAAAAGCAGAGAATCAGTCTGACTTGAATGCTCCAGGAGCCAACTAATACAGGTCTAAAGAGCTATCAGAACCAATCAAACTTGTAAAGGGATTATTTGGAGAAAGTGCAACACATTTCCATTTTATCAAAGGCCAAGACTTATAGTTGATTCACACATGTTTTGGCCTGTGTTTTACCTTCTTCTGGTAAGTAATATAAGGAAACATAAGCCTCCATGTTTTGAAACCAGAAAATACTAACTGATCAGTATAAAATCCCTACAGCTATCCCTGGGTTTCACAAGATCTTTAATCAGACCCTATACACTGCTGAACATAAAAGATGTATATAAAATGTTGTCTGAAATCTAAATCTATTGGTTAACCAACAGAGCCCAAATGACAGGAGACTATAACTGAAATCTATCACCAGATACTCAAATTTGCATCATTTGCTGAAGTTTTGACAGGCAACACTCAAAACTGGGTACCTAATAGAAATCTGAAGTCAAGAAAGGCTTGAAGTCAACAAGAAGGACACAAGCAGCATTCCACACAAGTGGAAAAAACCAGAAAGAACAAGGGGAAGAAGGGAAGTAAAGACAGATCTGTAGGAGAAATGGAGAAAACCAAAATGTTTTCTATTCTCAGCTGAGCAGAGGAATTACATTCAGGGGAATGGGAAAGAAGTGAAGGAGAACAACAATAATAAGTGAACCTGGAAATATGTTTCAAGGCATTCGGAAGAATTCACGAACTCCTTCCCAAAAAATAGAGTAAAAGATAAAGAAATGCAGAATCTCCTTGGCTTTGTGAGATAAAGTGACACGTGTTTTGTTTTTAGAATATAGCTGTGCCTGATATCTCTTTCTTTTTAAACTTTGCATGTCTTTAAACTATGAAATGCAAAATTTATAGATTTTCTCAGTGTGTAGACAGCATAGACATTCTAAACAGAGGAGCAACGGAATCTCTGTATATAACACAGTATATTTAAACTGTTAGTTACTATACATTTCTCTCTTAAAATTTTGACACCTTCTTACTTGTATCTTAATAGCTTTAACATGTACTCTCTTCATACCATACAATGCAATTAAGAAAAAATATACCAAGCGGTATTAAGCAGTTAATAAAAGTCTTTAGTTCTACACAATTTACCTCTATTAATCAAATCTCAATCTCATCAAGGGATGCAAATGAATCCGGCTGACAGTTTTTATTTTCCATGTCACAGTTCCAATGAATTTTCAACTACATCCTTCACTTTTAACTTGAAAGAATTTTTCTTCTAAAAATTAAAACGAATAGTGGACTATTGAACAGAAAGATGCCAACGTGGTTCCCAGTAGAATACATTTACAGAAACAAGTTATGGAAGAATTGTGAGCCATAACAAATGACCAAACAGAGACTGAGAGCTGCCTTGAACGTGTGAGGTAGCAGAATCCCTCAGAAACAGACCACAAAACAAGCTATGCTCCAGAATTTTTGTTGATATTACCAAACTTGGAAATGAGTTTGAAGTGAGAAGGCTGCAGGGAAAATTATTGCCTATTGTCATCCCAAAACAAAAGGACAAAACAAGACAACCTTTCCATGGGCACGTGAGAGGAAATGACCAGATATATATACGAGAAAGATATTTATTCATATAGTATATGAGAAAGATACCTCACAACTGCAAGACAGCTGTCCCAGTCTACAACAGACATGATAGGATCTAATATAGAAAATATTTCTTTAAGTTACTAGCTAAAAAAAAATTAAGTCTTATCAAACCACCAATGAAAGTCCTAAAAAATTGAAATGAAAATCTTTTCTTATTGCCTGAGCCAAAGCTTCTCCCTCTCTGTAGCCCCCTTAAGTACAGGATCAACCTTCAAGGTTACATGAAATGCTGAGAACATTGTGCTACTCTCAAGAACAGTAATCTCTCACTTTTTCCTGCAGACCTATGCCCAATACCTAGGCTATAAAGACAAGAACATACAGAATGGCCACAACCTGTGAGAAGATCAAATGCAGATGAACTGCAACCATGAAAACTCCAAGGCGAACAAAGTTTCTTCTGTTTGGATATAACTGACTGAGGCCAGCAGCCAAAATAAGCAAATCATCTGTGCTTTTACAGTAAATTACGTAATTTCACATTTGTAGATCCTATTACCCGATGACATCATATTTTTGAGTTAATGATTGAAAACTCTGGCTGCAATCTACTGTTGTGAGCTTCCTGTCAAAAAGTCTAGGTAGCTATCCCGAAGTCTAAATGTCCTGAAATCTTATACTGTGTTTTACAATGTATCAGAAAATGCACAGGCCACTATAAAATGGTAAATATAGTCATATAAAGGCTCATTTTTACTGAGAAAGTTAACTATTAAAGTCAGGTATATGCTACCTAGGAGATAAAAATAAATAAACCACCACAAACACAGTGCTTGCTGCATATGTTAGTTGGGAGATGACAGAAAAAAACCCTGCTTTTTAAAAACTAAACTGCAGTATAATTACCACAAAATAGGACAATACTAATGAAATGCATGGAATATATTAAGCAGATAATATCTCACTAGGAAAGTGTGAATCAAAAGATAACCTTCAGTCATCAAACAAGCAGACTACCAGGAGTCACACAAAGTGACCACAAGAACAAATTCTAGCACAGTAGCTGCTAAAAGAGTCCCTTTAAAAGAGGAGTTTTTAGTATGTGTGAGTGCAACTCATATCAGAGGAATAATTCCTGTTCATAAGTACACTACATACAGTATTCACTGGGAGTCACAGAAATTAAACATACCATAAACTCTCCTCAGTGGCTATAAAGCAATGGCTCATAACTGACTGAAAAAAAAGAAAACAGCATAATATTGGGCTATTTGTGTCTACATGTTTAAGACAATACGACTGACTCATTTTAAAATATATTTTATACATTTTTCACTTTAACTTGGCTCTTAAAAATGGAGGTGGAGAACACTAAGATTTCTGAGAGCTAAAAAGGAGAAAAGATTGGAAGAATTGAACAAGTAATGATGATAAAGTAAGAAGAAACAAAGACAAAGAAATAAAGCCTTATAAGAAAGATAGTAAGAGCATATGATACTACTTAGCCAGATTAATGTTTATTGCAGGTTATGTAAACATCTGTGAATAATATAAATTCATTCAAATTACAGTAAAGAAGATATTAAGGTCTTAGGCCTGTATACAAGAAAGTCTCCACAAAAAACACCCAAGGACAGCAAACTAAACAGGCTCACTACAAATATATTACGGAAAGGGGTGAAAGCACTGTCAAATTATTCAGTTTATTTCAATTTCTAAGGCAGTCTGCAAGATTGAAGGCAAATCTGTCATTCTTGGTTACACTGTTAATAAACAGAACAAGATATTTAGGGCAACATCTGCCTGAATTTACCATCAAATGTTCTTTCTAGCCTCATTTGGTAAATAAATCTCCTTAGGTTTAAAAATTAAGATAACTGACCTCTTCAAGATCTAACTTTCAATGGTGTCAGCATCCAAAAAGTGCAAAAGTGTAAATGTATTTTAGCACACCTTTCAAGTTATTTTCTTTTTCAGATTCTGTGTCAATCAATAAACAAATATTGCATTCCACCTCCTCGATTCTTACTTTATTTTTCAGCAGTGATTACTTTTCAGTCCTATTAAAAACCATCACTTGTTTGACTCTTTCATCCAGATTTGCTTCAATGCAATCTAATCTTTGTGTAATCTTTCTCTGTGTTGGTTGGATTTCAGACTCTAAATGACTAGGCTATATTCCAACATTTTATCTTCCTAACCTTTAGACCTTACCACACAGTTCCAGTCTACTAAAACTGTTTGACTATAACAATACAGCTAGTGTGCTGAGAAAGAACAGAGAAAGAGCTGCAGATTTTATGGTAGTATCATTAGACACATGAGTTTCAAATCTCAGGGGAAAAAAATTACACATAACCACTGTTTTACATTACTCCTTTTCCACAAACAAGAGCTCCCAGAACACTGTATATATAAACATACATAGCAGCCTTTTTCAATTACAGTACTTCAGCCATAAGATTACAATTCAATTACAATTTTGTGTGTGTGTATGTATTTTCATACATGTATATATACATATGTAAACACACACACACATACACACATACATATTATATATATCATCACTGTAAGAGAAACTAGATTGATTCTGCTGTTCTTTTTTGTCAAATCCATAGATAATTACATCTGCTTTGCTATCAAATGCACATGATGAACACAATAACAACCAAATACAAAAAAATCAATTACTTTACAAGTAGATGATCTAGGCAAACAGCAGTTTTGTAAAAACAGGAAGCATTCAACATCTGAGGCATATATCTAGATAATTCCCTATGCAACAGATAAGCAGCAGCTTATCCCAGGTGTTTTTCATTTCTCCACTCTGAGGTACAAAGTAGTTGGTTTCAGAGCTTGGAGCAGAAATTCAGATGGATCACTGAAGTGATTTAAAGAGTGTGTAACATCCTCTGACCCTACACACTCTATATGTATGACCTTAAATACATATGCCAACTGTATGTCTCAGAATAGCACCTTCTTAGTTAGATTCCCGTAATCCTACTGTTACTCTGCTTTTTCAAGCATCTGCCACTCACCATTTTATTCATCCTGGTAGGCAGCTCTTCAGGAATGACCAGCAGTTGCTGTCTGCAGATCAGTAGATGACAACATGCTTGGACAATACATGATGGAGATGCAAGTGCTGCCTATTTCAGTATGCTTTTTACAGGATTCTAAGCAAAAAAAAAGTGGAAGTTTCAATAATTTAAAGGAGCTAAAATAACGAACTAGACAAATGAAGTCTCACTCTGCCTTCCAGAAGAGATAAAGACGTTCCAGTGCAAAGCAGAGGTCCAGCTCTTTAAAAGCAGAGAGCTCAATAAATCAGGTAGCACTTACCAACAATAACCTAGATATTAAAAACACCTTAAAAATATTAGAAAAATAGGCTTACAGAGGGCCTTATAGAGAGTAATGAGTTCTGACAGGATTATTAGCAATGATATTGGTGGAGAAAGTATAGTAATACCCATCCCAAAGCCTGTAGTATGGTGATAACTGCAAACATGTATATTTGAAGGGCATGAAGCCCCGTAAATCAATTTATAATCTGTGTGTTGTGAAAAACAAGTTGATCAGTTTTAAGCACAGAATAAAACATATCTCTATAAACAGAAAAAGATTTCCTTTCTCCCACATAAAAGCTGCACAAACTTCCATTGCTCTGTAGAAAAAAAAAACAAAAACAACAACAACAAAAAAAAAAACCAAACAAAAATACCCCAAACTACAAAACCAAAAAACACCTAAAAGGAAATTCCATACAGCTTGGAGTCTTCTTTCCACCATAAAATCATAATGTTTTGACTTTTGACTCTAAAGCTGGGATCTTACACAACATAGTAAGTTGAGTCTGTGTTCTGGGACTGTGTGATGTCTGTGTCTCAGTGTTGGTGGCAGAGGGTTGTGCTGTGCCATGTGCCTCTGGTGGGCTGTACTGGCAGTTCCAACCACCTCCAGCAGATCCACAGCTCATGGTGACTCTGTGAAAGCATGTTTAAGGACAGGCAAAATCACTGGACAGAGAGAGAAAGAGGTAACCAAAAGAGTTAGAAGCAGCAGGGAGAGCACAATGGTCAGAGAAGGAGATGCCTTTTGAATTGGCAGTAAACAAAATTAATTTCCCCCAAGCTGAGTTTACTTTGTTCCTGATGACAGCTGGTAAGTGATCTCACACTCTTGGTCTCTTCTGCCCCCACTCACTGAGGAAGCAGCATGAGCAAGCAGCTGGGTGGGATTTTGGTCCTCAGCCAAGGCTAACTCACTACACTTTGTCAAATGCTAACAAACATGGTTCTACGAGAGTAGGTTTTACAAGAGTAACTACCAGAACAATAGTGTCCTTACACTTTTTGGGCATGAAAAGCTTCTACGTTTCAGACACAACAACATATTTAATCACAAAGCCTGTTCATGACCTAATTTTCTGATTTTGTCTGTAGAGAGCTGCCAGGATATGTACCCCCAAGAACACTGGGCCCGTTAGCTAAGGGTAAGCTTGACTCTAGAACTGCATATTGCACAAGCACAATACTCATGGTGAACCTACTGGGTTTATGAAAGACTGTAGTCAATAGCTATATCTGAACAAAGATTTAAATTTCTCCCATTGTAATTAAACCAAAGTGCAATCTACTGAGTACCTGGTTGAAATAACAGACTTAGTGAACAAATGATGATGCAACACTCATTTTAGATGCAAGAATAACTTTAAGTTAGTAAAAAAAATTAACTGCTATGTGCAGTCTGTATCTTTTTCAATATACCTTGAGTGATGGCTGACTTCCTCATTTTGAAAACATGAAAATCTATAGAGCATTCAGACACAGAATTCAGCAACAAAAAAGGGATAGATAAAAAACAAACAATTGTTCCTTAATTCTTTAGAAAAACTATTTTCACTCAGCCACTTGGCTTTGAAAGTATTGGTATTTTAACATGTCAAAACCAGATGAAACTAAAAATCCTTAAATAGTTATTTGCATTCAGTGCTTTAGACCCAGTAAAGCAACTGTTACACTATGGCCATCAACAGTCTTTTAAAAAAACTCACAAAACAAAAACCAAACCCCTCTTAAAATATGCCCTACTCTTTCCCTTCCTACCCAATACAGAAGGGTAGCTATATCTTGTCTGGAGCTAATCTGACTATAGAGAATGTGAGGATATAAAAAAGAAATGTAGATTTTGGGAGCAGTGAAGCAGCACAGATTTAATACTTTTTTTTTTTCAATATGAGAGCAGCTATGTCCAAAAATCAGGTTTCACCTTTATTCTCAAGATGTTGTAGTTAATGTATATCAGAGAGCATCAACAAAGTCACTTAGGCTAGTGGGAACAGAATGATGGCAATGGCCTTCATATTTGTTGAAAGCTGAAATTTCTAACAAGAATGCAAATGGGAAGATTAGTAGACACTGACCGCAGCAGACGATGGAGAAACGGAACAGGTTACACAGACATGGCCTCAAAAGGAGAAGAAATGCCAATATATAACATGGGCTGTATACAACATCATGATTCCTTCTCACTGCTAAAACTCAGTGTCTAATCTTTTCATAGAGTGGTAAGGGAAGAAGAAAGCAACAAGCCATTTGGTGATCTAGGTCTAATCAATTACTCTGCATAATACTGATCATACTGTTTTCCAACAAATCTTTCAAAAGGCTAAATGAGAGAGAGTGTAGAAAATAATTTCTACTGAAACCACCATCAGAAATCCGAGCTGAGATGCAATACTTAAATCTAACTGTTTTCAGTACTTGAGAAAAGACTGAGGAGAAACATATTGTTGGATGCAAAGTGAAGTTCCTTTGGGTATTAATATTAAACTGCAGCATGAGAGGCAGGGAGACAAAAAGGAAGGAATAGGAACTTGGGTTAATACTGAAACAGGCTTCTAAATGAGGTTATGGGATGTCCCTCACAGCAGGTGACTAAAAAGAACTTAAGCAAAAATTTATCTGGAATAACATAAGAATTGATCCTGAAAGTCATCTTTTGAGGTTTGTACAGGCCTGATTTTTCCAAGTGTTAATGCTGAGAGCTTCCGCTAACAAAGCCAATAGCAGTCAATACAGGATCATCCTCCTCATGGAAGGGATAATACATATATAGAATCCTTGTTATTTATATACAAAATAAACAAATATTGTTTTGTTTTGTTTTGTTTTGTTTTTAAATATAGCTGATTCATAGCCAGAATGTCTGTTGTTTTCACACACAGTTTTCAGAAGACAGATCATATGCAGTATGCTGACCATCATATTTAGATATAGGTAAAGGGATCTAAGGATCTCAAAAAAACATTCTGAAACATACTCTGTTTGGGGACCTTGAATGTTATCTTCAGGTATGACCATAAACTTTTCAGTGAAACCACCAACTATCTACATTGTTGAGGAAAGCAGAAACCCAGCTCATGCTAGAAACATGGAGAAAACAGAAACTATGAAGAGAAGAATGAGTGAAAACTAAGAAGCAACCTTCTAGCATTCAAGAAAACCACTCTGAAGAATGTGGCTACGAGCTTTCCTTTATATTTACTGGGCCTCCAGGGAAAGACTATGGGATTCAATCTACAGCAAGGCTATTTTGCTCACAACTTAGAAACAGGCCTTTCAACTATATGTACAGTGGAAAATTATATGATGCCATTAAATAGAATATGCTAAGACTGTTCTAACCAGGAGACTTTTAAGAACATCTTTCCATGTTGTTAAATTTACAGATGAGGTAGTCTAAGTAAATTTAAGAAGGCCTCAGCAAACTGAATCATTTAAGGTCAGATGACCTTCACACAGTTATATTTCTGTGTCTTAAATTCAGCCATTAAAAATTTATGTAGCCATATTAAGAAAAAAAAACAGAAATTAAATCTATTTTAGTAGTGAACTAGGTTAAAATATCATCCTTTTAAAAATGTCTGAGGGCTTATCACATAATCATTTATTATGATTATTACTGTACTTCTATACAGACATAGTTTAATAAAAACTTCTGAATTTTAAGCAATATCAACAACGACAAACAAAACAAAACAAAATAAAATTTATCCAACCAAACCACACCAAACCCCCTAAAACATGTGAATAAATGGTATAAGACCATTCGTATCTGGAAAAATACCATATTCCTTCTGGAGGACTCCTAGTAACTTTGGAGTTTTTTAAACTCCAAACTGCTCAAACCCAAAAGTCAGCAATAAAAAACTGGTTCTAACTCAAAGGCTATATTTTTTTGACTCTAAAATACAAAGATAGGTCAAAAAATTCATGGTTTCCCAGAGGAATGCCTTTCATGTATTAAGAAGTTCTGTATCTACTCTTGAAGTAATCAAAGCTTTTAAACATCAGAACAAAGTCTCTCTCTCTCTCTTAAATTTGTCCTCCTGAAGACCACTACAAAACGCTTGTTCAGAGGCACTAAACTTTGTTTTCTAACTCCCATTGCTTTTTTGGTCCTGTTTACTGACTCTTTTGTAAAGGGGAGAAATCCAAAGTTTCCTCTTTGAAACAATCCCAAGGACAGACAACATGTAGCAGCTAATTCATAACCAAATGGTAAAAGGTCTGTAACACTACATCTCCTACAAGAGCTCAAGCTCTCCAGCATGTGGGCAGCAGCCATACGACCCAACACATTCTGCCAGTAAGACATGAGAGGTCTAAGGTGAACCCATATAATACCAAGGGCAAGCAGCAGCCTTCTAGGTGTTGAGATAACACCCGTCAGAGCTCTTCTTGCAGAGATGGACTATTAGGTTCAACTTAAGGGGATGTAGAGAGGGGGTGGGAAATGTCCACTTCAGCAGAGATACATGGAAATTGCAGTTATGAACTCATCACTATAATCTCCCCATTTCACCAATTTTTACACTCTTCTCAGGTGCTAATGTCACTCTCACTCACAGTTCGTAAGGACACACTATTCTGAGTTTCGAAATCAATGACCAACAATTCTAGGTAAGGTCTGGACATTTTAATAGGTACTCTGTAAAACATTCAGCTCAGGTAGGTAGAATCTGGATTTATAT
>VXBQ01004347.1:233216-246787 GCA_013400175.1 Phainopepla nitens | reverse complement strand
ATTTTCCGGGCCATTGTCTCCGTGGGCTGCGGCTGGCCCGGGGCCGCGTGGGTGGCGAGGCCAGAGCTCAGCCAGAAGCGGGCAGTCGGTTGGTGCAGTGGTCCGGGAATTTTCTGAGCTGCCTTAAATTACTTCAGGCGTTCTTTGAAACCTGTAGAGGATTATTTTCTGTCCGGAGTCAGCCGCTCTGATTGACTCTGCTCAAATCAGGCTGTATGGGGGGCAGGAGCTCTGTCTAACATAGAATGACAGACGGTGTTGTGCTTGTCACCCAGCTCTGTTATTTTCAGGTTTGGGGGATGATGTTACGTGGGGAGGGTAACGGTGAATGAACGTTTTGTCGCGGTTAGTGCGCTCTCCAGCTCCCGTTCGTAACAAGTGAAACCGGTCCAATCCAGTTTGTCAGCAACATACTGTGCAGCTTCGATGAAAGCCACACTGGATAAAGAAGATGTAATTGTCAAAGTCTAGAGGCTCAGTGACCACCAGGGCTGCCTAAAGATCCTCCAAGAACACCGTCTGAGAGTAACTGTGCAGACTCAAGCGACTGCTATGTGTATCACCTTGAGCCAGCTATGCACTGGTTAAACAGGAGTAATTCCCCTGTGTATCCAGTGCTGCAATAAAGTATTGCTTGCTTCTTAATACTGCGTTGGTATTAAGGAGTTTTATTCCCGATACTGGGTGACAAACAACACAATGCCTGCGTTGTTCTTCTCTGTAGCTAAAACTAGTTGGACTTCATCTCTTGCACCCTTCCAGAACCTCAGGGCTGGTCACCCTCTGCATGCTGAGGACAACCTTGGGGTCTGCTTTTTTTTCCCTCATTCAATTAATAGACTTTAATTGAAATCTTGTGTACACTTGGACTGTTGTATTCTTAATTTGCATGAACATGTGCATTAATTCCAGCTTAAACCTCCTGCAGCACTTGAAGCACTTGGTGAAACACTGTGATGGCAGCTCGGATGACCGATGCTCATCGGCGGTTCTTACAGGTTCTCATGTCTAATGGGATAACAGAAGGATCAGAGGCCAGGAAATTACACCAGCACTGCTGCGAAACTGATAAAGGTGTGTCTGTCTTGGTGATGAAAGAACTGGGGTTTTTTTCCTGGTGGAGCTTACAAATAACTGTAATGTGTAGTGCCATGGGGTTTGTGAGCGGGACCTTGGCCCGGTGCTGTTATGCGAGTGAGGGAATCCTGTAACTGAGAACAGAATTAATTTTGTGATGACTGGTTGTATTTTTGAGACATGAATCATTTATCTGAAATTATGAGCTCTTACTTAGCTCTGGTTTTTAAATCATGGCCTGATGAAGGTAACAGGAGCGTTGCTGTTGACAAAATCTTGTTTTGGATGGACATGAAGGTTGTGCTGGTGCTGTGCAGGTCAGAACCATTGTATGCTCTTCCACAGAATGACTGCAAAGTCCATCTTAATTATGTCTATGACAAAACTGTTGCTAGGATTTGCTTGGTTTGTAGAACGTGACTCAAGATATTTCTTGTGTTTCTACAACACTAGAATTTTAGGTTTTCTGATATGTAACTTGATCATTTATATGCCCTTAATTTGTGAAACAGCGCATAAAGAAACAAGATATCCCTTGTGTATAAAGAAATTCAAGTCAGTGTATTTTTCCATACTGCATAATATTTTTTTCCCAGTCATATTTTATTTTCAATTTAGCTTAGTTCAAGTCACTGTAATTACTGGATTAGTGCTGTGGGTTCCCTGCCACAAGGCAAAATGTCTGGACTCTGTCAACTGATTTTCAAGGAGCTGAGCATCTCTGAAGGCCATGAGACAGCAGCACAAGGAAGTGATGTGTCTGCTGAATAGGACAGTTTGAATTCATGTGTGAATTCTGCCTTACAGTTTTTTAGCACTTTTACCTGGGAAAAAATGTTTCACATAAAATGATCTGTCTGACATGTACTGTTTAACTTTTCTCTGTGTGTGGTTTTTCTCATTCATTATCAGTTTACTACGCACATGATAAACTGGATGATTTCATCAGCACTATTAATAGCCACCTGCAGCCTCTGTTTATGCAGATCCGGAAAGGAATATCGGAAGACGATGGGAGAGCACATTATGCTGTAGTAGGTACCTGCTTTGCTGTGCTTGTGTGGGGCTGGCAGTAGCTGCAGGAGCTGCTGGGAGGATAAACTGTCACAGCCCAGGTGTGTGGGAATAGGACATGGCAGCAAGGATGACAGCAGTTGGAGTTATTTAGCATAAACATTGCTTAAGTGCTGAAGTGAGATTCCTTTTCCACAGGAGACTTTATTTCCTGAGACATATTTTTAAACTGGAAAACAGAGAGATGGCCAACACCAGTTTTCTTTTTTCTCCCACTCAAAAATCAACCTAGCACAAAAGGATTGCTGAGGAGTGGCCTATAAGTTGTTTCCCCAGATGATCTGCAATGTACATGTCAGAGAAGGTTATCTAGTAATTTCAAAAGACTATACAGGAGGTATTCTCACATTAACTGCTGCTTTTAACCTTTCTTTTTGCCAGTCGAGTTAATAATTAAGAGTAGTAGCATGTGCAATAAGAGTAGAAAAGTGGTTTTCACAGTGACAAAAAAGGTGACTGATAACATAGATCCTGCTACTGTCTAGAACCAGACCTGTCTAGCACCTGTGATATGTCAGCTCTGCTGCAGCACTGTGTCAGTTCTGGGAGCTGGGGTTGTGGAATGGCTTTGCCTGGACAGAGGCAGCTGTGGAGAATTTGTGGCTGGAAGGTGAGGGGTGGTAAAGAGAGAACTTGAATACCGTCAAGTGCCCCTCAAAGAATTAACATTTATGTTAATTGTAAGACGATGTATTCTTAACCTCAGGGTTTTTTTTACAGTTTCTGATATGAAACTACATCAGCACTTTATATCAGTTTATTTTTTTGTAGGTGAACTTGGCGGAAACGGAAGTAACTAAAATGGCATCTGACTATACAGAAAGTGAATTAGAATTGTTCAGAAAAACAGTAAGTATATCAGTTATCACTTAGTAAATAATATTATTTGTGAAGGTGTCATCTTAAAATGAAAGAAAATGGAAATGGAGATGTGGTTGAAGAAGTAGTTGCCATTTTACCCAAGCTTATCTGAGATCGAATGGGCGGGGAGGGCAGGGACAAAAGTATGCACAAGTAATGATTTGCTGTTGTAAGTCAGTTTTTGGTAAGGCAAAATCAGCACCAGGGAAGGGCTCCTTGGGGTTAGGGACTTGATACGCCTACTTTTAGTTACACAAACAGCTTTCTTCAGGATTTGCAGTCATGATTGCTGAGTTTTTCACTGGCTTCAGTAGTTTAGTAATATACAGTAGTTTGTAATGCTAGTAACATACAAAATAAATTTGCTGATTTGCATATAAATGTTTGTCTGTTTGTCATCTAAAATATTTGTCTACCTAAAACCTCTACTGAGGTTTTTCCTCAAAAGATCTTTGACAAAGAGCAGATAAAAAGAAGTGGATCTGTCACCACTGAGTGTGTCCAGGGGTCTCTGAATGCAGCTTCATTTAGGCAGCATGTACATTTCTATTTGTGGAAATGTTTTCTTGGCAAAGATCAAAACTGTCAAGGGGACAATGATTGCTTCAGCTTTTGGCCTTTGTTTTACAATTCTGGTGCAAGCCATATCCTGTAGTATCTCTCACATATGTGGATGCTAAAAAAATGCACATTAGCACACTACTGTAAGGTGTGTCTGCCTAATTGCAGTGTTTCTAATACTTGGTAATGTTTCTTCCTGTAGATGGACCTAATAATTTTATCAGAAAATGGCTTTGCCTCATCTACAGATATTTTAAACTTGGCTGACCAACTTAAAACAAAGAAAATGAAGAAAAAGGAAGCAGAACAAGTGCTGAAAGTTTTTGTAGAGGATAAGTGGCTCTCTGAGGTAACTGCATTCAAGTGTTCATTAGTTCTGTGGGTCCAGCTACCATGTTCTTACATGGTAGCTGAGACTGAAGCTCTTTTTGAATGAATGATGGCAAAAATAGTCTTATGGGGCCCAAGCTTATTGCTGCTCCAGTGATTTTTGCAGAAAAGGAAGTAGACTTACAAGTAAAAAGTCCTTGGGTACATCTGTACAGAACCATATGGTTTCAGTTTCTTGTACCTGAGCCAGGTGGGTTTGTGTGTCCAGTCCTGCCCCCAGTGGCCCACAGACATCCTTTGTACACAACAGCACAGCATCCTTCAACCTGGAACAAGAGCTGGGGAAAGCTCTTCAGAGTGATCAGTGCCATTAGTTGCATTTAGAATTTCCTGAAAAGGAGTAAGGCCAGGTATGTTGAAAACTCCTGTACCAGAAATGCATCAGCCACCATGCACATGGTTACACCTATTTTAAGAGGGAGCAGTGGAGATAAGCTCACCATGTGGACACTGCAGTTGCTTGCCAAGTGAGACCTTAATCCCATTTCTGCTGGAGTCATTGCATCATAGATCTCCAACCTACTCCCACACAGTTACTTACATGTTAAGCTGATTTGGCAGATATTTCCAAAGATACATAAAGCAGGAAATGCCTAGATTTTGTTGAAAGCTGGGAGAATTTCCTCTCATATAAATGGAGGATCCCAAAACAGCATGCCTCTGTTAAGGAGTGCATGGCTGCTCATTTGTGCTTTCCAAGGACTAGATTTCTGTTAAAGGTGTGGGATTTTTATTCTGCTCCTCTAAGCAAAGGAGTTCTGCTATTTCAAAAGTGCTCTGGCATTGCATTGCACCAGCATGTTGGTTTCATAATGGTAGAAGAAAATGGTTTGTTAACAGGTGCTTAGCAAAGTCAAAAAAGGTAGAAGGAATTACAAGAAATTCCTCATCTCAACACTTTTTTCCTTAGAGAAATGGAGAATATACTCTGCATACTCGTTGCATAATTGAGATGGAACAGTACATTCTCAGCAACTACCAGGATGTGGCAAGGAAATGTAACATCTGTCACAGCCTCGCCATCCAGGTAACATGTTTATCACCTCAACAGACTTGCATGGTCATAGCTGAGGTTTGTGATGCTTTCCCTTGGGTATAATCTTGGTCTTGTAATCTGGTCATGGTGCTCATGCATTTTGAAAAAAAAAAAAAAAATTTTTTTCTTTTTTTCATTTTAGGCATTTTATCTTCTGTCTTTAGAAATAAAATTGTCTTGGAGCAGTGTCTCCAAGTATAAAATTGGAAAAGTGCAGTCCCACAATGAGGAATCATGGTTGTGCTGTCTGGCTTTCCAAAGCAGCATTTAGAGATGAACTCCTGATGCTGAAAGAGGTTTAGCAGCGAGGTGTTAGCAGTGTCCTCTTTGGGCCTTGCCAACAGACGCCATTGTGTCATACATTCATTCTTGGTCCTGGGATTTTAATTCAGGAATTGCTTGTTTGGACCTCCGAAGGAACATGTGTGCTATGTAGAGCATGCTAAAGCTGGGACATTATCTGTTCCATCTTGCTTAAGTAGTTACAGCCTGGATTTGTATTCCAAAACTGCTACGTTTTCTTGCTCTGTGAGCCTGCATCTTCTGATCTGCCCAACTAACATGCTTCCATGTTACTTTTTCCATCCCAATTAGTCCCCTTTATTGCACTGAAATCGTCGTCTTTCAAGATAAATTTTGTCCATAAAATAGTATGTCCTAGTTTACAGAAAAATACCTCCTTTTACCATTTACCAGCTTTAACTGTTGAGTATGTCCACTACCCGTATTGTGGGAACCTTCTTTGGAACAAAGTGTTGCGCATCTACTGCCCTATATAACAACCTTCTCTTAAACTGAAGGACAGTTTTGAAAGATTTTATGAATCAACACTTCTGATTTCAGAGCCAAGTATGTGAATCCTGTGGAATTGGAATGCACTTACCTTGTGTCAGAAAGTACTTCAGAGGCCAGACTGAACCTCGCTGTCCCAAGTGTAATGAATTCTGGTCTTGTGACACCCCAGGTACCAAGCAACGTATTTTTAAAAAAATTGAATGTAATAATATTAGAAAATGGGCTATGATGTTCAGTGACATTGCCTGTATTATTTCTAACTGTGAGTATCAGCTATTTCTGACTTCAGTGGTATGTTTCAGACACTAAACCCCACACAGGCAGCACTGAGCCCCCACAATGCCCAGAAAGTGCCACAGGGGCATAGCAGACTCTGTGCATATTTTTTTATAACTCTTTAGGAGGTGGGAGGGGAGGGGGGAAGGAAGAGAGGCACACACAACCTCATGACACCAAAACTTTTGGAAATACCACGCTTCTAAGAATCTCCTTGGAATTCTTCCATTTGTCCTGGGAAATTGGACATTGTGAACAGCAACAAAGGAATATACAAAGCATTTTAGAAAAGGAGGTTATACAGTATTATCTTTTATTTTGTGTGCTGTCCATTAACCTTCCTTTAGTTTTCTTTACAGGTGTGAGTCGGATGGCCTCCCAGACTCACCAGAGAGCTCCACTCTTGGCCCTAGATGATACCAGCAGAACTTGATGTCAGTGACATCTGTTTGCCGCCACTCTGGCAGAACAGCCAGACTGTATTGTATTCATTAGTAACAGTGCTAAGCGTACTCATTTTCTAAAGTTCTAAGAATCTTACAATAAAACTATCATTCATGTTCCTGCACAGCTTTCTCAGAGGCTGTTGTGTGTTTGTAATTGTCCATATTCTTGGGTTGGGACTCTCAGTGCATGTTTGGGGATGAAAGATGCAAATGTTTTAGTTGGTCCTGCAAGCTGATATATGCAGCTGAACTCTTGAAAGAAGCCTTTCTCAGCAAGTGCTCTCTGTTTGTCCAGGGACAGTACAAATTTAGTTGCACAATGGAAATGCTGTAGTACTTCAAGCAGGTGAAAAATCAGTGTGGTATTTGCAAGGCAGCTGGCTGAGTCTCTGACCTAGGGCTGGAGTTGGAACACTTCTAGTTGGCACAGTGGTTGTGTTTTGTCCCTTCTTTAGATGTAGAAGGATTTGTCTTGATGTAAGGCCAGGTCACAAGCAGCTGTGCTCTGTGAGGAGGGAATATTGCCACAAGGATTGGGAAGCAGTAGGACTGGACCTGGGGCAATGTTAGCTTATGTCTGCAAAGTGCTGAAAAAAATGACCATATTTAGATTCTTTAGGTTTTTGGTCCTAGTACTTCTGTCTCCAGTTTAAAGTAAGGATGCTTTTTCCTTTAAGAGTGACTTGGAAAGGAGCCAAGGACTGGCTAATGGCAGCACTCCTGTCCTTGGTAGAGATGTGTGACACTGCAGGAGGGCTGTGGCAGCAGTTCAGGTGATGGTTAATCAAAGTGTAATTAAACTTAAGGTTATCAAACTGCAATTAAACTATGGATTAACTTCAGTTATGCTTTAGGCTTTAATATGATGTGATTTAGGAATGCTACTCCCCAAATTAGTGTTCCCACCAAAACGCTCCAAACCGTGAGATGCTTGCTCACTCACTCCCTCGTTCCCCTACCTCCCCCCTCAAGGACAGGAGATTGGGAAGCCCAAAAGATAAAGATCATGAGTTGCAGTAAGACCAATTAACTGGAAACAGTAATGGAATAAGAAAATGAGCAGTAATAGCATCAATATCAATAACAAAGTGTAGAAGAGAGACAAAAGATTCACAAAAAGATTCACTCAGATTCAATCATTTAAGAGACCAAGGAGCCCCTTCCTGCCCCACAGCCTGCAGCAGTGGCAGGCTGAGGTGGTACAGAGTAACCTCTGGGTCTGGGCCATGCCCCTCCTGGCTACTGCAGAAATTAACCCTATCCTGGCCAGAACCAGGACATGAGTAACTTCTTCTATGCAGAAGACTAGTACTTTGCTTGGTGTTAGCTTAATTTTTTAATGGCTTGAACCTTTAGGTAGCACCATCTCTCTAGTTAACTCCAGGGTTTAATGTTACTAAATCCAAGTAGAAGGTAACACTGACCTGGTTTTTCAGATAGAAGGTCAGGCAGAGCCCTGGCAGTGCCCGTACACAGGCTGTTTCTGATGCACACAGAGGACAATGACTGTGTGTCACAGACAGGGCTCTTTAGGAGTTATTAGAAACATCTACAAAAGTGAAGTGGCTACAGCATCATCTTTCACTTACTCATTGTGACTACTTCTCCATGCTTTAGCAAGAGTTTGTTGGTTTTTAGTTTTGCTCCATCTCTAGCCTCTCCTGAGAGAGAGATGCTACTTCCCTGATTTTTAATTTAATTTCAGTGCTGCTGACTACGTTTCAGAGCTATGACCACCAGAAACTAACAGAGAAGCTGAGCTCCAGCGATCGCACGTAGTGCCAATATTTAACTGGAATAAACAGAATCTGTCCAGGCATCAGAATGCAGGACTGAAGTGTGGCCTTTGTGAAATTTGGAAACTTGACCAAGTCTGGATCTTCCACATCAACCTATAAAAAACCAAACAATCATCAGAAGAATGTCTTTACTCAAATATGATTTGATAACATAACATGACTGATATTAAAATTTCAGGCATCTATTTACCTGACTAGTGTTGTGAAGAATTTGGCTTTCATGGGGGTACACATTTTCTGAATCTTGTGGTGAACAGAGACGGATATACTTTCTTCCAAATACCTGTATATAATAAAATAAATGTTTTCCATTGGTCATTAACTGGCACATTACTGGAAGCTGTGGGCCATAGCTGGCATTTAAGAGTAAAATATACCTGATTACAAGGAACATAATTATCTTTGTTAGTAATAGACAGTGCTATAATAAAAAGTTAAATCAGGGTATTGGAATTCAAGTACCTCTTCAATTGGAGCAGATAAGAATTTGAAATACCTTTGGGAAGGAAATGCCTTAAACCAGATTGCTTTCAATTTAAAGTTCAAGGAACCCAATTTATACATCATTATTTGGACTCCACATAGCTAGAAATAAGAACTGAGAATAAGGAGGCTGAACCTTCATTGCAATTCGCATCAACAGGCAGAGGTACTTGCACAGTGACTGCTAAGCTTCCATTTGCCCCTCAAACTCTTATTTCTGTGTCATCATTAAACCAGTTCTTTCACTGGAGTGCTGAAATGAGAAGAGAATTTTTAAGGCGAGTGGCCTGGCTTTCCCTGAACGCTACATGAACTGCAGGTTTTTGGTGCCAGCATGTGGCAGCATGAACAAGTCAAAGCTGACTCCTCCACTGACAGCAGTGGAACAGAAGGTTTAGGGTGAAGATCCATACTGCTTGTGCCAGCATTCCAGACCACTGCAAGAGCTAGGCATGACAATACTTGTTGGAATCTGTTCTGTTATTGCTGAACAGGGTTTACAGAAATCTGAAGCCTTTTCTGCTTATCATACTGCCATGTTGGCAAGGAAGTTGGGGGTGCTTGGGAGACTGGGAAGAGACACAACCAGGACAGATGAGCTAAACTGACTGACCAAAGGCTATTCCAGACTATATGACATCGTGCTCAGTATATGGGGGAGGAAGAAGAAAGGGGGGATGTTTGGAGTGATGGTGTTTGTCTTCCCCAGTAATTTTTAAGCATGATGGGCTCTGCTGTCCTGGAAATGACTGAACACCTGCTTGCCCAAGGGAAGCAGTCTAGTAATTCTTTGCTTTGCTTTGCTTACACGCACGGTTTTTGCTTATTAAACCTCAAGTCCACAAGTATTCTATCTTTTACTCTCCCCATTCTCTCCCTCATCCTGCTGGCTGGGGGATGAGAAAGCAGCCGCATGAGGCTTGGGAACTGGCTGGGCTCAAACCACAATACCGGAAAAAGAAATTCCTTAGTACAACATGACAGGATCTAGATTCTTCCCAACTCTGTTACAAATTCCACGTGACCTTGGAAAAGCTGCTTCTTGTGATTTCTGTCTATCATCTGTAAAACAACGGTAAGTAACGGTCTCTCTCAATGAGCAACACTTGCGGTCTACAAGATTACATTCAGTATTAAGTTGCAGTAGTGACAAATGCAATAAAATAGCAAAACGGTATCTGCATGTTCTCTATCCTTTGACTGTTCCTCGAGTTGTCTGCTCTCCTTTTCTCTAACACATACCATAAACATTTTCTCTAAGTATTGCATTAATGCCATGTGTAGATTAACTAGATTACATACCTGGGCTAAAAAATTTTGCTGGGGATCTTGATGAAGAGGTGAGATTGTGCCTCCTGGACCAAACCAAGCATTAATGGTGATGTCATCTTCTTCCCCTTCCCCCAAGCAGCAGTAGTCAGGGATACTGATATCTTCTTTCAGTTCTGGGATCTATTTCCATAAAGAAACATTAAAAAGGGTACATATGTGCTGACTTGCCAAAATAGGTAATTCACAGAACAGATGAGCAAAGCTGGATGCAAAGAAAACAAATGACTAGCTGGTCCAGCAAGGGTAGGAGAAAAGTAGCCGACCTGCTAGGAATCTGCAGGAAATGTTCTCGAACTTTCTGTTCTACTGAGCAGACTCTGCTGGAAGGAGAAGTGGGAGAAAGAAAGCAGTTTCCTAATTCTTCAGAGAGCCTTTGCTTTTGCAGAAATCAGATCACCCACAAGAACAAGTATGTTTGCTCTTCACGGAAAAGGAGCGGCTGATCTCTTCTGTACTATTGAGAAGTATAGAAGTATTGCTTCTCTGTGAGATTCCTTTTTATGTCTCCCACCAACCTAAGCTCTGGTAAACTGGAATGACATTTCAGATTATGGTAAAGATATCAATGTTGAAGACTTTCCTGTCCAAATCTCTTCCTTGACTTACGAAATGGGCTTTCCACATGATATCCCCCTAAGTATATGCTACATTGTACTGAAACAGCACTAGGATTGAACGTCTTCATCCCAAAAGGGTTTTGTTTTTTGTTTCCATTGCAGCCAAATGGAACAAACCTCTCCCTCTGTTCCTTCAAATCATGGGAATAGAAACTTAAGAATTACTGTGAATTCTCCATATGCCCTTCAATCTGGTACAGTCAACATCCTGAGAGACAACTTGTACTACAAAAGGAACACATGACTGTAGGAAGATAAAAACATTCACTCAGTTTTACCTGATCAAAAAGCTGGTGCTGGGCAAGGTATCCTACATTGTTCTGAAATGACAGCAGAAAAAGAAAAAACACAGTAACATACAGGTAAGATAGTGAGTTAATTTACTTACAGTAAAATAGAATTTACTTATAGGTAACATCCAATTTTCAATGCCCTATTCAGAGTACTACAACTATTTCAACAGTATAAGGGGTCTTCAGAAATAGCAACTTACAGCTCCATTGAAATTGTGAGAGTATAGGTGTGTCTCCACAATCAATAAATCATCCAGCTTGAGTTACTGAAGGAAGCTGACTCCCTATGGAGCCTTGACAGCTCACAATGCACTGCATCTTTCTAGCCAGATGCTGCTGGCACACAGACCAGTTCTCCTTCATGCCCTGGACCTACTTCCATACTCTATTCCAGGGTGCATCACAGATCAGTTTGCTATGGCACATGGTCCTTCCTGCCAGAAGGCCAGGAAACAGAAATGGGGCCTTGGGATCCTCATCTGTGAAAGCAAAAGGACATTCCAGGTGCTAATCGACTTTGTATTTGTCTGACTCACGGCATGTAAATTTGGATCAGATCCTAAATCTCACTAAACAGTTTAGTGAGAAAGAGAAACAACACTGCTGGCTGAGGATCTCTTATTCTTAGATTCCACCAGTCAAGTTTGTGCTGCATATGTGTGTATGTTTGTATGTATTCATCAAATTCCAGCCACTGTACATTTGATTATAGGTAAAAATCAAACCTATTGTTGCAACAAGTATTCCTAGCTTCAGGTCTTGAAAATATGTCAAACTTTTTAATTCAGAGTTGTGCCTACAGCACACTCCCTCCCTTGATATCATATATCACCTCTGAGTAGGTTTGTTGCAAACAGAACTGCCGTCTGTACCAGTAGCATGCTGCTGTGTTTGGAGAGGAAACAAATGAGTGTAACAGACCTCAGCCGTGATATACTGGCTGATGAAGTCACTGACAGTCATGAGCTGCTGAGACCATTCCTCGTCTGTGTACCGAGCACCCAGCTCCACAGGGACTGTGCGGCACCCTGCGACTTGACAGAAATAGTCCACACTGAAATAAAGAAAGTTCCATTACCTTCTGTACTGCTCTTACTAATTTTGAATATAAGGCAATCAATCCAGATCAGTCTTGTTGGGTAATAAAATTCTGCTACCCTGAGTTTCTCCTGTCTAAACCCAACCAACCAGAAGAAAAAGGCAGAAGAAAAGAATACAAGCAACAAGAAAATCAGTAAGCAGGTTTGTGTGTACATGACTCCACAACTGTCTGTTTTGTTTTGGTTTAAAAGCCTGTTTGCCTCAGTTGTTCCCTTCCAAACTAAAAAGATTTAAGCTGTTACTGTCTCTTGGCAAGGGATGGCCAATCTTTCTGCTACCTGCTTCCACACAGGATAAAATGTTATATCTTTTACCCGGTAATATTAGATTAACTCTCTATCAGTGTCGATACTGGTGCCAATAACACCCATTCCAATTGTAGCCAGAGGGATTAGTTTGATGGGCAAAAAACATCTCTCCTTGGAAAACTGTATTAATTAAACAGAGAAGTTAATCTTTTTAAGGTCTAAAGTTAACCAGTCCGGTACCTTCCCTGAAAAATGAATAAAATCCCTATGACACAACAAGCGTGTCCACTTAATTTACCTTTGGTTGTAGAACTAAAACCATTACTCAAACTAAGCATGAGTGGTTTTTCCTCTTTTCTAGAGAATCATGACCTTCACCTCACAAATACTTGATGCTCAGTATTGGAAATGTGGGCACCATTGCGTGCATTAACTAGGCAACAAAATACTGTTATGCCTGCACAGTGGTGTCTGAAACCCAACACTCAACACAACACTGAACAAACATCAGTGCTTGGACTTATGAATGAAGAAGTCTACCATGTTTACTCACGGCTTTGACATTCACTCTCCATTGCACTAATTATCGGCAAGCTCCAAGGGGTAAAAACCGCTGATGTGCGTGTGACACAGATCCACTGAGCTGGGAGCAGCTCACTGGCACTTTGCAATGTGCACTTTTCATGAGTTCCCAGGTGTTGTCACTGGGCTCCTGGGCTGAAGGCTGGGCAGAGGGTGGCCTTCATCCACGAAGAGTAAGAGACTGGTCAAAGGGTCACCTTTGCCCTGTGACAGTCCAGCACCTGCCCTGAATGCTAAGAAGAGCTTCCCTCATCTATGAAGCAACTTCCACAGAGCAGTAGGACAGCCCTGCTAGCAAAATGCACTGCCCGCGGTATCCATTCTCTGTGAAGGTCTCTGCTGCTCTATTGACCATCAAGATATCCAACACAGGGAACAATCGTGCCTTTACTTGGACAGGGAAGGAACTTCTCACCTCCACTTCTTCATACACGGCCAGTGGTCCATGACGCCCTCCAGAACCACGGGCCGCTGGGGAATGAGGTAGTTGTCTCTGAAGTGCTCCAGCGAAGGACAGTGAAGGTGCGGAATCACCTCCTCTGGCCGCACGGCGGGCGCTGGCGGCAGCCGGACGCTGCGGGACGGCGGCTGCCCCTGAGG
>VXBQ01004347.1:154102-232833 GCA_013400175.1 Phainopepla nitens | reverse complement strand
AGGCGGGGCCGGAAGCGGGAGGTGGAAGGGGGAGGCGGAAGCGGGAGGCGGGGCCGGGGCCGAGGCGTACCCTCTGTGTTTCTGTCTTCCGTTTACAGTCATAGATTCCAGGACCCACAGTTGATGATACCTTGTCTGCCAGTGGTGAAAAAGTGATTAAAAAAAATAAAAAAAAATTTAAAAAAAGCTCTGTATCTTATCTTGCTTTTGTCTTATTGAAAAGAGTAGGTATTTGGCCTGTCCAGAATTTAATTTTTTAAAAAATTTATTTATAGGAATATTCTCCTTTATAGTACTCTTTCCTCACTGACTAATTTGAGTTAATGAACAAAGTTCTGTGATTGTTTTTGGATTTTATTAAAGTTACATCAAGACACATGCTCAGTGGTTCACCACTTAAGTCCAAAGAAGGATGTTTGCATTAGGTGGATCAGTTTTTAAAATGACAGCACCTGATTGCTTGTACACATTTATTTATTATTCTTCCCTAGCTGAGTGTAGCAGGAGTCTGGTGAGTAATAGCCAGCTGTTGGAATTAGCAGATAAAGCAGTTATTTTTTCTGTGAAAGAGTGTGAAAGCTGAGGCCAGAAGTAATAAAAACTAAACAGGTGCCCCAAATATCTAAACACAAGTCAGGACATGTAAAGTGCTTGCAGTGCTGACTGGTGAAGTCATCTCAGATGGATTGCCTTGTCTGGTTTATCTCAAATATGAAACCTTCTCCAGTGCAACATCATGTCTAGCAATCCAGAGCACAACAAGAAACTCTGAAGATTTCTTTCTCAGGACTCCACACTACTCAGCTCCTCAGGAATGCCATGTCCCTTTTGGCAGCCCAGCACTTTGGAATTTACACCCTCCTTAAAGGGAGGATGGCAAGAAGATGGAGCCAGGCTCTTCTCAATGATGCCCAGCAATAGGAAAAGAGGCAATGGACAGAAACTGATGCATAGGATGTTTCACCTGATCATGAGGAAGAACTTCACTGTGTGGGTGAGATGTACTAAACAGATTGCCTGGAGAGGGTATGGAAAGTCCCTCAGTGGAGATATTGCAGAATGATCTGGCCACGATCCTGTGCCATGTGCTCTGGGATGACCCTGCTTGAGCAGGGAGGTTGGACTAGATGAGTGGTCCTGTCCAACCTGAGCCATTCTGTAATTCTGTACCAGGTGATCTGTTCCCTTGATCTGTTTCCAGGGCTTTTGGAATGCCTGGGCATGTGCCTTCACCATTGCATGTGCCAGCCATTGCAGCAGGTAAGTGCCTGTCAGTACTGGCAGCGTCCAGGAGCAGGGAGGAAGTGAGGACAGGCTGATACTGCTGCTGCCCTGCCACCAGTGCTTAGGCTGTTTTTGCTTCCAGGAGTGGTTGACTGGTACCTTCCATGAGCAATATACACAATATGCTCATTTAATATCGCCCCTATGCCTTCCCACCCATGCAAAATAAAAGGTAAAAATAAGTGAAAATGGAACCTAAGATACCCTCTGGGACTTAAATGGGAATATAAATTGATGACAACCATGAAAGCCATAGTTGGCTCTTATTTTCCTTTACAGGAAATGATTGTCTCCTCTTTTGCAAGAACAAATGTGTGAACACATAAGACTTCAAAGATTTTAGATATCTTTCCAGGTTGCTTTTTCTATTCATCTGAATGGGAGATGAATGATTCATTAAAATATGTACAGAATTAATAATAAACATAATTTTCCTCAGATGAGCAAGGTCTTCCTGATTGAGAGTAACACAGCCATGTATTTTGATGCTATCTTGAAGCTGAGTGTAATTGTGCAGCGACAGTGTAATGACGGATATATCTTTATCAACCTGTTTCCTGAACTGTGTTTTTATCACGGCCATCTGCTCGGCCAAGAGTGGCAGCTGCCAGGTCTCACAAATAGTGCTGTCATGTACTTTCATGTAGAACAACATATTGTTGTAATTTCCCTGATATTACTAGATGAAATAACTTTTAAGTGAGGTAAGGTGTCATTTTACATGGCACTTTGGAATGCCTCTCATTGCCTTGGATATAGGACACACAGTGTTCTTTCTGGAGCAAGCTATATCAGCACACTCAGTTCCACTTTCAGAAATCAGTGGAAAATACTTATTTTACAAAAACATTATGTAACATCCGTCTGCGACATATGTGTCAGTGCTGAGATGCAACTGAGACAGTCAGTATTGCTTACACACATAGCCCTAGTTACCTTTGCTGGATGGAAATTATGTAAGTTAGACTGTTTTAAAATTCTTTTTCCTTATATCAACTTGAATCCCCTTCGTATTTGCAAATAGGTTCAGACGAATCATTCAACATTAAAGAAAACATAAAATCTTTACAGCTGTCATGTAAAGGTTGCTTAATAAACCACCAGCAAAGGCATGTCTAATATAAAGGTGGAAGCATGAAAATTTTTTTGGTAAAGTTACCTCTACTACTTGGTTTAAGAACTAGAGAAAGCAAACAAAGGCTAAAATCAATCAATCGAAAACCAGAATCAACTCCAAAATTATCTGTGTGGAGGCTGGGGGATGGAGGGGGGAAAATGGTAAGGGTAGAAAATGATGAGGATAAAAAGGAATAAGGAAGACCCCCCTGCTGAGTCACAAGGTTCAGAATGGACCTCTCTGCTAAACTGAGCCAGGATTCGACCAACAGTTTAGGCTCAAAGGTTTAACAGCTCTTAAATTTAACAGCACTTAATTGACAGCTTAATTTAAACAATTTAACAAAGATTCATATAAAATTTAACTGTCGTGCAACAGTAACTACCAGGCCTAATTTACTTACAAATCTAAACTTCCCAAGAATTTAAGAAAGCAGCATTTATAGTACATTTCATATAGCATACTGACATTTGCACGCACAGAGACCCAAACACTACAAGGTTTATACCTGTGAAAAATTTTCCTCAAACTCAGTGAAGGATTCACATTGGATGCCTTTGCATGAACAGGCAAAGGGTTGAGCCTCAAGGAGTGGCGGCATCAGCCCAGGATCCATCTTGTCATTCAGCAGTGATTGTCTGGGTATAGCCAAGGAGAATTCAATGGCTGTGAGTGGCCCCACTCAAAAGGAGGTTGCTGGTCGCAGCCTGCTGCAGTCCAGGAGAGTTCAAAGGGTCTCAATCAGGACCACTGTTTATAGGGTCACAAGAGAGTGGGCTTCAGACATAGCAATTTTTTATCCTGGCTGCAATTCCCATTGGTGACATTCTTTGAACTTTCAATAATAAAAATGTTGTTCCACTCAGGTTGTTATTCAGGCAAGAAAAATAAGTTTCCAAGGCTGTCCGTTAAAAACAGGAGCTCATTAGACAGGACCACTCCTTGGGAACAGGCAGACACTGTTTCTGATAAGCTCAAGAGAAGGTTGGCGCAGGTACTGTTTGTCAAGGCCAAAGCCTAGCCAGTGTTTCTTGGATCATGATGTGGCCCAAGAAGGAACAGAGAAGATGCACGATCACCACCACAGAACAAACCTTTAAAACAATCTTTATAGTTGCAGGTGCAAAGAAAACTGAATTGGGATATTTCTTATTGTTAAGGAGTGTTAATGAGAAACAACCTTTCTCATAAGGCAAAGAACTCCATGGTGATGAAGAAGGTAGCATATGTATTCCTGATTCTTCTATAATTTTCCTTTTCAAGTGCCATAGGATGCCAACTGCTGAACATCTGATTGGCAGCCTGAAGGTCTGAGGCACAGACGGCTGGCTGGTAGTCAGCCTGTTTGGAGCACTTCTGCAGGTAGAAATCCTTCCTGATAGGAGTATGGAAGGAAGTGGTGGCATGGGTCCTTTATATTTTTCTGTTTTACCCGAATGAATGTTTAGCTGTGGTGCTTCATTGCTAGCAAGGCAGAGGCCATTGGAATTGTGAACAGTGTTTTCCCAATGGCAAACAGAGCCAGAGAAAAGTCTCTTGGCATTTAGCTGATGTTGTATACTCTGGAAAGGTAAGGCTTACCTGTCATTCCAGTAGTGTATTTCAAGAGCTGATGTAGGCTCCTGGCATTGTACTGATCCTTAGCACACACAAGATTCCCTTTTTATGCTAAGGACTGGGACATTTCATTTTCATCATATTTATATACATTTAGGTACCTTAAGAGGAAGAATCTATATACATTTTTGCCTTCCTCTCAAGATCTAAAAATCCCATTTGAAACTTGTGTTTGATTCATCTGCTGGACTAGGGCTATAAATGCTGCATGAATTTGTTTCTGCTCTAACTATACACATTTATCTGTGTTCCTACATCACATTCTTATTAATGAGCACACCACAATTGTTGGTTGTATTGCCTTTTGTTTCTGTGAATGTTTTTGAAAGATATTTTAAAGTCTTTGTTGGAGTTTGCATGTGCTTCAAAAATTAAATTTAGTCTGTGATTTTATTACCCTTTTTATTTAATTTATCTTAACTGTTGCTTTCAAGCTGTGAACCAGCTGTTGACTTTGAAAAAACATTGTTCAATTTGAAAGGAGCATTTTAAAGCTTAATGTAATGGCTGTAAGTAATCACTATAGCAATTATATTCTCTGGTGTTGTGCGTCACTATAGCCATATTTGAGGCTGTGAGAAAATGCAGGAAAGAGCCCATCAGGTTCATATGTCTCAGTTTTGTCTGCAATGCCCAGCATCTCTCTGTTCTGTGTAGCTTGGTGTCCCTGCTTGAATTGTGTCAAAAAATCAGAAGTTGCACTCTGTTGCGGCTCCATGTTTGCCCAGCAGGAATCAGGGGTTCTTGGCTGTGCTCTCCTTGGACTGGAGACGGGTTTTGCTTTTTCCCATGTGGACAGATGGTAGATATGCTGCTCTGCTGCCTCCTCCTGACTCATTCCAAGATATTGCATGGAATTTTGGGGTTGATTTTTCTTGAGCAGCTGTGTACTCACCTTGCCTGATGCCTGTGATAGCAAGGCTCTTCACAAAGCATACAGAGATGGGAGATCTTGGTGTCCTGTAAGGTCAGGCCATGCTCCCATTGTGCTCTGGAAAGCATGGTAAGGACAATTAATAGAAATGGGGGTATTTTCATGCACATTGTGAGAAGTAACATCCTCCATTTATTTGTGAGTAACTCTCCAGTTCAGACAGACTGTGGCTTTTGGGGAAGAGAATTTTCTGGATCACTGCAGTGAGGATGAGGGAAGAAGCATGCACTCTGCATCCCTTCATGTTTTAATAATCCATGAAAAACTGTGCAGCTTCCTCTGCCCTGGAGATTCTCTCCATCATGATTTTTAAAGGAATGTAATACACACCACTGTGGAAATAGACTATATTTCCCAATGAGTCACCCAGACATGCATTACACACAGCTTGCATTTGAGAGCTGTGGACAACACTACTGCTCCAAAAAGGTGGTGCAGGACTTATGCTGTCTCTGCTTTTCAGAATCCCAGAATGGCTGGGCTTGAAAGGAGCCTCTGCAGATCATCTAGTCCAACCCACTGCTAAAGCAGGTCCACCCAGAGCAGGTATTTTTGCCAGTGTGTGTTGCAGAGCAGGTTCAAGTCACCTGCCAAGCTACCGTCAGTTCCTGTTAACAGCTCTGTGAAGCAAAAGTGAGGATGGGAAAAACCCAGTAGGAAGCTTAGATTCAGCAATATACAAAACTTTCCCCAAATTTAATTTCTGGCAAGATCCTTCAGAATACGTATCTAATGGCAGCAAGATCTGAGCTAATGCAGTATAGTGACAATAACAGGAAGGCCAAGTGTGCAGGGAGAAGGGAGCATTGTGAGCTTAGGATGAATGGGAGACCAGGCTTACTACTGAGGCATAATTACAGATGTTTGGTTGCCATGGCTTTTAAGAATAGAATATGCATCTGGAAGTGGGTTTTGTGACGGCATTTGTAGCAGATGGTATTTGTGGTGATATGACTGGGGTGATCCTCTGCTAAGACATAGCTGTGCCTTGGCATGGGAACACCCAGCTGAACTGTACATTGCCATAAAATGAAAATAAAATTAGATTCTCAAAAGAATGAAGGCCCAACTGTCTGTGTGTGCAGTGTGCATTTGTGGGGCATCCCCAGGAAAAGGAGTTTCAGTGTAGTTTCTCTTTTCTCCACCTATGTGTAGTGCAGAGCAAAGCAAAGCTACAGATCCAAGTATGCTTCAGAGATCAGACATGTCCCTTTTGGACCCATGTGGCAGAAGCTGGGCTGGTGATCACAGAGGTCACAAAGGGACAGAGACAGAATCCTCACTGTGACAAAGCCAACATGACATGTGAATTACACTATATCTTATATGTGTATGTGTGTGTATAAATGAGACACTTAAAGGAAGTAACTGCTGGGATGGAGACAGACATGGAACAGTGTGTTCTAGAAAGTTAAACGCTTAGCCAGCGTACCAAGGTATTTCTTAATGTAGCAGAATGAAATTCCTTTGGGTGCAGCAAATGAGACACATAAAGGGTAATGCCCTGTGAAATCACAAAGAGCCACTTTCAACAGATGGAAAAAGCAACTTTAATACAAAACCAAAAATTGATAGGCGCTGCCTTTGATAATCCAAGTACCAGCTTACACTTTACAGTATCCATTACTGGCTGTGAAATGTATTTTGGTTGTTAAATGCACTTGCTAGTTTGTCACTATACAGAATTTAAAATTATGAATCCTGTGTTCTGCTGTTTTCTTCACTATGAGAAACTAAATAAACTCTGTGACAAATAGCTCCCAAGTCACACACGCTGTTTCACTCTCCTCTCTGCTGCACCAGTGTGGCTGTTCTCAGTGTGGAACCTGTTTGATACTTCCCCCTTTTTCCCTTACAGGAGTTTATGACTGGACAAGCTCCTTTTAGTTCTGGGAAACATACACAATTGCTTTGTCTCTGGATGTTTTGCTTTCTGAGCTATAAAATTCTCTGTCACAATAGGACAGTGCCAGTGTTTTGAGTCTGTGACTGTGATCGAGCAGCAGAGCTCACTGTGGTGTGGGTGTGATGGCATGTGCTATGGAGGAATCCCCATTTGTGTGCTGTCCATGGCATAAGGATGTGAAGCAGGGAGTATAGGTTTTGCTACCTTTAATCTCCATCCAGCTGTTTGCTCCACCAGGTGTATGCAGTGGGTGTTGCTGCTGCCACTAATGCAGCAGCTGCTCTTTGGTCTCCCTTTGCATTTCCTGACTGCGTGTTTGTCCTGAAGAAAGGCTTATTCTCCCACCTTGAGCTTCAGCTGAAGACGAGGATGTTTAGCGCTGTAGAAAAGGCCCTTCCTTTTGAGAAGCTCTTTAGCTTTACTAAACTGGAATTCTTGGTGCACCTGTTTATGCAAAGCAGCTCATCATTCCCTGTGCAGGCTGTGCTCGGCTCCTGAGGAGGGCAGCATGGGTTAGCTGATGCTCTTCGCCCGTAGTTCTGTTTTACATTCCGGCCATGTTTAAGGCAGAGCTAGTGAAACGTAAAACAGCATTGAAGGAATTGGTGGTAAAACTCTTGGCTCTGTGATGAGATGTCTGGGCTGAGCAGAGGGATCGCCACTCCTGTTCTTACAGAAGAATTTGCCTCTTGGTAGTGGTTGTGCTGCAGACTGACACCAGTGTCTGATACTGGGGACCTGCCCACAGGCTGGTCCCACACTGCTGCCCAGGGGAGAGCGCAGACACAGAAAAACAGGTGCATGAAGCCCCAGTGCCTCCCTCCCTTTGAAAGACTGACCCTGCATATTGGATGGACTTTGTGACTCCAGCGTTGTGGACAGGTTATTACTACCTGTTAAACACTGATGCTGAACTCAGCCTCAGCTCTGTGGTATGTGTACAAAATAAAAACATGAAGACACAGATCCCCTATACCAAGGAACTTGCATGGTGGTGGGGTATGATGTATGTTTTGCTGGCCATTTATTCTTGTTCTCTTTTTCAGCTCATCACTCCTCATGTTCTGTCTCTGGATCTTGGCATGTAAAACACTGTCTGTAGGTAATAAAGTCAGTGAAATCTCTACTCAGATTTAACATGTCAGACCAACCAGTGGAGCCTGAGCAAGACAGAGGCAGCTATAATTAGCACCTCTTATGGAAGTGTGGAAAGATGGTCGCACTGCACAGCAGCACAAGGGCAGACCCTGGCTGGACATGCTGGTCCCTGTGCTCAGCTTGGCTTGCAGGAGCCACAGTTTTGTTGGTGGCACACCTCTGTCTGTAAGGGTGACAGCGTTAGCTGGGTGTCAGCTGCTGTGTAAGCTAGACCGTGCTGCAGGATGATCCCAGGTATCCCTGGGCACAGGCCGAGATTGGCAGCTTCAGCTTTGCACCTTTCAGTATCAAACTAATCTGGTCCTGTATGCTCCAGGCAGACTATTTCCAGTGCATTCACACCCATGTGACTTTTTAGGCTGAGGACATTGGTCTATTTTCTGTCATTATTTTCTAGTAAGTTTTTCCACAGTTATGGCATTATGCTAAGACAATTAAAGGAAATATTGATTTCATTCTGATACAAAAGCTTTGAAAATTTATTAACCATTAACATTCATGTACAATCAAAACATCATGTTTTTTCCTATTAGTCAGATGTTCAGAGTTGTTAATTTGACTTTCCAGAAACAGCTGCCAGTAGCATAAATGGACCATTAACTAAATACATTAATGCAGTTCGTTTCAGCGTAATTAGATTTCTGTAAGGTACATTTTAGCAAGTTGAAAGTGTTAATACAGGTGCACGCATTTTCAGCCCTCATTGAAAACATTCATGACAATGCCCCAATTAACAATCTATTCAGACCCAGATTCATAAAAAAGGCAGGAGACTGCTCTGAGGCACTTCCAGGTGTTCTGCTTAGTCAGGTCTGGAAACCATGGTTTGAATTAATATTGGTGTCCAGAATGCCAGTGACACAGGCACAGATAAAATTACTCAGAGGCCTAGGTGCAGGAGCTGCTGAAACGTACCGTGTGACTGAGTTCAGGGTCAAACTTCAAAAACAGATTGTCAGAATATGTCATCTGGAGACCCCAGTTCTCAATTTCCAAGAGCTGTTCTCAGTGCAGAGGCCAGCACATGCATTGCATCACCCTTCTGCTCTCAGAGCCCTTGCACTCACAGTCAATGCCTCACTGGAGCCTGTGGAATGTCATCTTACACCCTTTCAGATGTTTACCAACAGGGAATTTCCAGTCTTGGTGTGGACTGGTTGCTTTTCTTTTCTGGTAGCTGTAGACTTACAATGAGATGTTCATATTTTAAATATGGTGCAATGACATCAATAGTAATAATTATTGCATGCATCAAAGCTTTGGCGATTAGCCATGGATCATGCACCTAAATGGCAAATGGTTATAATAGCTCTCTACATGAAACATCAAAGTCTGAGGAATTGTTGCTCTGTTATAAAAAATACATCAGAATGATCATTCCACTCCAAGCAAAGTGCAGAACTGTAAACGTGCATGGAACAAATGCAACGTATTTCATACTCATTTGAGTGTTTCAAGTGTGGGAAAAATTGATTCCACAGCTCCAATTACCAATCCACATCAAGTGAAGACTGTATTGAAAGTATGAGATTTCGCACAATATTAGACTTAAGTTGACTCCTCCTTTTGAAAATGTATTTGTAATTAGGGCCTAGAAGAGCAAGAAGCAATATTTGGGGTTTTAATTTTTTATATACTCCCTGGCGGAGAGATAAGTGGCTGAGATTGCATAAAATTCTTAAATCCATGATGTTTCAAGTATCCTTTTGCCGAACCAAAATGGTTCTCTTGTAGATTGAAGGAACTGCACTGTATTTTCCTTTATTAGGAGAAAAGTATTCCAAGCAGAGTGAAGCATGGGCTCTCTCTGCTGAGCCTAGGGCCAGCTGCTGAAATAAAAAAGTGCAGAACAGTCACTAGAAAAACAGAACCTCTGAACTCAGCAACTGAAATTCCCAATTACAGACATGCTGCTGTTTCTCTTGCCTCATCACAGCTGTTTTACTTGATCACTCCCCCAGCCCCAGTGGATTGAACAGTGTGAGGATGTGGTGCCACCTGTGCTCCCATAGCCAAATCAAAGGCTGAGCCAAGCCTGTGCCTCAGCCATGAGTCTGGAGGAAATCAGAGACCTTCATTAAAGTTTCAGGAAAACCTAACTGGTAGGAGGACAGCATTCAAAAATGTATTTGGGGGAAAACAAATATTGTTTTAACTCTGTTAATAATTTATGTGTTGCCAGCAGAGATCCTCCTAGCATTAAGGGAATTGAAAATTAAAGGCACAAAGACAGTACTTTAAGAAAACATGTTGATAAATAATTAATATGGCACAGACCTACTGGAATCTGAAGAGTGAGGTTTTAGCTTGTCTTGTCAAACCTATGCTTTCTAATACCACAGTTTCTCCCAGAATGACAGCACGGCCATTTTTGGTTTATATCGACAAAAGCTCAAGTTGTTTTTAGGCTCAGCTGGAAAAATTCACTGGATTCTGTCAGTATCTTGTGCTAAGCCCTTGGAATCCTAAGCAGAATACCCCCAAAGATCATGACTTTCTTAAATCAAGATGGACGAAAGATTGCTGATTTAGAAAACAGAACAGACTATGCCTTTTTCAGGGAAGCTACTGTTTGTCAGGGTCAGACTGGATCAAAATAAAAAACATTGGTGGAAGGAGAAACTTTGGCAATCCCTGTTTAGCAATGTAATTTATAAATAGCTGGGAGAGGTGCCTTGGGATATGTAATCCCCAGGAACAGCTACTGCTTCAGTTTATGTATCTCTAGAGAGATGCATTTTCGATGGCGATGTGAATCTTGGGGACCACACTGAAAAATCCATGGCTGGCACTTCCCCATAGCATTCGACCTATGGGGATCTTAAGGACAAGAAATAGTGCAGCTCAGCATTCCACAGAATACAGGCTCATCGTTATGACCAAAGAAAGGATGGACACAGAATGTGCTAAGGGAAGTAAATATGGAATTCCTTTATTTATCTCCCAAGCAGCTCTAGCCCTGCTGTGAGCAGAGGCTGCCAAGCAGCATTCTGTGACATCACTGAAGGGTTTAGCTGGTGCACAGTTCTTGACAGGAAGAGACACTGTCATTTTAAAGCAGTGTACTGAGCACCATGTTAATGAACAGAGCTGCTGCTATCTCTGAAGGTCTGTGTCTTGCTGAAGGGCCTATGGGCTCTTTAAACTCCCAATTTATTTCACTCCCCTCCTATCTTTTAGGATTGGTATATTAAAACAGATAGTAAGTCAGGCATAATTTCTGGCAGGCTTTTGAATTTAAGAAGCTTCACCAGAGCATCTATAGAACTATAGTTATCCTTTAATTCTTTTGAGTAAAGCAAAAGTGAATGCTGCTTCTTCATTAGATGATCTTTAGTTCAGTACTTTAATGCAGAAGATTTGTTGATATTGATGGAATTCCTAAACACCCTTTTTTACTACAGCAGAGTTAATAATTAAGGAGAAGAGAGAATATCCATGAATGCCGTTGTAAAAATACTTCCTGCCTTAGATAAAAGGAAAACTCCCATGTAAATTGAGAATGGAGGGTTTACTAACTTGAAGTATAAAGGGGAGTTTTTTCCATTCTGAATAAAGTAAATGCAGTGGTGAGGCACTGGCGAGTGCTGACTGTGCAGACTGCAGCGGAGTGTGTTCTGGCTCAGGTGGGTGCCCCTTTTGCTGTCCCTGGTGTACCGATGGCATCCATGGCAGCTGTCCCACAGCCAGCAGGAGCCCTCCTGCTCTCTGCTGTGGCTGCCAGCAGCACTCAGGCCTTTATTGAAACTGGAGTGTAAAGCTCGTGGACTTGCAGTTCTGGGAAGGTCAGGCCTGACATGCCAGAGGAAAAGCTGTGGAAAATTGCCTCTTGCCCACAGTGCTTCCCCCAGAGGAGAGTCCATTGGTGTGAGTCCTCTGACTGCGGCCGGGGGCAGTGGGTGGGGTGGGTGTGAGTGCTGTGCAGGAGCTGCTCCTGAGCAGCCCCAAGAGCCCCTCCTTGTGAGTGCCATGAAGGCCAGAGCTGGTATCCTGCAGGGAATGGCCCCCTTGAAGGCTACATCTTCCCTCAGTTGGTCTTTCTGTCCCACTGCTGATGCTGCAGCCACTCATGTTCTTCACCATGTCCTTGTTTGTGGCTCTTTGTCTCTCTGCTGCCATACATGTCCTGCTCTGCCCTGCCTTCCTCCCTCTGTCCCTGCCCTGCCCACTGCCTGCCTCAACTGCCACTATTGCGTCTGCTCTGTCCCTACATCTCCTGATGTAGGGACACCATCTCCCAGTCCTGCTGCTGACTGGTGGGATAAGCATGTGGGCCAGACAGCCCCATTATTAGCTAAAGATGCTGACTCTGGGAGCTCCATGCCCGTTAGGCAAAGCTGAGAATCTGCCTGATTTGACAAGGCAAGGAAACAAGCCAGAGTTATCTTGATCTGAAGCATATTCTAGAAGTGATTAGCAGCCTAAACTTACTCTGTAATTATCTGTGCTGAGTGGTTTCTGCACATCATTGCCGATTTTTCTGAGTGTTTTTATCTAAGTTGATAATGGAAAATGAATAAAGCCTTAGTTCCACTCTGATTTTGACACTTGTGCCAGAAAATATCTGAAGATGAATATTTTTGTGTTCACAATATTTAGATTAATATTTAATTTGTTGGCATCCAGTAAGCTGATTAGTTTTCCTCTATTATGACTACTTTGTAATTACAGGAACCAGCTCCTCCTGGGGGTGGAGGGCTCCTGGGGCAAGGGGCTCAGAGACCATCCTGACATGACTGCAACCATGATTTCACCAGGATAATATATCGCAAGGCTATTGTCATATGAAATCTACTCCTGGAAAGAGATACAGGTACAAGGGACATGCTCTGTATCTTCTGAGGACAGGGAAGATCTGCCCTTGATTGTGTTTAAACTGAAGTGGGAACAAATTGCAGCTGTGTCAGGTCTTGGGGAATGAGTGACCCTTGCCTGCTGCTGCAGGCCAAGCCTTCTTTGATGACATAGCCTACCTGATGCTGCAGGTATAGGGGACATACCTCAGCACTGCAGCGGAATGGGCAGAGGTAGCTGAGACACAGGGACTCCCCTTGCTGGGGATCCTCTGTTGAGCTTGGGGAGTCCTGCTGTTGGGTACTGGCAGTGACAAGCCATGGAAGGACCCTCAGCACCACCACGCAAGCAATCTGAGACAAAGCTCCTTGAAGCATGGGAGGCTAGCTGACTTAGGGCCTCTCTTTGGCCACAGCCATTAGCAGATGCTTCTGAAAGGTCTGTAGCAGACAAACTGAGGAGTACTTGAGATGATGAGCAGAGTCCTTCTGGAGCAGTGTCTGTGTCTGACCACTGCTCTGAACTGGCAGGTGGGGTTGTGCTCCAGGAGTGTCTCCGAAGCTGTTGGAATCCTGAATACATCTGGGCTCCACAGGATTCCTGGTAAAGAGCCACATGTGTTCCTGAGGTCATGCTGCTCTTCCTCTGTCAGCCTGACAGCAAATAATTTCCCTGGCACCTTATGCTATGAAAATGGGCTAGTGAATATTTGGTGTGTGTTGGTGATCCCTCCAGCTGGGGACAGTCCTGGCTTCCTGATTGCAGTTGTAGGTGAGTTGTCCACTTCCATTTGGCCAGATCCTCTGGGAGTGGGCATTGGAGTCAGCCTGCTCTTGGGTACACAGAGGCAACAGGCAAACTTGCATCCTTTGTTTCTAGGATCACCCAATGCTTTCTTCATAAATGGGACTATCACCTGCAATTCAGTCCTTCATGTGATTGAGCCTTCCTTATTTCCTCAGAGAGCAGCTATGGCTCAGAATTAAATGCAGCCTTTAGAATTAACCCATCTGTAATGGCAAGTAAGTCTGGATTCTCCTGACCAGCCATGCATAGTAACATCTCGGTGCCATATTCATCTTGCACTGTCAGTTTTACCCAGCTCCTAAGCACTCAGGAATAGCAGCACTGTCAGAGTGTTTTTATTCATTTGTTTTCACCTGCTTGAAGTATATATTGTTGTCATAATCTGGCACTTTGCACTGGGAACAAACTCCCCATGTGGACAAGGATTAGGGCCATTTTTCAAATGCTACTGACTGTTAATTTGTACACTGTATGAAGGGAAAAGGTCTTGTTAGAACTCCATTTGGAACATTAATTCACCAGAGCATAGTGGGCATTTGTCTCCTTTAGCCAGGGGACAAAAGGGTGTTGGTGACAGGCACGCCGAGCATAAGCTCCGTGGTGGTACATGCTCAGTGCTGCATGCACAGTTCTCATTAGTACACCCAAAGCTGGTCTGAACATCATCCAAATCTACTTGTTCTGACTGTCTAATACCTGCTGCCTGCTCAGCCTCCATTCCACATTACAGTCCTCCAGAACCATGTCAAAACCTGATCAGTGGGAAGTTCAGGTGTTTTCTTTAGCTGCAGTACACTCCTGGCTGGATAAGAAAAGAGATGTCAGCCAGAAGCTCTCACAAGCTGACTGTCCTGTTTGCTTCCAGACTATAGCAGCAAGTGGAATGGCTACTACTGCTGAGCCATCCTGAACTGTGATGGGTCTTTGGTCTTCCTTCACAAAAGGCAGACAAATAAAAAAGGAAAATTAGTCTCTCAGGGGAAAACAAATTAAACCAGCAGCCTCTGCTACATCTCATGGCCTGCCTAAACACAGGTCTGGACTAGAACATTTGCTGAAACCATTTAGTGACCCATGCTTGTCCCAGATTCATCTCATGAACTGGAAAAAGCAATTTGTCTGCCCACGTGTCCTGAAGTACTGATATTTATCAAATCCACTGCTTTGAAAGTCCTAGATTTGAACTACTGGATATGCAGAGAGAGAAGCAAATAAAAGCTGGCTGTGATATGTGTGTTTCATCTGGGTAATATCCTGGTAAGGCTGGATTTATTACCTTTGTGTCTTAAGGCCAGGCAAACCTCATGGGGTCAGCCATAAAGTAGAATGAAACAGGAGAAGAGCTTGAAAAAGGAGATCCAGAAATCCTCTTTGCTGGTAGAAGTGTCTTAGTTCTTCACTTCCAGAGTTTTTACTTCAGGCCATGCTGTCAGGTCCATGTGCTCGTTTGAGATTGGTTAGCATTTGGTGACCAGGCCTGGCGCTTCATCTGCCCCTCTGTTGTGGTGCCAGGCTGCTGCCCACTGCCCTCGGCCCTGCTGCTTTGACGCTGGGGTGCCAGCGTGGTGCCTGTGGTGCCCATGGCTGCCGAGGGTTACCACAGCACTCGCCCTTGTGCTCTGTTCTCCTTTTCGGAATATAAGCTTCCTTATCTGAAAATTGATTATAGTAAAAAGCACAGGTTGATACCAAGTTGTCAATGACAGGAACTATGCAAGTGTCACTCATGAACCATGGTTAATAGTAAAAGAAGACAAACACAGGGTACACAAAGGGTATTTAAAACCAAAATACCTAGGGCTATTTCTAAATTAAAAAAAAAAATCCCACTGAAATGCAAACATTATGCCTTTCATTGTGTTAATTCTGCCCAGCTGGCAGTGCCTGAAGAACTGTGGCATTATCTGCTAGCTTCAGGGAGCAAGCAGAGCAGTGGAGCTCTGGTATCCCCTCGGTGTGGCAGGGTCTTTGGGACGGTGGGTTGGGAGGGGGCCCCGTGCCTCTGTGCCTGCCTGCCTTGGTGCCCTGTGCTGGCCTCAGTGCTGCCATGTGGGGCAGACACAGGAGCAGTGTGCGGGTCAGCAGCTGCTGTCTGGCTGCCATCCTGTCGTGCCAGTCTTTCATGTTTGAAGTAGGGGTAGAAACTGGAGCACATGATGATCAAAAGCTTTGTGGCATCCAGCGCCTTTTGTGGGGAGCTTGGAGTGAAATCACAGAAATCTTCCAGAAGATTGGTTCATTTTTAATGATCGAGGACTATAATTTGTCTGTTTAATTCAACCTGAGTGACATAATAGCTTCCATTTGGACTTATTACCAGCAGAGCAGTCAGTCAGTTGGCAGACCTAGGACAGGGCATTTTGTCATTATTTTAAATTTTCTCTATCTGACAAATCTGAAGGTCTTGAAGAGACTGAAGCCATTGTAAAGGATAGAGCATAAGAGAATAGGTCACCCAGTGTGTTAAAGAATGAAAATTGATTCATTCTTTCCTCTGTTGAATAAGCAGCTATACTTTGATCCCTGTGATCCATGAAATAAGCTGTCAGAGAAATAGGAAATGTGCCACATTTGAACTTCACTCATTGATTCTGTTCTGATGCAAGGTGTAATATTAAAATGCAGTATGGCTGGTGAAGAATCTGCAGCAGTGACAGCAGCTAGGCCCAGCTTGCTTATCAGTTGTCTGGGCTATTTGTAATTAAATTATTCAGTGCTTTACAATGCTGGGACTCATTTACTGAGGTCATGTGGTCTGAGCCAGCTAATAGGCGAAATTTCACAAAACCAACATTTGTTAGTTTTAAATAAAACCAAAGGCTGCAGAAGAGGCTCACTGTTCTATAACTTTATTCCCTTTACTCTGGACTACTAATCTGAGGGCAATTCAGTGTAAGAATGGGTAGCAGAGAGTTCTAGAATTTGGGATTATAAGCTGGAGCATGTCAGGCCAATGAATGCCTGCAACTTAGATAGACCTAGCTGTGAAATTAAATGGAGGACATTCCCATTATTCCCTAACAACTACACCTGTTTAATTTCTTGTAACAGAATACACCTTCCTTTACACACCTATTCCCAAATGAAAAAATTAACCTTGTTATGATGTCCTCAAGTAGCATCCAGACGACTGCCTGCAACTATGATTTGCTATGTTAAGTCTGTTTGATCCATGCTGAAGTGTCTTTTGCTTCTTTGGTGAGTTCTTAAAAGTTTTATAAACTAAAACATCATTTTTACTGCCTTTGCTTTATTTGCCTTAAAACTGTGATTCATAAAGATGGATTTTTATAATTAAGGTAGAAATGAGAAATAACCCCCTATATATAATTTAAAAATGTTGGAATTACAGGCACTATCTTACTTCTGTTTTAAATCACAGGAACAAACTGTTCCCCATTAGCAGCCCTAATTAAATCCATTTTTCTATGAGTCTTTGGCAAATTCCATTTTAGTAAAGCTGTATTAAACTCTCTTTTATTTCCTCTTGCTTTGCAGAATTCTCTGTTTGAGATGAATAATGGTTTGAATATGGTATGTGATGGCTCTGTAGACTCCAAAGATATAACATGAACAAATACATTGTTCTGGAGAGCTGGTATAAGAACACTGCTGAAGATTTAGAAGCATTCCAACTACCAGACAGGCAGGAGCAGGACCATCCTGGCCTGTGGGGTTTATATGTGCTGCAAGAATGGGCAAACACGTGTGCAGCAAAGAGGCCGTGGAAAGGTGAAGGAGGCAGAAAGGGAGGAGAGGCTAAAGCAAGCAACACACTGTTCACCCCACAGAGTACATTGGGGTGTTGCACTCCTGAGGTCTGGGATATCATTAGCTGTGTCCTCCTGTTATTGTCCTATGCCTTGGGTGAGGAATAAGCAGTTGCAGAGGAGTGGAGAGAATTTCCAGAGGTTATCCAGCTCTGCTTTTCCTCCGTACATGCCATCACATGGAGATGTGTTTTCTGCAAGGCTTTGCATGTGGCCTGTAGCATCTGTCTGGGTTGTTGGGCTGTGTTGTTGTGTTGAACCTGTCTAGACCTGTTTCCGCACACAGATCAGCATCTGGCCTGGGTCAGTGGCCCTGTTCACAGACAATTTTGTTAGAGTGATGCTCCCTGGTGACTTTAGTGAGCAAGCAGAGCACACACCAGAGAACCCACTTGAAACAGCCACTCTTTCTGCAGTCCCTGTTCTTGAAGATTAATGTACCTCCCAAAACCTGCCTCAGTCCCAGAGCAACGGGCTCTGTCCTGTCCTCCAGCATCTCCATCACTCATTTACTGCAACGATTAGCTTCAGCCTTCGATTTCCTCTGTGGAGCACATTGGAAATAGAAAGGCTGAGTTGTGAACATTAATAACAATGAATAATAACAGCACGAGTTCCACAAGCTTTAACAATCAAATGAATCAACAATCAGGAGGATTTCATTATTAAATACCTGCTGGAGTTAGATGACAAGGGAGCTAGTGCCAAACGTGTGTATATCAGTTAAAGACACTTATCCAGTGTGATCTGGATTCTTAGCCCCTTTGGAATCCTAAGGAGCCCCTTACCTGGTTCCATGCTCTTCTCCATGACCTGCTGCCAAGGTGGGGCAGGGGCTAGGAGGAGCAGAGGAATAGGTGGGGTAGATTGCATTGTCTTTTGTTGGGGTTACATGGCAAGGTTTTGGCAGAGGAGGAACTGTGAGGGACTGGCTTCTATGAGAAGATGCCAGAAACTGCCTCCATGTTGAACAGAGACAATTTTGCCATTATATTTATAGATAGGAGTAGATTCTTCATGACTCAGGGCAAAAATATTCCCCTTCCAAAGCCACCAAAGTAAAAGCTCTTAGGTTACAGTATATTTCCCTCAGGATCAAGTGAGCGTTTCAGGGTAGGGCCATCTGGCTCATCTTATGCTGCTTTCTCTTTAGATGAGATGAACCTGGGATGGTTTATAACCTTTTATGCAGAGCAAATTCCTGTGCCAAGAGGATTATCCCTGGTTATTATGCTTTTACTACAGCAATAGCAAAAGGAAACACAGGCTTTCATCAGTCTGGTTTGAAGTCCAGTCTAGAGCAATCCTAATTTAGCTAGGGAGGGTTTGAGGGCCAGCTACCAATGTGTTCATTCATTTCAGGAAAAGAGAAGGACAGCTTCTGTAATTATGATTAAAGGAACTATTAATGGCTTGTTCAGGTGTTTCTGTTACCATAAAAGCAGTACTTTTCTCTCTTTGGAATTTGCAGCAAATATGTCAACTGCCTTTGTTGTCTGGGCTGCTTGAAATCAATTTTGTGAACTTCCATGTTTTCAATAATAAACATTTTTTTTTTGCTAGAAGCCTTGCCCCAAGGCACATGATGGTTATGGAAAGGACAATTGGTTTCAAGAGAAATCAAGAGTTCAAGGATAAAACAGAACTCACTACAGTGACAAGGAGTAAAACTGGGAGCTGTTGTGCTGAGAAGCTATGCAAGAATTAGGCTGCCTGTCAGGAAAAGATGCTTCTCTTATAAAGGCATGAGGTTTTACCTCAAATACAGGGACTGTGAAGCTCATTCCAGCCTGTCGTCTCATTGCTTCCTGCTGCTTTTATGTATTCAAGGGCTTCTGCTCCACTCTCTGAACTTGCACCACACTGCCATGCCTGGCATGTAGGAGTTTATACCAGGCTAATTGCACAGCACACTGCAGATGCTTGTGCTGCGCAAGCTTTAGCATGGCTGGTTTGACCAGGACAAGCATGTTCCACTGCTGGGCTACCCCTCTCTGCTGAGGGTGGAGAATGCATCACAGTAACAGACCTAAGCCCTTTGCATACCTGTGTCCATGACGAATTGTGAGCATGTCTGGCAGCTGCATGGCCTGGCACTTGCTGGTTCAGATGAACTTTCACAGTACAGGATGAGTGTAGATTGGCACTTGCTTTCTGACAAGTTTCAAAACTCAAGGAGATAACCTTGTGATGAGGTAATGTTGCTTCATTGCCAGGTTGTATTCTTTTTTCTTCTTTATCAATCTTGGCATAACTAATTGAATTAAAGCAGAAGTGACCTTGCTGGAACGGGTAATCTTCATCATTTGAGTGTGCCACCCCCACAGGTCACTGGAATGACACTTAACATAACAGCTCCTTAATATGTGGAACATCTGTTCTTTTTGCAATCATCAGTGATCTTCCTCATTATCTTGCCTTACTGCTGCCTACCTGAGCCATACATACCTGGCAGAACATTTAAACTTTTTCACTTCTGACTAGATGGTGTCCTGAAACTGCTGACAAGATAAAAAGCAATCAAATCTATAAATTATCTAACGTCCCAGTTAGAACTGGTGTGTGAGAATTAACTAATGGTAGTTAGTGGCACAGGCTAATGAATTAACAGAAACACAGTTTCTCCTTTGGAATTAGAATAGCAGGGATGTTAATATCATCAATTATACCTTCAGTTTTGCTTTTAAGAGGGACTGTCCTTTGCTTTACAGTCAGATCAAAACCCCTCCAAGCTGCACACAGTGGAGTATTTTAAAACATTCTAAAGAATAGGAGAGCCCTCAGTGATCGTCTTGTGAAGCTGTGCCATAAACAGAGCTTGCTGTCTGCATGAGTAGGTGCTCAAAGCAGCAGCACACGGTGTCCTTGGACATAGTTTTAGGAGATCTGGGGGCAGGGATGGGGCCCCAGAGGGCCACGAACTCTCGGTATGTCCTACTGAAGGGCACCCCTAGCACTGTCTGCCTAGGCACTTCCACAGCTTGTGTCAGGGACATTATCATGGTCAGAATGTGCCTCAAGTCACAGTAGAGCTATGTTTGGTTTAGGATGCCAGGGAAATATGATATGGCCATTCCCCATGAGAGCTGGGATGTCTGCATATAATTTGTTGATTGAACTTCAGTAGAGCTGTGCTTTCCTGTTCCATACTGTCTGCTTTGGCAGGCAGATACCAGTCTGGCTTCTCCCTGCTGGGCATGGAGGACAGGGAGGATCAGGGCACACTTACTGATCTGCCTTCAGTTCACATCAGCCTTTTAGACTGCTTGGTCCTGTGGTACAATTACAACAATGCTAGATTAAAGCTTTAAACCAAATCATTTTCATGGGAACACATGAAAAGTATAAAAGGTCTGACTGTGCATACCTACACTGTCCGTGGCTATTACCCAATAAAGCTATCAGAAAAAGAAGTGTCACAAATCCTTGAACAATGTCTCCCCAAGTTTAAACAGAGGAAAAATAGCTTCACAATTAATTTCTCATAAAAATAACAAGAAGAGGAACAATACAAACTGACTGAATGAATCAGGGTTCTTTCCTACAGACAAGGAAAGAACAGGCTTGTGGCCACAGGTGCTGGTTCTGGGAGGGCAGCCACTGGCTGTGTGCATCACTTCTGCAGACCTGGTGAGAACCCTCAGCTGCTACTGATTGCTGTGCTGACAGCATGCATTGCCTTCTCCCAGAATTTGACTTTATTCTGAAGAAGAGCAAGAGCCCTTGGGATTGTCCAAGGGCAGGCAGGCCAGGGATTGCCAGACATTCCTGTTCTCTGCTTCCTGTGTAGTGAGAAGTGTTGGCACAGTAACAAACCTGGAGCAGGGTTTGCTGTGCTACACTGGTGTTCTCCTGCCTGTGATGGCTGTCAGCAGCCTTCTCCACTTAGCAATTCTAGGCTTCCTCATTTTCACAGCAGTTCTTGGCCCAAAAAGGAGTTGTAGAAAGGGCTTTAGTTTCTCTGTTGTGATTAGGAACACAGTGCTTCCTTCATTCACGTGTCTCTGAGGCTCCTGCACACTGAGCCTTTTGTATTTTTCTCCTCACAGTGTGAGTTCTACAATGCTCCATTTAATGGATGTTATTTGGGTTGAAAGGTAAGCAGCTTAAATGCTTTGCTTTCTAGCATCCCTGTCCTGTTAGAAACATCTCTCACTCACTCTCAATTGCACATTTTGTTACATGAGCATGTTTAGATGAAGAGTTTTTCTCTCCTTCAAATATTTATAGTGATGACTTGTGATGTAATCAATAGGGTTTGCAGAATCTCACCCTGCTCCATCACATCTTTATTCTTCAGAGTGATGTTTGCTGCAGTGTTATAGCTAGGACTGACAAGATAAAGCTGAATTAAAACAAATTGCACGTTATCTGCTTTCACTCTGTTGCTGGGATTACAAAAGAGAACAAATGAAATTCTATCAAAGGGGAGCTTTTCTCCCTCCTCCCAAGCAGAGGAGTGGTGGCTGCTGAGGCAGACTGAGAGCAGTTCTGACAGAAGCTGTGCTGACACAGGGCTCCTCCTTCCTTCCCCCTAGCAGATAACCACAGCGCTCTGTGCCAGGCTTCCAGATCCACATCCATCTTGCCTCTGTACTAGATCCTGAGCACATCTTTACCAGCCTCTTCAGTCTTGGCTCAGCCAGCTCCTGGGAGATCCCCAGTGTTCAGCTGTCATCACAGGTCACAGAGCAGCATGACCTGAGCTATTCTGCTCGTGCTGCACACCCCAAGAGGGGCACCCACAGCTGCCTGATTTCTTTGTGTGCTTCTGCAAGGAGGAACACTTTCAGGGAACTACATTCATTAGAGTTTTTTCCTCTTGTCACAGCCAGCTGTGAGCCAGTTTTCATTGACCCAAAGAATGCTGGTGTCCCATGCAGTCCCCACAGGAGATGCTAACAGAATCCCTTTTTTTGTCAGTCTGAATGCTGGCTGTCTGCTCCATCTGGCCTGCATCATAAAGTCCAAGTGTTTGGTGTTGCAGGCCTGCTGGGGCCCTGTCTCTTTCCAGCACACACTGGAAGGACTTTTTTAAGGACTTTGGGAGAGCAGGCAGCATGTGAGCAAAGTGCTGTTCAATATGGATACGTGTACATTGAACTAAAAAAACAGGAGCTCTTCATGTAGTGAGAGATAAAATGCAGTCTTTTCAGGAAGCCACATTCTTATGTGGTTGATGAGGGGGAAGGGCATCCTGCCACAGAGCTGCCCAGCTAGAGGGTTCAGCACAAAATCTTTGGGCAGTGTATAATAACATTCATATGGTTCCTTTGTGTCATGGAAGTATTTGACACTGTCTGAGTCACAGTGGGATGTTATTTTGGGCACAGAAACTGCATTAAAGAATAATATGCTATCACTGCTCTGGGTGGATCTGTCAGAAATTGCCATTTCTTGCTCTTTGCTGGAAGGTGGCTTCACTTTTTTTGTTGTATGAGGTTGACATATTTAAGTTCATGTGACAGGAAGCCTCTTGACTTCAGCAAGAAGGCAGGGAATTCTAGCTTAGGTGCCAAAGACCTTCCCACTCTTGTTGCTGGTCCTATGAAAGAGGAAAAAAAGGATTTCTCAAAAATAAAGCAGATTTGACCTGTAAGTGAAGAGAATAGCTTGGTAGATGGCAAAGGAGGGAAAAAAAAGGATCAACACAGGGAATATCATAGGCAAAATACCACCTGATTTCTGTCTACTTTAAAGGCAGCTCTTTGCTGGGACTCTGTCTCTGTGCAGTTCTCTGCTTCAGTCTGTGAGTGCTGAATTGAGGACTCCTCCAAGTCTGTGTGAGCTGTGACTCCTCTACCCCAAGACATGGTGACTGCTCTGAGCTACTTGACACGCTCCTGGAAAGATGTTTAGCTTTAAAGACATTTAGGTAGCCATTAGCGAAGAGTAATTTTCAAACACTCTAGAAAATAGAACTCCACAGATTTTGAAGATACTAAAAGTCCTGGATCATTATTACCTGGTGTTAGGAATTACGTTTCCCAGTTCTGCGAAGAATGGCCAGGCACATACTGGTAGGTGGAAGGAACATCCATCCTGTGTAGCCTTAGTGCCTTGGTTCAGAATATCCTGGGCATAGTGGAGCCAGGAAAGACTCTTCCTCCTTCTGTCTAGGGATGATCTCCAAGCCCATCATTTCTGAAATGCTTTTTAGCTGCTGAAGGGACAGTCTCCTGGGGCAAGTCCCTCAGCAGTGTCTTCCTGGGCAAAGAACTATGGCGAGGTCTGCCAGCCCCCAGTCCTGGCCAGTCCCAGGCCCAACCTGGGACAGAGATCCACAGCAGTGGAGCCAGGCACATGCCACTCTCCTGGCATCCTTCAGAAGCATACAGAAGCTCGGGAAGAGCAAGGGCAGCTAGCCCCCTCATTGATGCACCTGCAGTACTATTTCATTCTAGTAAGGATGCTGAGAATAAATATAGGGCTTGAAAGTACCAGTTGGAACCGCAATAGTAATGAATGAATTTGTGAATGCTGCATCATAAATGCAGCAGCAAAGCTGATGTGGTTCCTGTTAGACAACACAGCTGTATATCCCCTTTCACTGAGCTCTGAGGAGGCACTGCAGGTTCCCTCCCCCATCCAGTCAAGAGCCTGATCTGCTTTGAAAGCCTGAATTTTCTTCCAGAATATCAAGGGTCTGGTTCCTTTGAGCCCAACTGCAAATCCAGGAGCCTTTGTGTGTATTCCACAGGGCTCTGTCACTACAAACAGACTCCTTTGGTTTCCAAGTGAGTCAAGCCCAGGACTTGTTCTGTGTTCTCTCCCATTATATTCGTATCACTGTTCTATTACATACAGCAGGGTGCTGCAGAGAGGAGATGAAAAGAAGCTTGGAAGTCTACTTCTATGCATGTGTGAATTTATTTCTAAACCTCTTGAATTATTTACTTTGTCTGCCTTTTTTTAATGACAGGTGAATGTGTTTGTGACTTGTTCTCTTTCCCAAGGTAGCACTTGGATGAAGCAAATTAATTACTTGTAGAGTAAATGCAGCTGATGTTAATTTTCAAGTCAAGTTGCAGCTTAGCTGAAATTTCAGAAAGAAAGTAGCATTTATAAATTAAATGCTGCTTTGTGTGCTTTCCTTGTAAAGAAGGCTTGACATCTGGAAAGGCAGCAGGAAGAGAAAACAAATGTACTAAATGATGGAAACTTGTCTTTAAGGATATACTCCAACCGCTATCAGTACACAGCTCTGAGAGATCCATGCAGCAGCCCATCAGCTGTATGTTGAGCATAACAGCCTCCGCAGCACCCCAACACCTTTGGCAGGAACCAGCTCCAGTGGCAAATTGCTGGTCTCTGGCAGGAGCTGCTGCTCTGACCTGACAGGGTGATTAGACTGATTGTTCCTCTCTATGACAGCACACGCCATGAGCTCTACCAGAAAAACCTCATTCTTCTTCAGAGTGGTGTAGATTCTGATCCCATGAGAGCTGAACTGACTGGATCCTGGGCTGCCAGGCATTGCCAGTGGGACAGGCGAGCCCTAGTTTCCCTTTGCTATTCCATCTGAGACTTTAGTGAGCTTTTCAGGTCCTTCCTCCGGAAGGTTGGGCTGATCTTAGAATAACTCCTGTGGTGTGAGTTGTCTGGGGAGCACAGCACCTATCTGGATTGGTGCAGTGGGCTGAGACAGAGGCTCTGGGTCTGGCTGGACTCTCCTGAGGGCAGAATTTGCCCTGCAGGTTCCCAGCAGGTTCTCCAGTTGTAAGAACGGTGACTGGCAGCTGCTTGCCAGCCCTCAGGCAGCTAACATGGAAAGGGTCATCATTAATTTAGCTCTGCATCCGTCAAGCCCACTTTCTGTCCCTGGAATGACAACTCATATGTGATGCTTTGCAAGAAAGCAGTTCCAGCTAGCCTCCACTGCTGCTGACAGGCAGTGGTGCTCTGTGCATCTTAGCTGAGAGCTTATCTGTTTTAAACATGCTCTTCTGATTTTTTTGGGCTGCAGTATTTACTGTCCAAATTCTTAGGTCTCAGATTCCCAGCTGTTGTGTTTAAATTTGGTGGAGATGACCCTGGGAGCAGAAGAAGAAGCTCTGTGGGGGTGAAACACTCTAAGCTGAGTTGGGTGCATTGCAGTGGAATCCATGTATCATCTCTATCATTGTGTCCTATTTGAACAAGCAGACTGTAGAGTGCCTTGAGTGAATTGATTTCTCCGGGCCTTGTTCTGAGAAGCAATGACCACTGGGTGCCCTGTTATATTTTAGCTCTTGTATGTATGAAACAAGCAGTGATCTCATATTTCCTGTAGCTTAAGGCCCATATCTGATAGTGGAATGTAAAATTAGTCAATGATTTGGAAGTAGAAAAGGTTAACTCTAAAGAATAATAAAATGCAAAAATGCCGAATAAAAATGTTGCTCTAATTTTTATGTATTCCATATAGTTTTGTCTTCTTCCCTGAAGGACTTAGTATAACTCAATGAGAAAATTGCATTCAAATCCTGTGGGCTGATCTGCCATGACTGAACTGAAATTAGGGAAAATGTACAAAGTAGTTTTATGGAAGCTCTTTGGATGGCTGGCTGCAGGAGGAGGCATTTGGTGCCTGGGCTCTATTGTCTCTTGAACAGGCCAGGGGTGGGACAGCAGCAGGCAGGACACCAAGTGCATGCTCTTGTGGCCACAGCACTGCACTGATGGTCCTGGGGAACCTGAGTGCCCAGTGGCCTCTGCCTACTGTCTGTGCCCCAGGATGCTTGCTTAGAGTAACTGGGAGGGAGCAGCTCCTCAGGCAGCTTCTTGCTCATAGGGTGGGTCTCCTTTTAGATGTATTGTTGGTTTGTTGTTGGTTTGTTGATGGCAACTTTACCTGCCCAGGTCTGCTCAGCATCCAGTGCTGTGGTCTGAGGCCTCCTAGTGAGAGACTTTGCCATCTAACCCAGAACCACGGGCAGTGCTTTTGTCCTCCTCCTTAGTCTTGGTTGAGGTGTTTGCTGAGCTCCAGAACTTCGTGGAACTCCCACGAGCACATTCACAACCAAGTTGTGGCTTTGCCTGGCCTACACATTTTTCAGAGCACCATAGAAGGCTCCTCCTGTATGCAGACACAGTGCTCTTCCTCCCTCTCCTGCAGCACACAGCTGGAAAAGTCTCCCCGAAACTTGAGGCAGTCTTGGCTCCTGTTTCTTTGGGAACAGAGGGATTAAAGTGAACAAATAAGTATGGGTCTCTGCCCATGCAGGCCCCTTGGGAGGGACTTCTGAGAGAGAAGGGCTGCTGACAGTCAGCTTGCAGCACAGGCAGCCCTTGCAAGGTGTGTGACAGCACAGGGCTCTGCACAGCTGCTCTGGTGCTGCAGCATGAGCTCTTGGGGCTGTGAGCACCAAAGCACCAAGGTTGTTAGTGCTGACACTCCCAACAGGACTAAGCCATTTCGATGAAAGAAATGGAATCTGACACTTTTCCTATTTAATTGTTTCTTGTAAATTTCAAATAAAAAATAAATTGGCTTCTTTTAAAAGAACAAACTATGTAAAAGGCTTGCTGAGCAGAAGCGAGTGGCCCCTGAAGCATGACAGGCAGCTTCATGATCACAGCCAGCTAACAAGTCTTCAAGGCACAATGCAGAGGGGGCTGGACTGAAAAGCAAATGCCTCTGCAGCTCTAGCTTTGCCTTGAGGCACTTGGGGATAGAAATGTGCAGGAGGAAGGGGAAGAGGTCTGAGCATAACCCACTCCTGAACTGGGCTGCCCTGGCACAAATATTGGCTGGGGCAGGGCTGTGACACCTGTGGCCACTGAGCTCCTGCATCCTGGGGCTTTTCTCAGCACTTTTGTTCAGGTGGAGGCTGTAGACTCTGGCGTTTCTTCTCAGGCTCTTTGCACCTTTAGCTTTGCTCCTAAAACCTAGTATGTTCTGGGGTATCTGGGGTATCAGCTCCACTTTGCCAGTGAAAGCATGTTCTGGATTCTTTGGAACACTTTTTTTGCAAAGACTCTGAGATCCATCAGCAGATGGCTGTAAAGAAAATACCTTCCATCATTCAGGTTAAAGAAGATCACAAAGCCTTGGAGACAACACTTCACTCGGGAATTAAATTGCAGGAGTCATCTGGTGTCAAATAAGTTTCATTTAATAGGTTACTCAAATAAAGTTTCTGTAGAAATCAATATCACTTTCTTCTTCAATTGACAGCTCAAGACACTCAAAATGGCATTTTTCACATAAGGTTTATTTAATTTTAGGAGGAAGAATCCTTCCTATACTTTCTACTTGGCCTACCCAACTCTACAAGGTTAACAGCCTGCCGAGTTGGAAACCTGCCCTGCACTTACTCAGGGGGACAGTGGGAGGTCACTAACACAGACTTGCCAGTCTCAGGTTGCAAGGATGCCATTGTCAAAGGGCTGTATCAGAAGTGTGTTCACAGCTCACTGAAGGAAACAGGGACAAGTAATTTTGCTTCTTCCTACAGGTGAACTTGGCAGGACAAAATGCCTCATTATATATATCTTAGTAGAACTGGACTATCTGTAGAGGTAGGGGTCTGTGGGCTGTGAAGACAGGAGATTTCAACAGCAGTGCTTCTGGGTCCAGGGTAGGTGAATCCTGAAATTTCTGCCTCCCTTGAGAACATGGGATACCTTTGCTCTGTGTTTTTTATTTCAGTCTGATGGCATCCCATGAGGAATAGAAGAGACTTTGGCACCTTTGTGAACCATCTCCCTGGAGAAGGAACTCCTTTTCTCAGACTTTCTTTGGTCACGTTGGCACCTGCTCTGCTGCTGTACTGTCCTCTGAGGTGCTGGTTCTGCTCTCCACATCTGTTTATAGTGAACTCCTGTGATTGTACATCCAGCAAGGGCAGATTACTGCTAGGCTGCTCAAGTGCCATGAAGAGACATTTAGTTCTAGGAAAGGACAAGTTCACCTTCTGTCTAACATCCTTAATGCCTGTAATTCCTCCAAGCAGTAATATTGATTCCTGGATCTATGCTGACTGTACCACAAATGGACAGCAGCTGGTAGGAGGAATTTCCCAGCCCCGTGGTATTGGGTTCCCTGAAGATGCACCGAGTGATTTGTATTTTCCCAGCAGCTGCAACCCAGTAATGACAGAGGCTTGTGACCTGCATGCAATCAGGTACATTCTGGCTTCAGGTTCTATAACAGAAGCTGGGCAGGGAAGTGAATTTATACTATCAGTGCTCTCCAGTGCTCTCCAGTCTTCTGTTGTAGCACAGTGCCAGAGACCCTTGTGATGTAAGAAGACTTCATATTTCCCATCTTTTCATAGCTATAGAGCTTTCAATAATATAACGTTGATTTTTATTTGAACATGTTTTGTTATATTAACCTAAACCATGGGCCTGGGCTGCAGTTTACCCATCTGATCAACATAACCGTACTAGTTGAGAGAGGAGATCTGGCAGTAAACAGAGTGTTATTGAAGAATGTTATTTTCAGAGATGCGGTTACTTGTCTCTGACAAATTAAAAAGAGAAACATCTGCAAGGCACAATGGGAAGAAAATACTTCAGGGAAGGTTTTTTCAGGAGTCAGAGGTAATAGTCCTGTGGAGACAGTCTTCTGGTGCTCTGCAAAGTATTATAATGCTGGATGATAGCATACAGAGAGCCAGCATAGGCAATTGTGTGCATTGTGTCACAGATGGTGTTATTTAATCATGCTTTCCTCTAAGAGTTTGTGTTGTCTAATTCTCTGTCGGTAAACATGAAATGTTTCTTTCAAATGAGGAGGGAGTTCAGCCTTCAGTGCTTCTGGTAGGAGAGAAGATACTGTGACCATTCTCTGTGCCTTCCCCAGGCTGATGTCAGCCCCTCTCACTCTGTGATTTTGCCTGGACATTTTAATACTGGACCAAAGACAAGCACAGGAAAGCTCCTACCAAATAGCCCAGTGCTCTTGCTCCCTGTGGCACACCTAGGAAACACCTCCTAGGGTCGCTGCCCTGAGCAGGCTGAGCTGATGGTGGGAGCAGGTGACTGCAAAGGAAGAACTCTGTCTCCTGCTGTTGGGTGTGTGGTGGACACGTCTGGTATTGAAAGGAGTATTCATACTTTGTAATGCAGATTTTTCTCTCCTGGAGATGATCTGTAATGCATCAGAGAGGAACACGCTGGGTGGGGGGGTGTGGCAGAGGTACAAGACTCCTGCTGTTCCACACTTTTCCTTAACATGGTGAGCTTCAGAGATTTACAGTCAAACAAAAGGTGAAGATGAACTTTTTGTAAGTGGTAGCACTTAAAATTTGTGCTGCTTTGAAGCTGCAGGCTGAGCAGATGCTGCATGCACAGCCACTGCCCTCATGAGACGTGGGTTTTAATGCACCTCCATTTATGTCATCTGTTCCCTGTGTACTGATGTGACACTGTAAAACACATTCAGTTCCCAAGGTGCCTGTGGACCAAATGAGCTTCTGTTGCAGCTCATGCTGATCATGTCTCCCTCATCCTGTCACAGGGTGTTGGGTAGTACCAGCTGTGGCCAGGCTGAGCCAGACATTCCAAATCAGTATCACAAAGCTGTCATCTGAGGAGACTCTTGGTTATCTGTCCATGTTTTAACACCTCCTGCAGCGCATGATGTGGGAGTCATCAGGTAAGTTAACAACAAGTTTTCAGAGAAAAGGAGCCTTTCTGGGGGTTCAGTCTTCCTTCCTGTGTGAGGGGAGCACTAACTGCAGTGATGCTTCTTTGTGGAAACCTCCTTGCATGGGGAGCAGATGGCATGCTCTGAGGTGACACAAGTAGGTCCTTAATTTAAGTCAGGCTTGGCTCTTATACTTTGCTGAGTGCCAGCCAACTCCTTGGATGGAAGAGTAAAAATGTGGGAAACAGGCAGGAAGACAAGCTCCCTGGTGGCCCTAGCAGAGATCTTGTCATTTGAAGCCCTGAGCAGTGTGCTGCAGATAAGTTGTCCAGCTCTAGGGTAAATGCTATGCCTGGAGACAGATGTGGTTGTGAGTACCCAAGGAGCTTCTCCTCCAGAGCTGCATTAAGCATTTTCTGTGGGACTCCAGGGAGCCTGCAGAGGGGAGCTGGAGTGCTTTGTGGGCTCACTATAGCTAATTTTTGGCATGATTTGTAATTACTGCAGTGCTCTTGAATCTACTTATTGGCCCAGAGGTGTGTCTGGCACCTCTTGGGTTGAGAGACTGTTGCTCATGAGCACAAGGCTGCATCTATAGCACTAGGCTTCTTGGTTCTGAATAAGAGAAGAAAGCCAAAGGCTCTCACTTTTGTACTTGTGGTGAACAAAGAAACGATATTTTGTTGAATTACCTCTAATTCTCTAGCATCCATGACTCATTCAAAGGGCCAGTGTAAAGGTAGCACATGCTCATATTCCAGAGAAATGCTGCAGGGTGTCTCAGGCTGGCTGGGCTAGAGCTCTGACCCTCATCTCTAGGACCACAGTCCTCCACATTAGTTATGTTCCCCTGGACAAATTCAGTGAGATGTTGATGAACCTGAGCTAAATTACAGTTTCTGTAATCCTTGGCACTTCCTTAGCAGAAGGAAGTTACCAAGTGTAGTTTTTATTAAATGTCTTACAGTTCTTGTTCACTCATGTTTATCCATAGGTAACCATCTATTTCCAACATGATTATACTGGAGGGAAGTGGCAGAGTTTGATGCAGCAAGTTCTTTCAGCTGCTCAAAGCCAGGTCTAGGGCTTGGTGCTTAACATGCTGCTGCGGTACAGACACATCCTTTAAGTATCAGGAAAGAGACATGGATTGGCTTTTTCTTTCTTCAAAAAATGACATTTTGAAGTAGGTTAAGTCTACTACTTTTCCACATTTTCTCAGAGAGAGATTTTGTCTGGCTGGTGTACGTGCTTTCCATGAGAAATTATTTATGAGCTCCTCCATCCCTGGTCTAGTCTTCCTGATGTAACAATAGTAGATCTGGAGGAATGACCAAGGTTAGTTTTATGGTCTCACTTCAGATGTAGTGCCAAGTTATTCAGCGCTTCATTTTGTTAGTGCCTGAACCAAAAAGCAATTTATCTCAGCAACGTCCTTCATATTATACCTATATACCATGATACCAATAAGGCATGCACCTGGCTGCTCCTGTCCCAGAAAAAATCAATGTTTCATTTCAAAGATGCCAGTTCTTTCCTCTCCCTCCTTCTTCCATTCTTATGAAGAAAAGCTTTTTTAGGGGACACAGGAAGAAATACAGAAGGATTGTGGAAAAATCTCCTCTACTTCAGCTACGCATCCTGTTCAATTATGAATCATAAAGAAATTCACTGAGGGCACAGTTGTCAGGGCTTAAATGGTCAATATATGTGAATGTTGAGGTCCATTTGGATGGGTTAGGGGCACACCCTTTGTTGGAGTCCCCTCCAGGTGATGGGCCTAGACTGCTGCAGTCCTGTAGGGATGTGTGCAGTGTGACCACAGCTTTGCTGTATTTACAGGGAAAATGCAAAGATGTAGCTCAGTTCCTTGCTCACAGTTAGTTATCTATCCTGGCACCGATGTAATTATAATACATACTTTATTGCTTGTCAATATTTTAACCTTTCTGACACATTATCCCCTAGGGCAACTGAGCAGCCTTAATAATATAGCTGATAATTATCCTCCTGGTGAATAAAGTTATCACTAGGGTCCTGTATAAATCACATGGAAAATATGATGGATTTCAGTGGCTGGCCATCACAAAAATGGGAAGAGGCACAGATTGTGACAGCTTAATGGAGAAGGTAATAAAACCAACAATAAAGTAATTTATAATATAGGCCATGATTTTCAGGCTTTTCTATTTGTTTTCATGCTAATAGAAGATAAATGTCATATTAGAAACAAGACTTGAAATTTCTATTAAAAATATTTGGGAAATGTTATTAAATATCAACAATTCCCAGTGCAAGAAGTGGCAGCATGGGTCTTAATTACTTGTCTTAATTACCTGTACGAGGTCCTTAGAACCAAAGTGCCCTTGTGGTCAGCAACTACCCCTCACTTTTGTAAGGAGTGAGATGTGTGGTGCCTCAGTGGGAGGAAGCCTCTTGGCCACTGGTGGAAAGCAGGACAGAAATCCTGCCAGGGATCCTGAGTTGGGTACATCGTGGCTGTTTCCTAAGGCTGCGGGTTTCCTAAGAAATCCAAGCTGTCATTGTAAGCAGAGAACAAGACTTCAGCAGAGATGTGAGAAAGCCCTGCAGCAGTACTGGAGTGGTGAGAAAGGGAGGGTGCAGTACAGTGTGGACAGAGGTCTAAGATACACTCACTAGAAACACAGGAAGGACAGGTGTTGGCGCCTGTAAGTCACCTGTCAGTATTACTGGATCGTGTGCTATGAGAGTGAATGTGTGCCGCCTTCAACATTCATTCTCCACACTAACTAAAGGTATGGGGGAGTGAGTGAGCCATGATGGGACTCTGGAGTGAGCAGGAGTCTTCTGGGGAATGGCTGCAGCTCCCTGGGTGAGACCAGTGAATGCTGGGGGCTGAGCAGATGGAGGCTGGTGTGCTGCTTCCCAGCAAAGTGGGGAGCTCATCCTGTGCACTGTGTGCTTGCAGAGACAGCGCTGCCGTGCCTGGGAGGGCAGGAACAGCTCTTCCCAGTGAGCAGCCTGACCTGGGCTGGCCTGGCTCTGCAGGGTGTCCTCAGCAGTGATTAGTGTGAGGATGACTCTGGGATGCAGGCTGGAGAAGGATGGGGTAGGGAGACTTTGGGTGGAAATTGTATTTGTGTCTGTGCTTAACATTCTTAGTTCATTCTCTTGCATTTCTTCTAAACAAGCGCTTTGAGGTCTGAGCCCCGGTGCCTCTAATCTAGTGAGCACCTTATTGATCAAGTCCTGCCATTTGGTCCCCTGAGCTGCCTTGTGTTGCACAAAAGGGATAAATTACTCCTTGTACTTTAAAGAGTAAGGATGTTTTTAGTGCATGTAGACCCATATGATAAATACAGAGGCACAGGTGGGATGAGAATAGCAAAAAGCAGAGGGATAATTAACAGCTGGAACAGCACAAACCAGTTACCAAGCCCAAGCCCTGGAGGAACACAATACATTCATCATGCTGCTCTCTAGGTTGATGCTACAGCTCTGGGGTGTGAGGTATTGAATTACAGTCTCTAGAAAATATTGTTCGGGGAATGTTGAAGAGAGCTGGTAAACAATGTGCTGGAAGGTGACAGATATGTTTGCAGCTTCATATAGGGCTATCACAATAAAAAGAGCCATGAGGGGTTTTCCCATCTCTGCCTACCTGTCAGGCCTGGCAGCAGGCAGGCTGCCAGGCTTCAGTGGGGGATGGCAGATCCAGCAGCCAGTGGACTTGCTTTCTTCTGATGCCTATTTTCTTTAAAATATTATTTTGTTACTATGTGAAACACTAACAATGGCTGACAAATCTCAAGCTTAATGAAGCACCATATGTGATTCAGCTGCTGTAGAAAACAACATATAGAGGGCTCTTAACACTTGATTTGAACTTAGTCTGGCCTGGACACCCTTTCTGGGCTCTTCTACCCTCCACGTGGTTCTTGCAGAGGATGGCACAGAAGTTCCCAGCCCAGAGCTGCTGCCCACACAACCAGTGCACGGCCAGTGTATGAGGAGCTGCACCTCAGTCACACAGAGGTGGGGAAGGTGAAGGCAGCTATAATCTGCTTTGTAAGATGCTTTCTTTTCTATCCCCTTTCTTCACAGGAAGTCACTCACAAGACTTTGATCTAGGATGACATTTCATTCCCACAAACCTGTGGCAAGTGGTGGAAGTGTCCCCTGAGTCGAGCTCATGGCATGCTCTGGGGCTGCCTCCTCTGCAGTGTCCTGCGTTACCTCCTCAGCGACCCGAGTGCAGGGCATACCTGTGAGCCAGCAGTAAAGCACACACCAAGGTAAGGAAGGGGAAAGACTGTGTTCTCTCTCAAATGTCACATTCCTCTGGCAGCACAAACTAGGTGCTTGCTTATTTCATTGATTAAATGAGGGACTCCCACAGCTGCAGTAACCAGAGGTGTATGTGCACAGGGGATAAACAGGGGATTAATGGTCAGGTTTTGTTTGTGTAATGATGAAAGGGGAAGTTTTAAGGTGGTCTGCTACCTGTTAAAAAGACCCACAAGAATCAAAAAGAAAGAAAAAAGACAAACAGAGTCTATTACATGGGAAAGTCTGCAACAGTTATACTGCTTCTAGAGGGATTTTCCTGCACATGAAGTGAGTGGTCCCAGCAGTATTGGAGCACATGGGTATCTGGTAAGGATGCATCACATGCTTTCTGCAGAAGATGTGGCATTTAAGGTTATTCCATCCTTGCCAATGTGCCAGCCCCAAGGGATATGTGTGATAACAGGTATGGCAACAGAAATACTGCTCAAGAAATCCTGACTGCATGGGAGGTCCTGATCCAGAGAGCTTCGAGTCACCTGCTCCATTAGCTGCTGCTCAGCTTACAGCTCCTGAGTTCCTCATGGTAGTAGAGTGGGAGAGAGTGAGTCCACCTGTCGAGGCTGGCTGCAGAGGGGAGCTGTCGTGGTGGAGAGCTGGGCACCCACACACCCATGGTACCTCAGCAGTGGGCAGCCAGGGCTGTTTCAGGGGCCTGCAGGGGCACAGCTTCTTCCCCTCCAGCACAAGCTGCCTAAGGCAGCAGCAGTTATGGGCTCGGCTCCTGCTTCAGAGGAGCTGTGATTACAGGACAAACATAAAATCACAGAATCACCATCAAAACCCAAAGTAAAGAATTTGGCTCAAAAAAAATGTGTCACCTGAACAAAGAGAAGAGTTATGGTTTTCCATTCTCCCTCTTGGAGTCAAGGGGAGATTGGGCCACTATAGAAGAAGCCTGAGGAGCTGATAGTGGCCAAGGCAGAGGATTTCACTGGAGAGGGTCTTTCAGAGTTATTAGTTATATGTTTGTATTTAATGCACTGATTAAGGCGAGGACTTGTAGACAGCCACTAACAGTGCATGTAAATTGGCTTAAGCATTATGATGTAAAACCATCGTCAGCTCTGCTCCCCAGGAAAATTGATACACTGAGTGAATCTTTTCAAGCTGCTTCTGAAAAGATTCACGATACTGCAGTGAAGTGGCTTCCAATGGAACCTCTGTATACTGATGTCAGCATATATTTTATTCCCCCTGACTACAAGGGCTGGTTAGGTTATGAGCCTCTCACTGAAATAGACTGCATACAATTGCCAGATAATTGGTTCTTTTCCTTGTAGGCTAATGAAGTTATGATTCACCCCTCACTCCCCCAAGAGCAGCAGGCACAGTACCATGGCTTGCTTCTCTCTCATCCAGGTGCTCAGCTTTGCTTTCCTTTCCACCTGGCAAGTGCGGAGGAGATGCCCCAAGAGAGGAGGGCAGGAATCAGCTGCTGAGCATAGATTTAACCCTGGGCTTGCTGCCTGAGCCAGCAGTGGGGCTGCAGGACTGTGCACGTTTGTAGGGTGCTGGTCCAAGCAGGCTGGGAATGGTGTGGCTGATTCAGCTGTGGAGTGATGCTGAAATCAGGCTGCTGTGAGCCTTGGTCCTTGGCAGGTGCTGCATCCCAGCTTCTGGCCTTTGTCCCTTGGACCATGTAGTTGTTTTCTGCTGTGGCAGAAACGTGTCACAGCTATTGCTTGTGCTGGGGGAAGTGGCACAGGATGGTGGGAATGCTGCTGCTGGGAAGGCTGTGCACGCCAGGGAGCAGAGGCTTCAGTGGCTGCTGCTGCTCTGTGCTGCTGTTTGGCCATATCAGCATCAGTTTTGTTATCTGTTTACATTTGCTAGTTAAAATTTTCTCTTAGGTCTTTCCTGTAGAAAGAAAATCTGTTCACTTATCCTGTGCCCTGGGTGCTTTTTCCTGCTGTGCGGAGGGCAATGATGAGATGCTCTGGGAGGATCTGTGGCACTGCTACCTGGTTCCTTGTCCCAGCTCCCCCTCACTGCATTTGCTACCTTCTGCAGTGTTTCCATGCCCCAGTTTCCCAGGAATGGATGTGAATGCAGCTGTTGGAGGAATTGGGCTTCTGGGTGCCCATCTGCTGGGGTCAAATGCTGCTCTGGTAGCAACATTGCTGTCACCTGTGGGGCAGAGCCTGGATGTGAGTGAATACTTGCTGTTCTTCAGAATTGGGCTGGAGTGTGCAAGTTCAAGCATGGGTAAATGTTTAATCCAGATGAGAACAGGATTGTTACAAATATTTTCCTATTGAATGGAGATATAACACACTGGTTATGGACTAGATTGGATGCTTGGTCTAGTAGCCTATAGAGGTGAAGCTTGTGGCACTTAGGGATCTTCTCTCCACCCCATAATTTTTTCAAGGGAGGAGGAGCCTTTCATCACAGAAGACCCTGCTCTCCTTCCCTGTACCTCAACAGTGGTGACAATACAGTTACCTGTATTTTGTGAGCTGGAGATACCAGTTGTCATGAACTTGGGGTTTTGGAAGTGCTCCCTGGTGGAGATCACTGGAACACAGAGATTTTTTTGGATGGCAATAATTGAGAAGCTCATTTTATTCCAGTAAGAATCTTTCAACTGTAATCAATTCACATGCCATCCCAAATAGTGGAGGTCAGCAGAGCACAGCAAGTACCTCAGCAAGCATTGTTGACAATGTTAAAATGCAATAAACAGAGAGTTGTGGCTCTGCATGAGGGGGCGCACATTAATCCTTGTTTGAAGTGCGTGGGATTGGCAGACTCAGTTCTTTTAGGATCTTTCTGATGGAAAATGCTTCATATTTCTTTAGTTTTGACTTGTCTGCTTTTCTTGGCATGCTGTGGTGGCAGGACTGTCCGGGACTGCTGGCACCTTCTCAAGACATTTCCCCAAAATGTGTCAGGCACCTAAAAGCTGAGTGTGCTTGCTACTATCCTTGCTAAGGCCTCCTCCTTTTGCTGCCAGTGTGCAGTGCTCTGGAATATAAAACACGGAAATAATTAAGTAGATTAATTAGCTAATGTTTGCACAGGACCTGTAAAATATAAAGAACTCTATAATTGCTAAGTACAGTAGATTAATTAGTTAATGTTTATCCAGTGCATTGTAAATGTAAAGGCATCACAGCAGTGCTTAGTGTTATAATTAATTAAGTTTTCATTCTGGGATGCCCTGCTCCAGTTCTGAGGTAGGACCATGGTCTTCTGTCCACTGGCAGCTGTGTGCTGCTGTTGCTCTGGCCCTGATCCCTCCTGGCATTGTGTGCCCAGGCATGAGGCTGTATATGGAGGTGTGCCAAAAGCCATGCTTGCCATGAGCCGCTGATGCTCTGGGTAGTAAATGGCAGAGGGAACTATGTTACTTTGCTGAGCATGTGAGGAGCATTTCATACCCAGGCAGCACTGAGCAAATTTGTGCTGCAGGGCCATGGTCTGACCCTGTGCTGCTGCATCCTTCCTGAGGGGTTGAGGAGCTGTTCCAGTGCCTGTGTCTGTAGCTTTGTGGGAGGAGGCTCAGGAATGTGCTGTGTCCCTGGGAGATCCGAGTCCAACGGGAGCTGGCAGCTGGGAGCCAAGACAGTCAGGCAGGGGGATGTAATGACTGCCTTTGACACCTCCTTCATCTGCCGTAGAGCAGGCCTCTGCCATCTGCTGTCACTTCACACTTGGAGATGGGCTTCCCAGTGCCTTCCCCGACTTCTGTTCATCTCTCTTTTTGTGTTTTGGTCTTTGCAGAGAGAAGAAATGCATGAAGAACGGGGGGCTGATAGGAAGGCAATGGGAAGGGAGTGCAGTCCTTCCCTGAATGGCAGCCAGGACCTCACAGCTGGCGCTGGGGAACTGGTGTCTGCAGTCCAGGCCCTCCCTTCACAGGGAGCTCTGCTGGCTTGGCCACAGGCTCAAAACTGACTGACAGGGTGCAGAGGAAAGAGCCGAGGAGCTTGCTCCATCTGCAGAGAAAGCAGGTCTGCCTTCAGCTGCTCGTGCAGGTGCTTGGAGGACCGTGACTGGTTGCAAGTTTGGGCAGTCATCCTTGCCCCATGCTGGACTGTGCTCATTCATGGACTCTGCTTAGAGGACCATGAGGTTTTCTGTCATCAACTCCTTGGAGAAAACAGGCTTTGTGAAATAGCTGGAGGTGAAAGCACAGAGCTTGCCTTTTAGCTATATCTTTGATTTATTCCAAAACTTTCTTCCTCAGATTCAGTGGATGGAGGTGTGGAAGAAGTCTGAAGCAAGGAGGGAAGCAGAATGCCAGGCATGGGAAGCCTGGAGCATGCAGGCAATCCCAGTCCTGCTGCCCTGGGAATGCTCTGTAATGCCTGCATGCCAGCCAAGAGGGAGTGACTTCAAAGAACATCTTTATTAGGGTACACTGCTTAGCATCAAAGAAATGTCAGGGCTGCTCTACACTGACTCTCTGCCTGCGGCACTAAACTAGCCTGTCATTCAGCAGTCTGAGTACAAACCACAGCTGCTGACAGAGTCCTGGAAAAATTTATTTTTTCACATCTAATTGCCCTTTTTGCTTTGTAAACATAAAGGTTGAAGCTTAAACTCTGACAGCTCCAGTTGCCTTTTCCTTAACTCCTTAAAAAAAATGACATTCAGCATGTTAAATTTTGCTTTTACTGCAGCCTGAAATCTTACAAAATCCGCACAATATTTTTTTAAAAATCGTTGAAGCATTTCAGTACTCACTTTGGGAAAAACCCTTCAGCTCACAAAAAGACAAAAGCTGGTGCCTGAAGAGCCAAGACCTTTCCCCATAGCAATTCAGGATAAAAATGCTTGACCAAAAGAGGCAGAGCAAGCAATCAGCATTCCACCTTTCCCTAGGAGCAGATTAAAGAATGCCTATCTGCTATTGTATTGTTCCAGAAAGAAATGAAAGACCAAAGACAGGAGGAAAAAAGCTACTGTTAAAAAGCAAAACTGGATGTATCATAGCAGCCTGAAAACTTGCAGTTCAGTTTCTTCAGTGAAGTTGGTTCTCTGCCCTGGAGGAGGGTCTCCCAAAGTGGAGGGATGCACTGTTCCCCACACTTTGCACTGCCCCCTCTGAGAGCATCGTGCCTGCAGGAGCCTCCTCCGGGTCAGGGCTTTGAGCTGCTCCTGCTGCAGTCCTTCACCATTAGAAATGCATGTCCTGAATCACTTCAACTGCAGAGAAGTGATTTTGTAGCTACAGCTCTTGAAGAACGACCCCCTGTTTTTCTCGGAGGTGCTGCCCATCCCCTCCATCTGACATGAAAACAGGGCTGCTGTCTCTGCAGAGACCCTCCTTGCTTGGGCTCTGCTTCCATCCGCCCTCAGGAGATGGGGACCTGACTGCCCTGCCCTCAGCCTCCAGACCTGCATGGCACAGACTCTGTGCTTGTCCCTGTCCCTGCAGCCAGCCTGGCCTGGTTTATGGATCTGTGTCTGTGAACAAGTGACAGGCTGGTCAGCATTGTCCTGAGTGTCAGATTCTCCCTAAGCAGCAGCTCTAATGGGCTGGAGGGCTGAACTGGGGAAAGAGAGACTTTTCCTTCCTGTCCTCCCTGCTACTCTTTCCATTTTTCTGTGATCCATGAGGGTGTTCTGTGTTCCTGGAGTTAGCCATTCATCTTACTCAAATGCAACATGCTTTCTGTTTCCCTAATTACTGAGTGTACTGACTGTGTCTGGGCCAAGATCAGCACACAGGATTCATGTTTGCTGGTGGAAGGCTGTAGGTGTGATCCAACACCGTGTGTTTTATGGCACCTGTGTTGCTGCACTACCCTGAATGCTGAAGCTGTCTGAAACTAGGCTGTTTTAGAAACAATTAAAGCTTCTTTCATACACAACAGAAATGCAGAAAAATCCTCAAAATACCTTTTAAGTGAGTCCTTTGATTCAAACTGCAAGCTTGAAATGAAAAGTGGAAGAGACATTTCAGGACAATGTACGTCTGTTACAGAACCCAGATGTCATCAATAAGGAAACAACAATGATGGGCAAATTCTACATTTCCTGTGCAGAGCTCTTCATGAGTTGAGATAGGGACTGGGAGAAAACTCTTCAAGGGCAAAACAGTCTCAATTAGAGCTGCAAAGTACAGGTGTATAGATGCAAGTGGAGGAACCTTGTGTAGGTGCTCCCTGGTTATCACTGCACCACATCTCTCTCCTCTTTCATTAGCCTTGTTTTAGCTACCCACTCTTGTTGTACTTTTCCCTCAGTCCATCAGACACTTCATTTCTCTCTTGCAGGGCTCAGCTGATAGGTATTTTTTGCTCTTCACCAGACAGCGTGTGTTCTTGTCAGCTGCCAGCCAGCTGATCATGATTAGATTGTAGTTGTGATAGTGATTTCCTGTCTTTCAGGCCTGAACAGATGGTGTGCTGCTTCCAGTCCAAGGTTTGACTTCATAGTGCTTTGTGGCTTGGCCAAATGACAGTTGTGGAATCTGAGCACATGAAGCCTCTCAAGGAGACCCTTGCGAGGGTGAGGAGCAACTGTGTCCTCTAAGGACCCTGCAAATTTATACCCACTTCACGAGTGCTGCGATGCTTTTGTTTGTTGGATGCAATCCTCCAAACTATACTTCTGTTCCCCAGCTTAGAAGTCTGTTGCTGACATACTCTCAGTATCATATTTATGCTTGATATTTTAGAGAGCAACTAGTGTTTTTTCCAGTAAGAGATGCTACTTTTGAATTTTATGTTACAGGATCAATAAGTAATGAAGGAATGGGGCCCCATATGATAGGCCTGATAATGGATTTGCTCCCAGGATTTCCAGATCTCCTTCTTCCTGGGACAGTTTTCCATTCTAACAGAACAGGTTTTCCTATCTAGCTGCTGTACAGGGTAACCTGATGTGGCTTCTTCTGTAGATGTTGTATCGGGGCTTGCATCAGTGACAGAAGCCCCCCATGCCTGAGAAGTCAAGGAAGTGGGAGGGTCTGGTGGTGATGGAGCTGTCAGGAAGGGGCTTCCCTGCACAGTTCAGCAGACTTGGCAGGGTTCTGACTGCTGCGTGAAGATCCGTGAAATGAATGATCATCAAACGTGGCCACTGCCTGCCAAAAAATAACATTTCTCCTGCACCTCATCCTGTAACAAAACAGCTCCTTCTCGTAAAATAATAAGCTTTCATCTCTTCATTTATTGCATTGCATGGGAACAACTGGCAGCTTGCTCACATGTGCCAATTTATTAACTAAATCTCATTTACTAACTGGGAACAAATTCTTTTTTCTTGTAGCTGCTGAATACAAATGAGGTTGGGGTTCAGAGCAGGAACCAGGTGCCAGGAAGCTTCCTTGGCCCATTTGTCCCTGTGTCAATGACAGTTTCACTCTGCCAGTAAAAAACTTCTCTTCTGATGGGCCCTGCTATAGATGAGAGGGTTGCTGAGCCTCAGGCTAAGGAATGCTTACACAGGAGGAAGACCTTGCTCTTGGTGCTGAGCTGAAAGAGGTCTGTTTTAATGCAGAGTAACACATCCCCAGCACTGGAAATCATTTCTTCCAAACTGTGTGCCCTGCCCAAGTGACAAAGAGAGAGGGGCCAGCCTTGGAGCAAGCCACTTCCAAAGGGCAGCCATGAACTGTGGCCTGTGCCCCATCCTGACACACATCTCTGTAGCGACACAGCACCGGAAAGAATGATGTTCTGAGAGCTGGAGGGGGAAGGGGGGGCGGGTACAGCAAGGCTGGCCCCATTACAAACACTTCTGACAAGGGCCATCCCATCCACTGCCTGCCAAAGCAGTGGGAGCTCTTGTCCTCAGGAGGGCCAGCCAGGACAGGCAGAGCCTGGGTGGAGACTGAGGGGGTAGGGGCAACTATTAGCAGGTTCCCACCCTTGCAGGGCTTGATGGGTTGCCCAGGCTGCACTTGCCTGAACTCTTCCTCTAGCTCTCCCATAGGTAATTTTCGCTGGGTACACCCTGTTGGCTCAGCATTTCCAGTTGCTCCCTGGGGGAGAATCTTGGACACCCACTGCACCTGTCAGTCCTGTGCCTAAATGGAGTTCCCAAACAGTGGGTAAAGTGACCTTCCTAAAACAGCCTGGCACTCGCTCCTCAGGACAGGGTCACTGTGCCGGCACTCACTCTCTGCCAGAAGACAGTCTCTGTGCAGAATATGTTGGTTCCTTTCAACAGAAGCTTTGGCAGGAGGCAAACAGTCAGGTTGAGTTTTGAAATCTCTGGGAAGGGCCAGTCTGTGAGGAGTGTTTGCTTCTTCTTCATACCTGCCTCTAGGTTTAATGGTTTTTCCATGCAGGAAAAATAACAAAAAAGATAATTCTTTTAAAACTGTTTATCTGAGAGTCCAGATTGTCAAGCTTTATGCTGCTAGATAAATCAAACTAACTAACTGAAAGTTAATTTGTCTGACCATAAAGTGGATTCAATAAGTGTAAAACAAAACTAATTGGTTTGCTTCCGTACAAATTTAATCATACTATAAAATGTGATCAATGCAAATAAAAAGCATTGAGTAGGTTAATTATCAAGAATCTATAAAGGAAAAAATGTGCTTTCTTTCAGGAATTGAAAACTGTGTGGATTTCCATTTCTGTAGTGATCACTCCATGATGCAGACCCAGTCCAAATGTGCTGGTGTCTGTGTCACGTGCTGTGTGTGTCACAAGTAACTTGTGTCTCAGACTTCATAAAAGAAACTTCTCAGTTTCTTTAATTATATAGCTTGAAGCTGTTGGTGGGGTGATACATGACTCTTGGGATGCTGTGCTTCAGCACCAGCCAGGTGAAACACACGGAGCACAACGCCTGTCAGTGACCCTCAGGTGGTCTGCTGTGGCAAAAGGGCACCTGGCACCTCCCAGAGACCCAAACACAGATCCTGTCCTGCAGCTGATGCCAGGCTTGGGCTGCATGCAGAGCACCAGGACTTCTAGGATCCGTAAAAATTGCCCTGTTCTATATCTCCAACTACAATAAGGAAACTGATGCTGATATTTTATTTGATAAATACCTAATATAGGTTAAATAATTATTTAATGCAGACAAATAGAAAAGAAAGCATCCATATGCTGTGTTGTAATAAATAATACTTACAACTTGCTAGGCAGTAGCAGCAGCAATAGTATAAACAAAGGGCTCTACCACGGCTAGAGAAAGAGGGTCCAGCTGAGGGGTCACAACAGGAAGGACATGCGCGGTGCTCATGGTGTTGAGGGACAGGCTAAGGAGGGATGAGAACTCTCCACAAGCCCAGCTGATACGGGGCTGTTGAACATGGTGGAGTAGAAGGAGCTCTTTCTTCTGCTGCTGGTGCTATGTGGGGCTGCTACTGCCAGGAGCTGGCAGGGTCCGTGGGCAGAGGGGCAGCATTGCCCAGCAGGGGTGGTGGGAAGCAGGAGAGGAGTGGGTAGCCCCATACAAGCTCCCTGGGCAGTACCTCTGCTCTCTCCAGGTGCAGCCACGTCATAGAGGTTCTGCACCACCTGCCCATGCTGTCTGTGCCTCTGGAGCAGGATGCAGAGGTTCTTAGTGCACTGGCAGAGCCTGGACGCATGCACAGCCTTGTCCTGCGGGCTGGTACAGGGTCGGGCAGTTGCTGCAGCCTGGAAGGAAAGCATAAAAGAGTATAGGGAGGCAAATGGCTCCTTGTGAGTGTAACAGACTCCCAAAAGGGCGTTGCTCTGCCTGGAGCAAAGCCTGTTCGCTTTTGGAGCTGCTCCTTCACCATTTTCCCAGGCTGACGTTGTGGGTTTTGTTAGTATAGCTCTCAGTCTTTCTTTGAGCTCCACTGTCAGTGACTGCTTATGGGTGTTGGCTTTGCTTTATAAGCTCAGTGGTATTTGGGAAAGCATCTGGATCCCCTCCATGAGCTCTGACAGATTACAAGGGCTGCACTTAACTGAGTTCACAGTGTTCCACCGTGTCAACCACACAGCAGCAGGGCTGCAGAGATGTGCCTCGGCATAGCAGAGGATAAAAACTATGGCAGAGATGGAAGACAAGTGGCAAAAAAAAGTAATATGTGGAGTGACTTCCCTTTAAAATATATTAGGCAGTTTATAAATAATCTCTGTGGTTCTAGGATGAATACAGAATTGTTCAGACCCTGAAGAATCTGACCTTGAAGAGAAGAAGTGCTGTGAGCAGCTTTCAGAATGTTCTCAGAATGATCAGAGAGGACAATCACTCTTGCTTATTATTTCAGCAGTAGGTAGTGTGTTTGGCTGGTGTGGTTTGGGAAGAAACTTCAGCTCCAGCCTCCTCTTCCTCCAGGTAACCTCAGTGTACAGTCAGAGGCAGAGAACTTGAGGGTAAAATTACCAAGTGTCTGGTGAGATTTCCAGGGATGCGTCACTCCTGCCAGTTGGGACAGTCTTGGCTGAGTGACTTGTGTGCTGTTCTCACAACCAAGCTCTGAGGGTGTGAAGCTGAACCAAACAGAAGTGAGCAGCCTGGTTCTTGCCACCTTGCTTGGCTGCCATGTGCTGCAAAGCTCCTGCCTGGTGAGCTGAGCTGTGCAGGTCTGCATGCCAGCAAAGATTCTGCCTGCACCCTCCTCCTGGTAAAGCATCTTTCAGGATGTGGGTGCCTGAGCTGTGCTGGACCTCTTCTCCAAGGGTGGTTGGACATGTATCTCCCACGTCCCACAGCAGTGCAGCAGCCTCTTTGAGGTGGGGAGGACTTTCTGCTGATGCTGGAGCTATTCTCCTTTGTGTTAAATACTTAGCTTTTTGGTGGGGTGAATTAGTGAGCTTGGGAGCAGGAGGCTCTGTGGGGAGTGGAGAGAGGTGGGTTTTGGCTTTTGCTCTGGTAAATGCTGAGGAGTCAGATGCTTTCTCTAAACAGCTAGAGGTTCTGGCCCAAACTGGAAAAGGCTGCTGCTGATTTGGGATTCTTCTGCTTTCAGGCAGCCTGGGGTGAGATCCAGGTCTTGTCTTCTGCTGCAATAGCTCGGTCTTGAATGAATGCCATCCTACCAGCCTCTGTTTGGACAATATGGAAAACAGTGGCCCTGCAGATTCTTTTAGGAGTACTGAAAGAGTGGAGCTGTGAGGTGAACCATAGCCTCCCTATTTAAAATCTGTTCTTAGAGAAAACAGAGATGATTCCCTGTGTGAAGAAATAACAAGCAAATTGATCCCTGCACATCCTGACACAGGGAGCCAGAAGCCCCTTGTGCTCTGGGCTCTGGTTGAGAAAATGTAAACAAACTCCAGTTTTTATGTCTGACCAAGGAGACATAAACCAAGCATGTATTGTAGCCTTTTAAATATCTTTACATTTTACAATCCATCAAGACCTTTAATTGTCTTTTGAGTGAGTTGTTCTATATGTAAATACCAGTTAATGTTGAAATTGTTTATAGCCAAATTGTCTGTTTATGCAAATTGTGTTCCAAGATCACAGAGCTTCTATTGTACAATAAACATATCTGTTTTATTTAATGTTGGAAATGTTTCCTTTGGCTGCTGTAGCTCTTCAGAGCTAGTGTGGGGGTGAGTGCCAGCCTCCCCGTGGGGCAGAGAGATGTGATGGCTGCTCGAAGAGCTCCTGCTGTGGATCTGACTCCCTGAAGCTGGTCCCCTGGGATAGTGTTTGAACTGCTTTTCTGCCTACATAGTCCATGAGCTGTGGTATCCTCCACAAACCTTGGGGAGCCCAGTGGCTTCCTCTGCTCAGTCCAGCCTGGGGTGTAGACAGAGCCTCCACAGGTGCAGATGCTGCTATGTGAGGGGAGGGATTCCCTACACTCTCTGGCATTCCTCAGTCTGGCTTGTGTTAATTCGACGTTTTGGTGAAGAAGATGGCCAGCATTAAAGCCCAGACTGTTCCTGCTGGGTGTGAAGTGCAGAGAAATCAGCATGCTGCTCTCGCCTGTGCTGCGCACAGGCAGTAATCGAGATCACCACCCCGAGATAAATCTCTTCCTGCCATCGGGCCTAAGAGAGAAGCAGTTACTGTGGGCTTTGCCTCCAGGTTTATTATCACAGGGAAACACATGCAAATTAATGGCTCACCCCGATACAAATCAGTTGTGCTGGAGCGTTGCCGCTGCGATTCAGACACACGATGTCTCTGATCCATAGGCAAGGAGCGAGCTCAGTCGCGCCTCAGAGGCTCCCACTGACCGCGGCCGCCTCTGAGCTGGCCTCTGTGCCCAGGCTGTGCACCTTTCCTCCTGGATTTTTCAGCCTAATAGCACTGTTGAACTGACCTTTGTGTTTGCTTAATGTCAGATTCCCCGGGGAATGTTGCAGAGCACTAGCATCTGCACGACCTTAAGGTGGGCTCCCATATTATTTCTTCATTACTATTTGTTGTTCATAAATATATATTCACTCCTATTTATCACAAGAACACCGATTACAAACCATAAATTCTAACTGTGGGGAATATTTCAGTCTAGTTTTATTAAAAAGTGATATTTTAAAATGTTGCTGAGGCTTTTAGCCAGTTATGTGCTACTAAATATTTAAATCTGTATCTCTTGCGGCATGCTGAATTACAGCAAGGGGATATTTAATGTTCCTATTTCTCCAGCATAAATCTGTGAAAGATTGACTGGAAGAAAAATACAGTCAGGAACAGCCCACGTACTTGCTGAATGCTCTCTCGTGCCATGCACCCACTCATGCATGTCCCTGCCCCTGGCAGCAATCCAGCCTGGAGGCAGGTGATTGCCCCCACAGTCATTCTGCGGTCACCCTGCCATGTTGAGCTGGCCCAGGGCTCTGGGCCAAGGCTCTGGGCCGAGGGTCTGGGATGGGGCTGTGGCAGAACCCTCTCAGTTGCTGGCTGTCCTGGCGTGGCACACGGTGGCTGCTGTCAGCACCAGGAGCTATGAGCGCCGGGAGGCCTGTTACCCGCCAATTACACCGCGGGTTTATTGTTCAGCCCTGGGCCTGCTTTACGTTATGAAAAGCTTTCGACACTTAAATGGTACTAATATTAACCTCTCCCTCATGGCCTCTAACAGCCTCCACCATTAAAAGTGTGATTAACAAATTAAGTCATCCGGAAGGGATTGGCATGTGGTGTTAAACAATGGTATAATGAATTTTTTTATGAAATCTGAACCTGTGGCTGCATGGAGAGAGGAAGCCCCATTGCTCTTGCATGATAGCTACGGCAGCAGCTAAATGTAGTGGGAGGACTGAGCCCTGGTATGATGCTGGTTGCGAGTTCCTAGGCTGAGGAGGAGGCAGATCAGGGCAGCACTGAGTCTGGTGAGGCAGATAGACTGCCTGGGGCTGCAGGGGTTTCTCATGGTCCTCACTGAGCCAAGGGCTCTCCCCTGCTGCAGGGGCATAAGCTGGTTGTTGCTCGGCTTTGTGGCTCTGTATAGTGCTTGTAACAGTCAGAGAGGCTTGGAAAAATGGCTGTTGAGGAGGCTGCAGGGCAGTGAGGGATAATCTGCTCTTGTCTGGAGCGGACACCCAGCACAGCCCCTGTGGGCACGTGGATGGCAAGCACTGTGGCCTCCAATGTGGGGCCAGCCTGGAGTGAGGCACTCCTGGCACTCCTCTAACCTGCTGCTGCTAACCACTCAGCACACTCTAGATTGCAATTCTATTCTGATGTGGAAAGGCTTTAAAGTACATATACCTGCTGGCAGGTGACTCTGAAAAGCTGTTATTTGCTTCTGAAAAGCAATCCAAGATTGCCCTTAAACAGCCTATTTGGGAATAAGTAGGGGCTGGGGCTGGCGGTTCCCTCCCAGTATCCCCTTCTCCTTCTTTCCCCTCTTCTTCTGCTCTCATTTCCTGACCTGTTGATGGTCTGTAGTGGGGCTCAGAAGCTAAACCACCATAAGGAGCAACCCCTCCTCTTGCCCCCTCCAACTGCCCCCAGGCCTGTCCCCAGCTCTGGCTTTACAGTGTCCCAGGTACTGCCAGCATGGGGAGAAGGATGCTGTGTGTGGCTGTGGAAAACACACCAAACCAAACCTCCTGATTGAGGAAAAGAATCAGACAATTTCTCTTCACCACTGGAGACAGACCTGGGGTCTGTCAAGCTGCGGGTGGCAGACCCTCTGCACAGGGGCCGTGCTGGCCAGCAAGGCAGGGCTGGGCCTGAGACCAAGGGTGCTGGAGGACAAACTGTGTGCTGGGACAGCACACGCAGGCTGGCCATGGCAACACCTCCTGCCTGCTTCCCGTTCCCTGTCCTGGCAGAGTGAGCGAGGGATGGAGGGCACAGCCTCTGCAGTGGGGCTGCTGTGCTCCAGAGCTGATGCCGTTGGAGACAACAGAGGGCCAGAGGCTCCTCCAGCCTTGAAGGAGTCACTGTTTGAGTGCTGGCAGAGCCATGTGCTGTACTTCAATGAAGGCACCAAGAATATTCATATTGTGATTTATTCCATTCTGTTTCTCCATTGATTTTAATTAAGTTCACTGTCTCCTGCCAAGCCTGGGGAACACAAGCAAAAATTGAAAATGCTGAAAGTCAGCTTGCTTTGCATTTGAGTCTTCCCAGCACAGAGGGATGGGGGCCTGCATCACCACAAGGGCATCTCCTGTGCTTTGCTGGTCCCCAAATAATAAACATAAAATTAAAATCCTGTTAGGAGAGTCACAAAAGCTATTATAGCTCAGCAGCTGATATTGACTGTGATCAAATCTTTTAGGCGATTCACGGCATTCTGGGCTGCTCACATTCACACCTTGATCATGTTAGCTCTGGCTTGATGGTTTTTTTCTCCTACAGTGAAACAAAGCAAAAGGAATGACAAAAAAATTCCAATCTAATCCTGCTGTATCAGTCTGTGTCATACTTTTGCCATGAGCAGCAGTGTCTGGTGCTGCTGTGTGACCTCTAAAGACAGGGTCCTCCTAGGAACAGGCACTCACTCTGGCAGTGGATGTGCCATCCCTGTCCTACCCAGAATTGGGGCTGCTGGCCTGGAAAACCCTATGAGGGCCCTGGCCAGCACGGGTGTCATTGCCTACATTGTGTCCATTGCTTGGGGCACACCAGTGATGCTGCTGCTATCCAGGGGAGTGGCAAGGATGCTCTATAGGGCCCCTTTCATGGAGTCATGGGTGATGTTATACTGCTGCAACCTACAACTTTTAAATAATCTTTGCATGTCTCTTGAATATTACAGGCAAGCAAAAGTAGTCCCCAAAAGTTACAATCCTTAAATCAGAAACTGGTTTAAAGAACCTGAGTTATACAGTTATCTATCTTCATGATATTTCTCAAAAGTTAGACTCATTCTTCATACCAGATAGGATGATAAAAGGGTAAGGGTAACCCTTATTCAACTCTAATTTTAAGTAATGTGCTCATCAAATTAGACATGAAGAACTAGGAGACCTCAGCAAAAATTCTGAAGGGATATAAACCAGGACAATTTACTATTTGCCAACCCATGCTCTCCTCTAGTCATCGGCAGTCATGGTGACTTGGTTTCTGATAGATGTCGGGAACTACCTGCACTAATCTCTTTAGAAAGTTTAATGACCTTGGGTCATTCACTTTTTGAAATATTTTAACTACTAGGGAATAAATATAGCAAGATGGTTGCAATAACACTCCAGGTCACATCCATCTCCCTTTGGCTAAAGGTCTGGATTCTCTGAAAGCAGCCCCCCTCCAGCAGGAGGTGAGCCCAGCTGGCTGAACCTGCTGAGCACCTTGCCCACCTGGTAACTGGTGAAATGCCTGGGAGGATATTGTGTGCCATGGATCTGGCCACTGGCTGGTGGGTGTTAACTGCCCTGAGGGGACAGAAACTCACCACACTCCATGTCCTCACCACTGAACCCACTGACTATTTCAGGAGAGCAGGAATTTAATTGCTCTTAAGGACCGGGCTTAATACACAAGGAAAGAAGCCCATGGAAACAGGTCAGGAGTGGAGCCATGGGCAGGATGACAGGCGACAGGGTATGGGGGCTGTCCTTTCCTGCCTATGTGTCACCCACAGTCAGAGCCAGCCCCATGGGCTGGGACACCCGGGTTCAGCACTGCAGGAATTAGGCAAACTGCTGGAGAAAAGCTGCCTGAGGCAGCTGCTGAGACAGAGCTTGGGAACACCAGAGGAAGAACACTCAGAAGAACTATGGGGTACTGCAGACAGCCCTGGCAATCCTCAGACCAGTGAGATCGACCCAGGCTCCCTGGGATAGCAGATGCAGGCAAAGATGAGGGGCTGGGTGCCAGCCTGATCCCTGCCATGTGTGAGCTTGGCATTGGCAAGAGTGAAGTGTAGGCTGGAGACTGCTTCCATTTCCTCCTTGATGTGACTTCCCTGACTGCCTGCCATGTGGCTTGGCACAGAGAGCAGGGACAAGGCATGAGAGTGAGGGGCCATCATCAGGCCTGTCTGGCAGGGCACAGTTTGATCTGGCTCAAGGCAGAGCACTGAGACAATGCTGATCCCACCCAGGATGTTTGGTGGGGACTCTAGGATTCGTGGACACACACTGGTGACAACAGGGCAGGTGGCACACTCTCCACTTAGTTGAGAGTGTCCTGTGTGGCTCTGTCTTATCAGATAAAGCATCAACTTTGGCATAAATGTCAGCTGGTTTCTGAGCTGGTGTTACTTGAACAAGCTTCTGAGTGACAGAAAGTCTCCATTAGGCACATTTCTGGAGTCCTCTGGCTGGCTCTTGCACAATGTCCACAATAAATATTGCAGTTTGGGGCCCAGCCTTTGGATTAACTGATGAAAATCAATTAATCAATCCTTTCCTAATTTCAGCCTTGTATCATGCATCAGTAACACGATTCTGAGAGGGTATAATGACATAGCTTTAAGTAAGTCACTCCTGGTAGGAGGGAGGGAGGTGATCCGGCTCCTCCCAGCTGCGGGCTCTGCCCCCTGAGTCCTGTTCCTCATCATCCCGAGCAAACGCCGTTCTCCAGCTGGTCCCCAGTGTGGGTGTCAGGACTTGTTGGTGCTGCTCCAGATGTGGGGGCTTGGTCTGCCTCCCTCAGACTGCAGGATTCTGCATCAGGAAGCCCTGACTGGGGCCACCTCCATTCCCTCTCCCAGCAGAGTCAATCGCGCAGCAGTGTCGCAGGTGTCCCCAGCCCCTGTGTGGGGCCAGGAGGGCCAGGCTGGGGGTCTGTGCAGAGCTGTGTTGCAATGAGGCAAAGAAGTTTCAGAGCCTCCTTGCTCTTTCAGTGCTGTGCCAGGAGCCTGGGTGCTTTGCAGCAGCTCCTTTGCTGACTGCTTAAGATCTACTGCTCTCAGAGGTGGCTGCTGAGGGGACAGTCACAGCCCCTCTAACCAAGGGGGCTAATGGGAACTTCTTAGAGTTGCCAGGAAAGGAAACATGTGCCAAAGTTTGCTATATTTGATCCTTTCCTCTCTACGGTGATGGTCTGCTGGAGGAATGACCCTCATGTTGAATTTCATGTTCACGTTGGCTGTAAGGCAGCGCTTCCAAATCAGGACGAAGCCCAGCCAGCATGGCTCACATCAGCGTGCCATGGTCCTGTTGGTACCATTGTCTGTGTCTGGTACTGTTGTCATTGATAAAGTGGCCCAAGAAGCAGGACATCCCCGGACCACGGTAGTCCAACCAAACTCTGAGTGCTTTTGGGAAGAACTGGCTGCTCTGCATGGTGCTTGTCACCTTGCTGGCCATGGGCCCAGTGATGGCACCCACCACACCAGGGCACAGTGGCCACATCAGTGCCAGCAGCACTGAGCTCACTCTGCCATCATGGCAAATCGTTATTTATGCTTTCAGACCCTGCTAACTCACAGATAATTAATGTCAGGAAGCTGCCATGGTGCAGTGGTTAATAGCTCAGCAAAAAGAGACACATTGGTCAATTAGCAGCTATTTGATCTGACAGTAACAGCAAAGGGCAGATCTGGCTGCCAGCCCCCTCTGTCCCCCTCCCTTCTCCCTCCCTCTCCTCCTGCTCGTGTCAGGGCTCCAGGCGGGCTGAAGTGGAGACCCGTTGGAGGATGGAAAGGACCCAAAGACACAGCCTTTGCTCTGTGCTTGCTGCAGCTTCATCGAGGCTGGCATGGACACCAAATGCCCAGCTGGATGCAGAGTTATGCGCTGGACCTAGCCATGGTCTTGCCAGCAAGACACAGGGACAGGGTGGAATAGCAGAGAATCCACTGCAGTGACAGGCCCCTTTTACTGGGAGATAAGCTGATTTCCTCTGGAGAAGCCCACATTATGAATTTTGCAATATTGTTAAAGTATTAAATTAGAAAGAGACCTCAGAGCAACAGAGAAGTAATATCTGCATATGTGAGGCCTCCAACTCTAGGCACAGCAATATTAGAGGATTTGTGAAGTTTAACACTATTCTTTCATCTCAGGGCTGAGGCCATAAAATGAGTTCACCTGAAAATGAAAACATATGAGGGATGAGGGATAGATCTGTCCTATCCCCTCTGAGGGGCTTGTCAGTGACCCAACCTGCTGTTTGCTGTCACAGCTGTGACATTTTCCCGAGCACAGCATCTATCAGCTCTGCGTGCAGTAGGGCTGGGGAGATGCCGATTTGTTTTCAGTACATTTTGTGCTGCTGTCGCTGGTCAGAGTGGTCTGGGAACCAGCTCCCTGTGCTGGGCCAACTGTGAGCTGAGCTGACTCCTGAGACTGCCAGGGGCTTCTCTCTGCAGGCCACTCTGTCCTTGGAAATGCTAGGCGCTTCCAGGGCTGTGCTACTTTCCTCTGCCACTCTCTGAGGGACGTTAGTATCAGGAGCTGGGATTAGTTTTGCTTTTCTATAGCAAGAGAATCTGATTACACTCAGTCTCCTTCAGAAAATTGATGCTTTCATACTCAGTCTTGTCCAATGAAGGCTATTGCTAGAATAACATTTAATTAAGCGCTCTGGCTCTCTGTCTGTGATGCACCACTGATCTGCGCAGGTGCACTTCCCTTCATCAGCTCTTTTGAAATCAGCTGCAACTGAAATTAGAATAAACTGTAAAATTTATAGGCTGTTTCCCTCCTTTGTAATTAGCACCATAAGTGTGTGATGAGAGGCCTCAGGCCAGGGGAAGGAGCAATTGTGTTTCTTACTAGTACCGCTCTTACTCTGCAGCCTGGCCCAGCATCATCCCCCCTAGATGGAGCTCTGCAAAAACATTTGGAAGCCAGAAAACAGAACTCTCCGATTGCCCTGCAGTCCCTGTGGAGTGGTCATTATGAAAATCTTGGTCTTTGTGCTTGGGTGGGCAGGAGCCAATCCCATGATCTGCAGGCAGGAGTGGGATGGGGCACCCTCGATGCAGTGAGAGCAGGTGGGTGCTCCGGAGTGGTCACCCCATGGGTGATGGGTGCTTCAGCAGCTTCAGCAGAGAGTCTGGCACTGACAAATGGCCGGGCTGGGCTGTGCTCTGCCATAGAGCAGCCCTGTGGCCAGTGCTGCTCCCTCTGTTCTGGCCCTGGGGGGCCCTGGGCCACTTCTCAGTTCCAGGGCTGTTTCCCTTTAACCCCCAGTGCTGCCTTTTCCCTCCTCTGGGTCTGCAGAAGGAGCACCCTGGATGTCATCCTGTTCCGGAACTTATGAAGGCAAAGCATCCCATGCAAGCAGGTTCTCACTGTCCACTGGGATCTGGGCTGCAAGTATGCAGGGCAGAGCTCTCATCAGCACCCTTGAGTCCTTAGGGTCTGTCCTGTGATGATGCTGCTCATAGAGAGCATGTGTCTCCTGCACCTGAGCTTGGGGACTCAGAGTGTTTATGAATCCAAGGAATATGTGGTAAATTCTGCTGCCATGACAGATAGTCAGGAAGATGGCTGGATCAGCTGCTGACCCTGGGGAAGTGGCAGGGCTTGGTACAGTGCTCAGAGACTCCCCAGAGGGCTGGAGTTAATGCATTTGACTTGTACAGCAGAAGCAAAATGTTTCACTGCCTCAGAACATCGCTGGGGGAGTGAGGGCCGGGGAGCTGTGTCTACCCTGTTTAACAAGCAGAAGCAGGAACATGACTATCACTCCAGACAGCTGCTCCTGCTGCTGCTAGACCTTGCAGCACTCAACTGGTCCCTTTCCTGCTGCCCTTGCCATGAGCTGCAGGTCAGCCTGGTCTCCCTGACTTGGGTGCTGTGCTCTGAACAGGGCATGTGGCATGCTTACCCCTGACCATTCCCATTGCAGCTCAGCAGAGGCTCATCTTCATCCTGAGCTGGCAGCAGGGACTGGGCACAGTCCAGACACCCACAACCCGCTCCCAGTGCTCCCTCCTGGAATTTTGATGGGCACGTAACACAGTTCATACTATACTGCTAGAAAGAAGGAAGCTTTGAAAGATCCCCCCAAATCAAATTCCAGCTGCAGAACAGTTAGCTCTTGTCAGCGTTAGTGCTCCTGAGCAGCTGCTGGCAAGGACAGACGGGACAGGGTTTGCAAGTTCAGCTCTTGGCCTTTTTGGAGCACCTTGGCTGCTGTGCCAGAAGGAGGAGGAATGTTATAACTGAGCCTGGAACATTTTGCAGTGGCATTTCTCTTAGCAGGTTTATGATCTTTTCTGCCTCACCTGGGAAGCCAGCAGGACTGAATAAATCTCCAGGCAAACAAAAGCCCAGGATCTTTTCACAATTGCCAGGATGTTATTAATTTACAAGTACATTATTGCTTTTCTTCCTTCCTAACAGCAGCTTCCACTTAGATGGCAAGTCCTTTAGTGTATTTGGGTTACAAAGCCAGTAAAACTCTGCAAAGGGTCACCCGCCAAATATTTGTGCCATTAATGCCAGTAACCTGCAAATGTGAAAAGATTAATTTGATGCTTTCATTTGTCAGGTATTGCAGTTCTTTGCAGAAGGAAGAGACTGCCAGTCACCTCCATGCCATGGTAGGCCCAGTCTCTGGAACCAGAGCTGACTGTGTCAACTGGCTGGTGGGGCATGAAGCTCTTGCACAGCCTGCAAGTTCCACCAGCAGTTGGTGCAAACACAGGCTCTTCCTCCATCACATCTTGTTTAAGTTCTTGGTATTTCTGGCATAAATACATACTGGCACCTTCTTTGAAAGGACCCAGTTGGCATCAGAGTTTGAAAAAGCTGGTCTATTACTATGATACTTCTCACTGCTTCTGGAGTGAAATACCTCTATTTTTATCGATGTTTTGGGACCTGTCAACCCCTCCCATAACAACAGTTAAATGAGCTGCAGAGACCTAAGCAGCAGGGCAGGGGTGTTTTTGGCTGGCAGGTGGTAGGGAGGATGCTGGCAGGATTGCAGCTGTGGCCTGGGCAGGCATCCTTCTGCCTCAAGGAGGGGAGAAAGGCCAGGATCTGAGCTGTACCTCAGTGGCACAGCAAGGTAAAGCAGTGCCTGCAGGGACCTGTGGTGAGTGACAATGGCTCCATCTGACTCAGCAGAAGCTTCACTACCCACATTTTCATACCCACCTTGGCAGGTTGCTGTGCCCTGTACAGGCAATGGTCCAAGCATGCCCTTCACTGGCAGCTTTATGCAACCCCTCAACTGAGCTGCTTTCTATTGCCCACAGAGTCAAGGTGGACATCAAATTGAGCTTGTGCCTGTGTTACCATTTGAGGCTCCTCTGCTGTGACAGGTGTCTCTTCTCTGCAGCCCAAATGCCCCTTGGCCATGGGTTCTGTGCCAGCTGTGACTATTGCTGCACATCTGTGGGAGAGCATGGGACAGCAGGTACAGCTTGACAGCTCTCTTTGCAGAACTGAGGGGCCAAGGGCGGTTTTTTTCAGCTGTTTTCTGTCCCTCAAGAGCTGCAGTCTCAGATGGATCTTTTTTGTCTTTGTGAGATGGACCATGAAGGCGGAAGACAAGTGGGCACAACCTGACACCTGTCGTGTAGAACATCCTCTCCTTGGGGACAGGCTGATGAGGCAGATGTCACCCTGGAATGCTGTGGGAATCTGGGACGTGGGATCTGGTCCAGCCGTGGAGTGCGGCCATGGGGCTTTTCACAGCCCATTCCTCCCTCTCAAGCATCCTGAAGCCAGTGGGTTTGTGTGGCAGGCAGGGCTCCTCCCCACCAGGTAACAACAATTGGGAAATATCTTCAAGTGATTAAAAAATTTAAACAGGTTAATTATTTCCAAAAAGAGAAAAAAAAAGAATTAAAATGGCTTCTGTGGGTACATTTAAAATACAATTAATAATTTATCAGAGAATTTTTGTTCCACAATGAGAAATTAGGAGGCTTGAAACTCTCCAAAATTTTATCTGTTGGAGAAAATGTGTAAATTATTTCTTTTCCTTCCTGTGACTGGTGTTAAAGGAGCAGCACCAGCAGCCAGGCCCAGGCCTGCACACATTGCCCTGTGGCTCAGGAGCAGGGTCAGGGACTGGCAAAGGTGCAGGGCCTGATGCAAACTGAGTACTGCTGGGCAGGGTCCACCTGGGAACTGGCTCAACAGGCCCCACCTGTCCTGCAAGAGCTCCAGAGACAGGTGACCTCAACCCATCATGTGCCACTGAGGACCTCCTATCCCAGTGCCCTGGCACGGGGCTGGGTTTGGGGTGGGGGACTGGGCCAGAAGGTCAGGGAGGAGGGTGGCTTTGGGCAGGCTGAGTGCCAACACCAGGAGTCCAGCCCCAGAATGTAACTAACCCCTAGGGAACAAACAAAGTTGGAAATGAAAGAGTAAGAGCTGGAGTTCATTGTCTACCCCATGATAAACTCTGTATCTCACCCACACAGGAAGGAGTAAGCAGTATGAGGTGCTCTGAAAAATCCTTCATTGTCTGTGGAAATGCACTTGGTTTTGCAGAAAAAAAAATATAGTGAAGTGAAAATAAATGGCATTATTAGCAGAAAGGGAGTCCCTAATTAACCAGATATAGTTCATTACTGTAGCCTTCAATTCATTAAATTGCATAATTACATAAAAACACTGTTGATGTGCTATTCAGTATATCTGGTATTGTCTTCCTAATAATTAGCTCCATAATTGTCACTTTGACAGGGTAATTAAAAATGTTTAAAGATGTTGTGTCAGCGTGTTCTCCTTTGCTGAGCTCAGTTGGATGTCTCTGGAAGATGATTTTCTACCCGACTCAACCATGGTTTTGTATTTGATTTATCCCAATGTGTTACAGGAATGACCAGGCTCATGGATTACTTTGATGTTCCTGTTAGGCTGATTTTTAAGAGTAGGAGAAAAATAACTTCAGATATCATTTTCATTTACTTTTAGGAAATCTGTGATCCCATCCCCTGGTTCATGCTACAGGTAATGTGACTTTCAGTTTTATGGGCAGAGTGTTGCAAAATCTGACATTTGTAGCCCTAAATCTCAGTTCTGTTTGCTGCGTAAAACCTTTCATTCGACATCCATTTTTTATAAAGGGATGGAAAAATGCAGGAAATCAAGGCCTGAGCTCTGAGGTGTGTGGCTGAGTGTGGAACAGGCAGTTTTGCCAGCGCAGGTGGCTGTGCCCAGCTGTGACAAGGCTTCAGCTGGGCCAGGGTGCAGGTGTGACACCAGAGTGGTGAAATGCCACAGAGAAGCACAGACTGGTGTGTCCGTGTGCCACGAGAGGAGAGCAGGTGACACAATGCCCTGGGCATGGTGGTGGGAGCAGGACAAGAGCCTGGAACTGATAGACTAGCTGTGGAGACAGCCCAGGAATGGTGTAAATGTCATCCCAGGAACAGAGCCTGGTGCTAGGAATGTGCTGTTAGGGAGGTGCTTTCTGGAGTCTTTCATGGCAGGGACTCTGTTTAATGGCAGTGATTGCCACTTTGGATGGTCAAAACCCTGACTAGTTTTCCTTTTCAACAAAATAAACTCTAATACTAATTGCTGCGAAGTGATAAATTAATCTCTCCTCACACCCAGGAGCTTTGCCAGCTGGATTTTGGCTAGATGAGAGTCTGTTTGTGAAAGCTTTTAAGGATTTTTGAAAATAACATGTTTTGAATCATTAAATGAATGAAGTGATCTGGTCTTCTGGAATAAACAGTAATCACATGGAAATAAAGTTTGAACTTCTTTCTTGGCAAAAAAAAAAATTCTGACACTTTCTTATTTTTACATTTGTATTTGTATTTATTTTTGCTATTGGACTGTCTCTTACACCACATATTCTCTGCCCCATCAGGCTCTGTGGAGACTATACTCATGTACCATACCCAGTACCTACAGTATTTGGCCGAGGGAGTCCCCTCACAGCTGTGCATGTGTCTCCACGTCCAGATGGCTCCATTCCACCACCCTCCAGCCGTAGTTTGGATTTAGTGTTCATAATTGCTTCACTAACAGAGAAACTTTACAATCTGTTGCAGGCCATTATATGCAAACCCATACCCAAATAATTGACCCCCTGCCATCCGAATTGCAGAAGTGCTTGAGCGATTTGTAATCTTACAAAAAAGGTTTGTATTCAAGGTATTTCAGACCTATATGAAAATATAATTGACAGTGAGATAACAAAGTGTAATTTTGTAGTGGCTCTGTCAGTAGGTGATCGCACACCCATCCCTGCGCTCTGGATGTTCTGCAGCTGGCAGTGGGGTCCCTGCCGTGCTGTCTGGAGCTGAACTGATGCTGGTCACTCCTCTCATCTCCCTCAGATGCAGCCCCATCTTGCCCCTCAGCCATTCACCACGCAGCTGGCAGAGTATCAAGTGCGGGGGCTTGAGAAGGGAGAGGCCTGCAGCTTTGCAGGGCTGGCAGGGCTACGCCCCGGGAGCCTCTCCACGGCCCTGCCACCGTGCCCAGCCGTGGGTGTGGGCACTGGGGAAGAGGCCCGGTGACACTGTCTGGAAGAGCACTGGTGACACTGTGGAAGAGCCCTGGTGACACTGGAAGAGCACTGGTGACACTCACTGGAAGAGCATTGATAACACTCTGGAAGAGCCCTGGTGACACTGTCTGGAAGAGCCCCGGTGACACTCACTGGAAGAGCACTGGTGACACTGGAAGAGCACTGGTGACACTGTCTGGAAGAGCCCTGGTGACACTCTGGAAGAGCCCTGGTGACACTGTCTGGAAGAGCCCCGGTGACACTCTCTGGAAGAGCACTGGTGACACTGGAAGAGCACTGGTGACACTGTCTGGAAGAGCACTGGTGACACTGTCTGGAAGAGCCCTGGTGACACTCTGGAAGAGCCCTGGTGACACTGGGCCATGTGGGGGCAGTGCCAGCGTGGGAGGTGCTGGCAGTGATGCTGTGCTGATGGCTGGTTTCAGAATGCCTTGTTTGTAATGAGCCATGCATGTGAATGAATCCTTAGGACAGGAAGGCAGGGAATGTGACATAAAACTGTACAAAGGTTTCTAGAGAACCAGCAAGGTCTCCTGTAGGATGATAGATCTCTCTTTGAGTCATAGGAGGAAAGGCTCCTACAAAGAGTAATAAATTCATAAATTTCTCTAGTCACCAGGGTTATTTCCAACAAAGGAATTTATTGCCTGGCATACATTTCTCTGCTCACAATAATGAGATCTGGGCTCCAACACGTGACATTTATGACTGGCATTATTTAAAAAAAAGGAAAAGACATACAGTCTTCGAGGAAAATATGTGGAACAAAGATGCAGTTCACATGTACAGTATATTTATACTCCAAACACTGCAGGATGACCCGGGTTTCAGCCAGGGAACCAGCAATACTTTTGAGGATGTTTTCCTGGGAAAATGCACTGCAGTGGGACTGCTGACTCTGGATGGTCTTCAGTCTGCTGCAACCCCAGCCACCACCAGAAGTTTTGAAGGTGTCCGGGACTCAGCCATGCCAGCAGCCAATGTGCATGCAGACTGTACCCAGGGATGCTCAGCCCCCTGTGCCAGATGCCCATGTTGAGACTCAGACACAGGGCTCGCATCCCGTGCAAAAGGCAGTGGAAAAGGATGGGCACGCCTGTCTGCAGGATGGTCCCTTCTCTGTTAGATTTGTAGGAGGAAAGCAAAGGCATTGCTGCACAGCTGGACTGGTGATGCAGCTCCAAGCTGGGGTAGTGTTTAGTCAGTGAAACCGGTGAGAACAGTGTCTGCAGCAGCAGCGAGCACAGCGGCAGCGGCAGCTGCAGGGCCGGGCCGGATTATGCAGATGTCTGCTGGAGGAGGAACTCAGCCTACCTTTGCGTCTTGTAATGAAAGTTTACACTTGCTCAGTGCATTTTAATTAACTCTCTGCGCCTCTCCTGCCTGTAGGAGGCATCCAAACGCTCTGCGTGGTGCTGGCTAGCTCGCGGCTCTCTGCAGCCTCTGTAGCGAATGCTTCCAGAGCTGCCAGGGAGAGCCATCGTCCTCAGCCGCTTGCTGCCATACGCCTTGTGCAGGGCAGGCACCTGCCCAGGGCGGCCTCCTCAGCAAAGTGCCCGGAGAGCATCGCAGTGGGACTGACGGCTGCAGGGAACGTGCCCCCGGGAGCTGGATGCCAGCCAGACATGGGACCGGGAAAGGGTTGTGCAGGGAAAACCCGGTTTATAGGAGCGGGTCAAAGTGTGACCCCACTCTGATCAGATGGACGATGAAACTGTCTGATTTGGGGCTGAGGGTGATGAACAGAGGCTGGCAAAGCATGCAGTACCCTGAGGTGTGGCATGGACTACCCCTTCTCAGCTTCCACTGTGTGCAGAGTGACCCTCCTTGATCCAGTGTGTGCATGCAGAGCATCCAGTCCCATGGGACACTCCAGAAACTATCTGCAAATGTGATTGTCACATGTGCTTGCTGTGTTAATCCCTTATGCGTCTTGGTTATGTGGACCTCAGTAATGTCAGGAAAAAAACCTAGGGACTATACTGCAAAGTGGTTTGCAGGATAAATGCATCTTACAGGATAGGATTAATAAAAGGCAGTGGTGGAATTTGGTGTGATGACACCTCTCCAAGAGCACTTTGACTAGTGGAGGTAATACTTCCCCAGGGAGCACTGCATGCTCTACTTGTGCTCCAAAGGGATATGTTCTGGGAGTTAATCCTCTGATGGGAAAGCTGTCAATTATTGATACTTCATGTTTAGCTTTCCTACAAAGCCAGAAGTCTTCTGGAGGCCTTTAGATTAGCAGAATGATTGAATAATTGATATTACACGATTTATAGGATTTTGAAAAATTCACAGTGCAGGTTGTCTGGGGAGGAGCCTAATTAAGGTGCAATTCAGCCAACCCACCTCCCTCCTTGTTCTCCACCCCCTCAATCTGGGAAGCAGCAGGTACAGAGGGAACAGACAGCATTTGCATCGCAGAGTGAACAGAGTAACAACGCTTCATTTGCATTTTTACTGAGCAGAATAGAGGTAAGGAGAAAAATGAGGTAAACATCCCAGAGAGCCCAGACCTTAGCACAAGGTGCTCCCTCCATGGGAGGTGTCTCAGAGCCCACTTGCAGACTGCCAAGGAGATGCCATCCTGCTGCAGGCGGTGGGATGCTGCACTCTGGACCAGGCTGTGTGCATGCAGAGAGGGGATGGGATCGCCCCTGAACTGCACTGACACTGGACAAGAGCTCTGTCTCTGCACCCACTCTGAAAGAGATCTGTGGCACTGCTGCTGGACATGGCAACACTCTGCATGCAGAGGGAGCCCGGAGGTCAGCTGTCAGCCACTGGGCTTTTCCTACTTGTTCTGCCTTTTCCTACTTCTGAGCCTGGTATTTATTGCTTGATCCTTTAATTCAGCTCAGCAAACAAGCTAAGTCTGGTTTCTTCTTCATTATTCCTCATGGCATTCATGGTGTCCCTGTGAGCACCAGTGCTGAAGACAGGACTGTTTAGGGTGGAGGGCACTCATACAGCACCTGCCAGCCAGCACCACTCCTGTGAGGCAGGGACTGAGGCACAAGGGCTCTGTCAAGATGTCAGGGCTCTTCCAGCTATTGCCAAAACCCACACATGCCAGGGGAAATCTGCTATGAAGGACCATGCTGGATCCCCCTGCAGGAGCCCTGCAAAAGCCTTGTGGGTGGGCATTGTGGCTCCTTCTAGAGGATTCCTGTTCCCAGGGTATTGGGGCAGATGCTGGCAGTGCTGACAGGAATGCTTTCTCAGTGGTCAGAGAGGCTGGAGCTGCCTGGGGTCTGCAGAATCCTTCTGCCAGTGCCTGGACTGGTGCTGCCCTGAGAGATAGTGGGATGCTCCAGGGTGATCCACAGAGCATCCTGAGACACAGCCCAGGAGGCATCAGCCTTCCCAGTCCCCAGAGACCCCTAGCCCCAGGCACAGCTGTGGTGCCTTTGAAGAGGGGAGCCTGGAGCCTGTTACTGTAGTTACTGCAGGCTCAGGGTAACAAGCAGAGAGATATTTAAAAATTGATTGTTCTAGCAACAGCTCATCCGTGTTTGGCAACATCAGGCACATGATGTCAGTGTGCTGCACTGGGCTGCAGCCTCTGATATCCTTGTCTGGGAATTGCTGATGTACAGGGAGTGCCTGCTCCATGGAGACCTGCACAGTGGTCTGTCAGTGGCTGTGAGCAGGGGAGGCTGGAGATGGTGATGAGGCTCGATTGTGGTGAGAGCTGTGCTGCAGCACTGAGCGTGGTGCAGGGACTGTGACTGCTGCCAGTGTGTGTGTGTGAGGAAAAGGCTTTTTATCCTCTCTTAATACATCACCAGTACTGACTACAAATGGATACTCCTGCAGCTCTTAGGGCTTTACAAGGCAGCTGCCTCCTGCAGATGTGACCTTGTGTCCACCTGCTCACAGAGCCAGCAGCGCTCTGCCCACCTGGCTGCCCCATGGCCATGTGGCCAGGGAGCCAGAAGCGCCCTGTACCTGCCTGTTTGTGGCCCTTCCTGAACACTGCACTGATGTGCCAGGGCTCTGCTGGGGCTTGCTGGGGCCAGGAGCAGCTGTAGAGGCTCAAGGGACAAACATGTGCTGCAAGCCTGTGGGAATGGCACCTCAGCACAGCCTGGCCAGGGCCCTCCACTGAAGTGTCCCTGTGGAGGGATGCTCAGCAGTCAGCAATAGTTTAGAGCACTGTGCATGCTGAAGAGCACTTCAGAGCTCTTTCTAGGGCAGGGACAGACTGGCTGAAAGAATAACCAATACTGCATTTGTTTTGTGTGTAGGAAATGGCTGCCACAGTGTCAGGAATTCAATGTATAAAGTGTTTTTTTCATTCCATGTAAAGTGTTTTACATTCCATGTAAATTAGCCCCAGGGCTTGTCCCTCCCAGTGCTTCTTGCAGAGCTGAGGGCTGGTTCCCTTGGCACTGGGCACTGTTGCTAGGTGCAGGGAAAAGCTCCAGTATTTGGTGTGTCTTCTTTTCCAGATGCCAGCACTGACTGCTGACAATGTGGCTGACCTCCGGGCGGGTGTCACATGGAGACAAACAGCTCTCACTGGGAAGATCTGATTTGCTTCACATTGTGGCAGCAGTGGCACTAAGTGTGTGGGACATGCCTTTCTTACAGGAGCCGGGGACCTGTTTTTATGAGGTTTTGTGGGCTTCAGGGGTTTTTTTCCTGTTCTTCCTTCCATGAGACAAGAGGAGTGCAGAGAGATAGGGTTGGTGCTTGTCCTCAGTGCACACTGAGAGGAGATGAATGCAGGAGGACTATGCTGCTGGAGCCAGGAGAAGCCGCAGAAGCTCCCAGCAACAAGGGTGGACCAGCACCATTCCTATCCAATGCGTGAGTCAAACAGAGCCTGGAGAAGAGAAATGTTTCAGTCATTTGTGTTTTATGTGTGAGTGGGTTAATTGCACTGATGGTAAGACAGGCATTGGCATGGCAGTTTGATTAGAAAGGTACTTTGGTTCTCAAAGAGATGTAGCCAGAGGCAGAGGCTCTCTCTGAAGCAGCAGTTTTTACCCTGAAGACTGCATTGCCTGTTGTGAGCAGACTGGAGAGAGCTTTGGTATGATTTCATGCACCAGTTGGTCTATCTTCATCTAAGTTGCTGCCTGTGCTTATAAATCCCTGTCTCTGGGCAGGGGTGATAAGATCTCAAGGCATTTCTGCCTGTGCAGTAAGAAGTTTGAAAAGATACATTAGCAAGTTTATTTAATTGCTGTGTGTCACAGGCAGGAGCTTGGCTAATACACAAGAAGATTTAGCATTGCTCCTTTATGAGAGCCCACTTCAACTATTTGTTGTGGCTGAGACCTGCTGGGAAAGTTAGGGGAAAAGTTACATTGGAAAACGAAAACCTCTAGCCAGAAAGCTGTTGGAAAGGATTGAGAGGCAAAGATGGTGGAAGGTCCATCTCAGCAGAAGTGCTCTTGGGTCAGTGGTGCTGGGTGTCCTGGTGCGTAGGCATGCGGTGGGGTGGTGGCTGATGCTTGTTGTGGAAAACAGAATGTGTGATGGAGAAGGAGGGTAGTTCCATGTGAATCTATGGAAAGAGGACAAAAGACCAGGTTTACATAGGATATTTTGCTTGGAGTCATGTGGCTGGAGGTCCCATCCTACCAGACCTAAAATGACCCCATGTTTCCAAACCCATACATGACAACTACCCACTCTGGAGCTGCATCCAGGAGTTCTGTGCTAGCCCTTGTTTTTTCCAAGGCAGAGCAGCTGTTAACCCTTCATTAACCTTGTTAACCCTTCTGCAGCAAGGATATGGTCCTTGAACAAGACCTTCCAAGTAGCTTTGAAGCGAGGGCTGGGGGGTGTTAGGACTCAGCTTGTTTCTTTTGTATGAACACAATAAAATCTGAGAGGTCATCCCCTCATGGACACAGGACAGAATAGGTTGAAGCTGGAGTTTATCTGCAGCTGGTGTGGCTGGAGCAGGGTGCCTGGTCTGCCAGCTGTGCTAAGGTGGAAGCTGATGTCTAAGAGATGAGTTGGGAAGAGCTATGAGATTATGGAGAATAAAATCATGCTGTGGGGTGGGAGCCTGCAGGAAAGGATCTCTTATTCCTCGTCAGAGACCGGCTGTGGAAGCAGCTTCCTTCAACCCCTACTTAGGAGACAGAGCTCAGGTAGCAGACACTGTGTCTGGAAGACAAAAGTCTCTGTAACCAAATGCAGCTGAAGACAGACAAGTTTAGATTAGAGAGAAGCTACACAATGGCAACTGAATGTAATTAAGCACTGGAACAATGGACCTCAGGTCTCTTCCTCATTAGGAATGCTGGCTGTGAAGATCAAATGTTTTCTGTCTAAAAAAACTTGTGGTTGCTCAAACTGGAGTTAATCCAGAGTAGTCTGAAGGTTTGTTCTGGGCACAAGGTCATCCCGGGTGATCATCACCTCTCTGTCCTGCTCAGGTGAGACCCCACCAGCAGTGCTGCATCCAGCTCTGGGACAGTACAGGAAGCACAGGAAAGACGTGAAGCTGTTGGAGCAAGTCCAAATTAAGCCAACAAGACAAGGGATAGAATACCTCTCCTACAAGGAAAGGCTGAGGGAATTGGAGCTGTTCAGCTTGGAAAAGAGAAGGATTTGGGGTGACTTAATTGTGGCTTTCCAGGACCTGAAGGGAGCTGACAAAAAAGGTGGAGAGAGAATTTTTTCAAGAGCAGGTAGTAACAGGACCAGGGCACAGGCACCTGCATCTCCTCCTGACCTGGGCTGGCGGTTCCAGTTCCCCTCTGCTTCCCTGAAAAGGAGCTGTCACTGCCTGCACTGAGCAGGACCCCCCAAATGCTGGACATGCTTTGAACATGAATCAGCCATTTGAAATTCTTTTGGGGCAGGAAGGGGCTCTGGGTACTACAGACTGAGGGGCCATATGGAGATCTGAGACACAGAGGGCACTGCCTATAGCAGCTTGTGTAGCCAGTTGTCCAGAGAATGCCATAGTACCAGGCACATCATAGTGCCAGGACCTCCTGCATTTGGAGACAGACAAGGACTGCACCCCAGATGGTGCAATTGGTCAATAACTTCTGCTATGCACTGAGAAAGACACTTGGTGTCAAGTCCCCCGGCCTCGTGGGAGAAGGACCCTCTAAAAGGAGGTGGGCAACCACCTGGCTGGCTGACTATCTGTCACTTGTGGGTGGATTGGTGGGCATCAGAGAGGTGTAGCCTGGCAGATAGGAGGAAAAAGGGTCCCATGTGCTGTGGGGGAGGGTTGCGTTTCCATGGAGACCACTGCCCATTGACAGAACCCTGGCAGGGGCCTGGGTACAGCCCAGGCTTCATGGGATGGAGACACCATTGGAAGTGACATGGGGAGCAAACAGCAAAAATGGGATCTGTGACCAGCCAGTGGGCCACAGGTATTTCTGCTGATGGGCTCCTTGCAAGGGCTTGAGTCTGATCCTTTAGAAAGACTTTGTTTCCTCAAGGGCTGGTCTTGGGCAGCTCCCTGCTGCTTAGCTGGGAGCAGTAAGAGGAGCTCATGGAGCACTTTTTTTTATTTCTGCAGCCTATATGAAGCGATGTTTGGATGGTTTCAGGTTGTGTTGTCATTAGGACTTATATGGAAGGAAAAAACCCCTTGTGCCTGTAACTGGAAGGTGAAAGCTAACAGCTGGTCTCAGCTATTATTATACATGCCAGAAGCAGTAATGATTAAAGGGACTGCACTGTGAGGTAAAGAGATGCCATCCTGGAACCAGATGACTGGGTGATACAATTAAGATAAAGAAATCACATATTGTTGGCAATAGGGAAGCAGGACTGATGAAATGTGTGATTGGGAAGTGTGGGAACAAGATGAAATTAAAGAAAAATCACAATACGGAGCGGAAAATGAGCAGGACTAGGAACAAGAAATGCAGTTGTTGAGAAGATAAGAAGAGCAGAAATAAATTGAGAGCAAACATGCTTGGAGTAGAAGTGAGGACATACAAAAAAAAAGGCTTTCCAAACTCCATTAAAAATAAGTTGCTGTACTAAAATGAGAGCATTGCAGTCTAAAGGAAATGACAACATTAAACTGTTGGCTTCTACAGTCAGTGCTTGGGGAAGGATAGAAGGAATACCTCACAGGCTGAGCTGTGCTGTGGGAGACTTTCAGCAGAGAGCCAGCTGTGCCGTTGCTGCACCTCTCAGGAACGGAGCACGAGGGATTTGTCAGCAGGGATAATGCAGGGAGGGAGGCTCCAGCAGGAGCTCAGTGGCTGAAAGGAGAAGTTCTGCAGAAGGGCGTGCAGAGGTGCAGAGGTGGAGGATGGATGAGTGGCACAGGGCAGCCGTGAGCTGTGTGTGGGTGGGTGCACACAGCTCCAGAACACGTGTCACATGAGAATTGGGCCCGGGGCTTTGAGGAGGAGATTTCAACCAGGTAGAATGGGGTGCTCCTGAACTGTTCTGGAGGGGCTGGTGAAGCAGTGCCTGGGGTGTGTGGCGGTGGCTGCATACTGTGTTACAGCCCTGAGAAAGCTGTGGAGGCCTGACCTGTCCCTGCAGCCAAACGTGCTCCTGCCTTTGGCTAAAACATGCAATGGGAAGTGGTGCAGCTATACAGTTATGCACCATCAGGAAAGGACTTGCCGTGCCATGGAGTGTCGAAGAGCAGACAGAAAACATCAGAGGGTGTGATGGCATATGGGGTGGCTGGGAGGGAAGTGCCTGTCCCCTCTGGTAGAGCCATTCGCCTGCACAGCTCCTCCCTTCAGTTCTCCCAGACACAGTGACCTCAGCTTGGTGACAGCTCAGCAGGAGCAGCAGCACAGCTGCTGCTCCTGGGGGACTCTGCTTCACACAGAGTTGGGGGACAGGGGTCAGAGCTGCCAGGGCCAGAGTCACGGCTGTGCTTAGAAGTAGACACAAAACATCCTCGGCACAACATCGCCCCAGCAAGGTGTATCCATATATGCATGCACAGTCTGGAGAAGCTATTTACAAAAGGAGGAGAAAGGTCAAGGCTTTGTGATGGCTCCTTCTAAATCCTGGGGAGGCTCCGGGCCATGTGGGTGGTGGAGCTGAGTAAGCAGGTCGGCAGCACTGAGAGGCGTGAAAGGAGGTCTGTCCTACACCAAGTACAAGACATGTGCTGAGCTGTAGCTCTGGGACCCATCAGAGCTGATGGCAATATTGGCTTCTGCAGCAGGCACAGGGAGCTGCTGCTGGAAACAGCTTCCAGGGGCAGCTGAGGGCAAACGTGCTTGCTTCCTTGAGCCAGACTGGCACCCCTCACAGGTCTCTGACTGGGAGATTGTGGTTACAGAGCATGACAATATGTTTGCGTAGGTAAAGCCCAAGTCCTGTTGGTGTAGGGGAGTTATTGATTGCTGCTGTCCTCCTTTTCTGATGCTTCCAGTCACTCCCGATTTGTTTTGAGGAAGTTCTCTATTAATATACAGGGCCCTGTGCAGGGAGAAAATCTAAACTTTTGAGTTTGTTAAATCTCTGGGATGGATGACAAGTGAATTAAGTTCATTTACAGTTCCCAGAAACTGCAAAATGGTGCTCTGTTCTCACAGAAAAGAGCTGTCATCTGGGTGCAATACTGGGAGTGCTCCTGGAGCTGCTGCCCAGCACCTCTGGCCAGGTGCTGTGGAGGAGGTCCTGGTGTGGCTCCACATGGACTGTTTGTAGGGGCAGGGGGTAAGCCCTGGGCTGCTGAGGGGCTGAGGTTTGCCTTGGGCACTTCTCACTGGGATGGTCTGTTTGACAGACAAGATGGAGTTTTCTTCACAATGTTAAAATCAAGTTTGGAAGGAAGTGTTTCCAGACTGGTGTCAAGATTTTGCCCCTGCACCATCCTGGTCCTGCCAGACTGGGCTCACTTCTCACCTCCCACGCTGCCACTTCAGTGCAGCCCTGCTCCTCTTCTCTTGCTGTCTGCAGAGACACACTGGGGAATGAATCTTAAACCTCCAGTTGGTGATTACAAAAAACATTTTTCCACATGTCATTTTCTCCTTGACCTCTGTAAAGAGTTATGGGTAGAAGTGAAATTCAAATCAGGCAACTCCTGTATCTGCTCACCCTACATTTTCTTCCTCTCCAAACTAAAAATGAGGAAATATAATGAGACCTGAACAGATGGATTGAGTCAGGGTGAGGATTTTAAACTTTATTCAATAAAATGTTGGAGCTAACCAGGAAAATATTTTTTCATCTCTTTAATGCAGTGATTCGAGCTGCTCAGGGCCTCTGAGCCATAGATCTTCCCCAAGGCTTGCAGGTGTTTGCCACTGCTGCTGTGAAGGAGCAGTGCAACATTCCTGGCTCTGATGGGAGCCCTGCTGGCACAGCAGTGCTGTGGCACTGGATGAAGGACCTGAGAACCAGCCTGGCTCCTGGGCCTTTGGCTTCAAATCAGCAGAGCTGTGTAAGGATGGAGGTGTCCCAGATAGGATGGGGGCAATCTTTCTCTCTTTTAAAGATTTCCATCACCTCCAACAGTTCCTCTCAGTGAATGATGTTTTGTGTAGTGCACAGAAACCAAAACTGTAGGTCCATGTAACTGAACTTCAGATTCATCAACTAGAATCATCTCTTGCATATCTGAATCTGAACCTACAGCTTGGCTCTGATCAGGAAGCTGTTTATCTTGTGATGGGCTGAGATGAGGGCAGGGCTGTTGGAATCCCACCTCACTATCCTGTGTTTTAACCCCACAGAAGCTCACAGGCTGGTGACTGTGCTGTTAATTGCACAACTGCAAACACACAGGGCTTATCTAATTCATTTTTGTCTAATTAGTTGTGGATTACCACATTTTCTGGCACTGATTTTTGGGAATCCCCCTTGTCTCCTAGGTGACCACATCTAATTAATACTCGTTATCAGGTACTCCGAAACTGTTTTTAAGGACAACAGTAAAGTCTGTCAAGCAGTGAAGAGTGGAAATCCATCGACTCTCATTCAAGGATGATGCATTTCAATGAGAACTCACAGCAGTGCTGAATGAGGAAATGTAAACAGAGCAAGCACTTTCACTGCTTTGAGGAGTTTGTTGGGGGAAGAAGTTCTGAGTACAGCATGAGTCCAGCAAAGTCGTGTGTCCCAAAAATGGTGTGGCACTACCAGTGAGGTACTGGTAGCAGGAATGATGCAGCCCTACAGGTAGCTGCTCTCCTGGGCAGAGGTGTCGGGGTGCTGGGGCAGCTCATCACCTTCTTCCTACCTCCTTCCCACCCCTCCCCTGCAGCATTTCCTTTTCTAGCCTTTCTGAGCCTTTCTGCAGATTTTGTGGCTGCTGTTCTCTGAAATCAGCATTGAGTTTCCCCTCCCAGAATAATGGAATTTAATTGAATTCCTGCTAGGCTAATTTCTGGGCAATAAAAATAGCTGCATTGATGATGCCTGTCATCTATGTCCACTGCCACCGTTGCAAGGGGAAATATGACCTAGTGGTGGTGAAAACAAAGAACGTGGTGACAGTCTTTGGGTCATCTTGGTCCTGCTCTACAGAAGTCCTCAGAAGTCTGGCTTCTGCTGAGGCAAAAGTCGTGGTGTGATTGCCCAGAGTGGGGGCATTATCCCGGGCTGGAGCCTCCTGTGAGTAGGTCCAGAGCTTCCCCAGCACCATGTGGTCCCACTGCAGGCAGAGCGTGGCTGTGTTCCAGGGGGCTGAACCCCAGGAGTGACAGGGTGGGGTGAGGGACTGGGTGAGGAGTGTCCTGCATGGAGCATCCTCCACATCCCCCTCCCACGTGAGGATGTTCCCCAGCACTGGGAAGCTGTGCTCCCACAGGGAGCTGCTTCTGCTCTGCACAGAGGGGACATGAAGCAAGCACGTTATTGGAAAATTGTTTTGTTTAATATAGGAAATTGGGAGGTCTACTAAACCCTAGCTGGGGATGAGGGTAGAACCTACATGCTTATAAACCTTGTAACTCTGGCCTGTGTCATGTAGATGAGAGTCTGAGCAGTCCCTGGGGAACAATTAGGATCGGAAAGTAGCCTGCACTGATACGGAAAGTTCTGCACAGAGGGGAGAACTAAAATGCAGGAATATATACTTATGTATTTATATATTCTGCTTTTGATATATGAAATATCTAGCAAGGCTACATTTTTGCAGGAAAGGATGTGGGTGTGACGATGCCAAAAAGCAAAGCCTTATTTTAGGATACATTAACATGACTGTTGCCTGTATGGGCCCAGGTATAAACATTCCCCCTGCACATAATATCAAAGAATAAAAATATTTTATCTCTTAAAAATAATGAAATATATTTCTCCTCTAAGAAAAAACACAGAGAAGTTGGTGAAGTTCTGGAAAATTTTGAAAGAGATGCTGAGATTCAAAATACGTGACTCATAAGGAAAGGCTGAAAGAATTGAGTGTTGTTGACCTGAAATGGGAAAATAAGAGGGGGGAAAAGTGACAGTCTTCAAACAGAGGAAAGGTTATTGCCCAAAGGACAGCATTCAGTTGTCTTCTGTCCTCCTTAGCCCTAAATTTCTATGATTTTGAAAACCTGCAGTATTGGTTTTTTGCAAATGAGTTTATAGATGAGAACAAACAAGAATCAGTTTCTCTGAGTCTGCATGGGAAATGCCTGCTCCTTCCAAAGGCATTTGTTACAACTTGAGGAAACCCAGATGCCGGGACACTGGGACTGAGCCAGCTGTGGCTGCTCAGGGCTGGGCTCCAGAGCTGGGCACTGTGCCAGGGATGGCACACATCTGCATCAGAGCCTTGGTAGCCAAAGCTAGAATGAAGGTCTCCTGGAGAAGTTTTTGCTTCAAATGACTTTAAAGCTCTTTATGCAGTATCCTCATGCTTTTTGTGGGTACAGGTATCATTATTTCATTATGCTTTCATGTGAAGTGTGAAAACTATCTTTACCAATCCTCTTAAATTAGTTAAATATAATATTCAGTGAGACAGGAGATAGCGAAATGTTAATTGAAACTGGAGAGGTGTTTATAGGGTGATAGAGTGTGGCCAGCTGTGACTGAAATTAATGTTCAGGGTCCTTGATAGCGATTCATATTCCAGAGTTTATTAAATATTTTCAACACCAGTCAAAGCCAAAGTGGTCTAGTCCGCTACACTTGTGCGAATCCTTGGTGCAGGTATGTGGCACTGTCAGGGAGCAGGTCTTCCAGGATTGTTTTTACCTCTAGTGGTTCTCCACGGGCTGCTGTGAGGATGCCTGTGAGTGGCTCCAGGCCTGTCACACCCTGTGTGCCTCCTTGGGCCAGACCATGTCACATCCCATCCCCTCTGGAGCTCTCCATGGGCTCTCTATGTACCATTGGAGGCAGAGCTCTTTCCCAGAAAAAGGGTCAATGCTGCTGGGGACGCTGCACTGGACAGGGGATGCTCCCCAGCCCAGTGCCCCAAAACCACAGTGTGCACCCTTGTCCTTGGCTGGGCATTCCTGAACTTGCTCAGGAGCTGCTGAGCTGGGCAAGCCAAGTCATAGGAATGGGATCTGTGACTCATTATCAGCTGTTCATTAGTAAAGACAACCCGAGCCTTCACCTCTGCTTTCCCATGCAGTCACAGAACAAGGAGCTCTGTCCCTGGCTGCAGGGCACATCATTGCTCCTCTGGGACATGTGAGTCTGCAGGGGAGCAGTGTCCTTCTTGGACACTGGGAGGCAGGCCAGGGAGGTCTGTGTGTGGGCAGGCAGGTCCTCTCACCTAGGAAGATGTCCAGCTCTTTTAGGGTAATTGGTGACTGTAGCTGAATCTTTTACCTTCCACTCACTCAGCTCAGTTGCTCTGTTGCTTTTGTCCATCTGAGACTGTCCTCCTGTTACCAGCAAACCCTGTTAGCTTAGAGCCATGCCATCAGCTCACTGCTGAGCATTAGGAGTCATGTGCTCTCCCTGGGAAGGGAGAGAAAACGCGGCTAGCAGGGATAAGTGATGATGATGTCACAGGTGACAGGCTCAGCACTTTTGCAAACCTTCTGCTTGTCAAAGGCACCAGAAAATATTTGAAACTATTGAATACTGGAGCCAATAAGAAGATGCAGTAATTTACTGATGTTTCTAGCTTGCCTTTATTCCTTTCATCTATCTTTGTGCCTGCCCTGGAAGGCTGAAATAATGAATGTTGCTGTTTTTTTAATGAAGTTAGGTAAGCTGTTCACCTTTCACTAGGAGGGCCTGAGCTCTTGTTATAGGGTCCTGACAGTAGCAAAAGTCATGAAGGGACCATCCTTTGCTCTTCCTGGGAGTGTCCCTCCTGTGGGAGGGAGTGGTGCTGGACACGGCTGGGCTGACCAGCCTTCCAGTGCTCTTGCTGCAGGGGATGTTTATCGCTGTGGTGCTCTCAGTTTCTGTTATGCATGCTGCAGAAATCCCTGCCTGTCCTAGAAAACCCAGCAACTCCCCGACACCCACCATCTGCAGGGATTGGACTTTTCTGCTCTGAAATAGGGAAGGTATTCAGGCTCTGCTTGTTTTTTCCTCTTTATCACAAGGCTTTGGGCTCATTGTCTTTGCAGTTAGGGCTGTGCCGTCTTGTGCTTCCAGCATATGCCATTTCACACAGCTCCTGAACCTGACAAAATGATTCTGCATAATCCCATTGGCAGCTTCTTAAGTCATCAGCACATCCCCTCACTATGGAGAGAGCCAGCGTCCACTGGAGGAGAGAGTGCTAATGGAGAAACCAATCTCCATATAGCACCATCCCTGATGATGCTGAGTGGACTCCTGCCTGATCGATTCCCACTGCGAACTGCAGCAGGAGCTGCCAGGGCATGAAAACTTGCTGATATTTGTGCTGGTTTTCCTCCTTTGGAGCAGATGCTGCTGTGCCACTTGCCATGTGTGGGCCATCTGGTCTCTGTTAATACTGTGGTGTTTGTTTCTGAGGCTGTGAACTGTCCTGCTTGGGCTATGCCTGGTTCATTTTCTTAAAAACATCAAAATGAATTATCCTTGTCATGCCAGTAAATCAGGAGGTCCTCAGTGGAAAGAGGGAGCATGAGCTTGGTGTGCCAGGGATTCCTGTCCTTCCAAATTTCCAGGTACAGATTGAGTGTCTGCCTCCCTGGGTAATGTCCATAACCCTGGCTCTTTGACTGGCAATGCTTTTTCTTTCATTTACATTATCTGAATTTGAATTATTTTGCTACTAATATTACAACAGTAAGCACAGACAAAAGGAGTCATCAGCGATCTTCAAATTCCAAAGCACTTGTCACTCCCTAGAATATTTGGAGATTAGCTAACAATAGTCCTCAGAAATCAATAACTATTTTCAGTGTTTCTTGTGAACTTGCAAATACTAATGCCAGCTGCTGCCTGGTCCCAAGAGTGCCAAGAACAGGAATGTCTCCACTGCTGTCCTAGGCAGAGTGAATGGGGAGTCTCCCCCAAGTTTATTGTGAGGGCAACTGTCTGCAAGAAGCAGACAAGGCCGACTACTGAAAATGTAACTTTTCAAATGTGTGCAAAAGAGGTGTACTGATTATTTCACTGCAGAGAATGGGAGACATTTAAACTACTTTTAGGAGAAGTCCTAGTCTGGATCCAAGTGCCACCTCATGAATCAAGGTCAGCTGTTGTAAACTGTGCAAATGTTCCAAGCCTCTTGAGCTTAGGAAGGAATTTAGAAGACTTTGAAGTGCTCTTGATCTTCAGAAGGACATCTGCAGCTAATGGTCTGTGCGAGCACGCCGAGAGCTGCGAAGTTATACCACTGCTGTCTTGAGCCTGCTCAGTCCCACTAGGTTTCCAGGACCCTTTAATACAAGTTCAGAGACAAGCAAGTTGTAAAAAATGCACTCTTGTGCCAACAGCTCATAATCTAGTGCTGGTTAAGTCAGGTGTGAAATGTCATACTGGGGCTTTAACTATGGTGTTTGACTGCCTGGTGAAGTATGGCACACAGTGTTACAAGGACTTCAATAATAAGGACAGTGGGCAGAAACTCCAAGCTCTTCGCTGTATAACTCAAGGTTTATTTTGTAATTGTATCTAAATAGAAAAATGTCTGCTTATTAGATATGCAGAGTAGCAGAATAGTTGGCTGAATTGTTTTAATTCCAAACCTAATAAGCAGAAAAAAAAAAGCTTTGCTGGGAATTCAAGATTGATATTGGTTTTTAGGAACAGCTTTTTCATCTGTCTCTCTTCTCTCATTAGCTGATGGTGCCAGGAAGTTCTGTGCTAATGAACGGCTACAAAGTTCTCTGCAAGTCCTTCAGATGAAATACCCACAGGAGCACAGCGGAGGGTGCAGTCACCTCTCAGAGGATGCTCTGTGCTGCCAGCCAGCACCTGAAGGTTTTGCTGTGCTGGATTCAGCTCAGATACAGAGCTATGATCATCTTCTGGGGATGGGGGAAGATTTTGCCTTCAGTCCTGGAAATTGTGCATCTAGCGCCTAATGGAGCCACACTGATGTCCTGGACACAGTGTCTGGGACACAGATGCATTTGCTCAGCACAAACACCATCACAGCATCAGTACAGGAGGAGAAGCCTCTGATCTGACACAATTCAGCCTCCAAGTCCCTGTCTGCAGTATGCATCTGCTGCTGAATCTGGCACTGGAGCTGATCAGAACCCCTGGCCTCCCTCCAGCCATGCAGCCATCAGCTGCCTGTTCCTCAGGCAGGACTCACTTGCAATCTCCCCTCTCTCTGAAGCCCAGAAGTGAAGCAGAAGGTATGAAAGCCAAGCAGGGGTCTGTCTCACTCTGGACCTTTTTCTCTGCCCTGGAGGTGGTGGAATCCATGCCCAGCTCTGTCTGAGGCAAGAGCAGGTGCCTTTGTGACAGCCTCAGTAGGTCTCCTGAGCAGGCTGGAAGGTGTTGTTGTGTGGCAGCCCTATCAAGGCTGTGGTAGTATTGTTCCTGTCCTGATGGGTTGCTCTGGTGAGATGTCACAGCATGATGGGACATGCTGGGTGCAAAGGACAGGGATGTGCTGTGACAGAGAGGTCTTCTCAATTCCGCCAGATTCCAAAGTGGTGCTTTATTTGCTAAGAAGAGCAATAAAAATACACAGAGTCACTGTGCTGAGCATCACATGGTCCATGACAGAAAGACAAATTGGACAACTAATAGGTTATGTGAATGGCAAGTTTAGGTGACAAGCTGACAGTGTGACACAGTAGAGTTGCAGCAAACAGATTACGGTGGTTCCTGAAAGGCCACGTTGTCAGTGTCTCTGACAGTGGGACAGGGGCTGTTCCCCTCTGCTAAATGGGAGTGACAAGGGGTTTCACTGGTCAGTGCTCCAATCACCCCTGGAAACAGCAAAGCTTCTTGGTGACATTTCTGCAGAGCTGCTTCAGAGCTGTGCCGGGGTCCCTGTGCTGGGCAGGAGGGGGATTCTGCTGCCCCCCAGGCATGGGCTTGCCAGCAGAACAGGTGGGGCAAGCCCAGACAGCTCTAGCTTTGCCGTGGTTCTCTGGGTCCAGGACAGAAGTCAGTTGGGTGTCCTCACGGAAGAGGTCCTGTCGCAGTGGCAGAGCCCAGAGGTGGATCCTGCTCTGTGCCACTGAGGCACCATGCCCTGTCTTTGGCTCACCGCTGCTTGAGCTCTATGGGAATGCTCTTGTAGCGGAGTAGCGCCAGGGCTCAGAGAGCCAGGTCCTCCCAGAGCCTGAACAAACCTTTGAACCATCTTTGTTCTCCTATGCAGAGCTCTCTGACTTCCTTGGACATCACTCAACACATGTTGTGAGTGAGCATGGTCTCTGTTCACAGCGCCGTCAGAATGGAAGTGAAGCATGCAGGGTGTGTGACCAAGAGTGATCTGGCTCAGTGGGAGAGCTCAGAGAAATCTCTAGATTCTTAATTTTTTTGTCAAATGGTCACTGGAGGGTTAATGTAATTTTGATTTTAATTACATTGCTGGAGGGCACACTTACACAAGGGAAAAGACATAATTACCAAGACATTTTATTAAGATATTATTTAATTTTATTGATGTGTCACAAGCAAAGGCACAGGAATGTTCAAATCAATATATACTTACATCAATGTTTAATCTACTTTCAGCATTTTTGCCTGTTCTATTTATGCAGTTACTAGTTGATAAATTAAATTCCCAGAAATATGCAGAACATTAATGAATTTCCAGCAAATTCATGCCTTGTGTATTTGTTTCAGTGGGAAGCCAGAAAACAAACAGGCTTTCATCTTCTTTCAGCAAAATTTTATGACCCTCTGCCTTGCTGCTCACCATTTCCAGGTCACACGTGATCCTTTTTTCTCCTCGATCACCTTTTCCAGGGCAGGATTCAGACCTCACATGTCAGGATCTCCTGCCTGGAGGGCAGACTCAAGTGAGGCAGGGTGTCAGCCCTGGGGCAGAGCAGGGTTATGCTGTGCAGTGCAGCTCTGGGCCTCCTCCCAGCAGTGCTTTGTAGTAACAGTTCTGGGTGTTCTGTGGAGCACCTGGGGTTGCTCACTGCCAATGGCAGTGGCAGAGGAGCAGGATGGGGTTCAGAAGAAAAACAGAGCTCCTGGAGAGCTCATGGACCAGGCTCCTAGACAGAATCCTTCTTGCTGTACTCTGATGCTGACGTTGGTGCAGCACAAGGTTACTTTCAGATACAAACAAAATCAAGTTCAATATAGATTGCAGAGCAGTGAACCATGTTTTCACCCACATTTGCAGCTGGGAGAAGAGTAAATGTAACCTGAATGGCCAGAGATATATAGTCAGAGAGAAATTGATGTCTTCATCCCCATGAGGTTCCTGATCTTTTTCTCTAGCTTTTTTTTTCCCTTTTTCTGTTTGGGAAGTCTGCCTTGCCTTCTCCAGGCCTAAGGAGCAGGTTATGGATGGCCAGCCCAAAGATGGGCCTCACCATGTGCTGGTTTTGCCTTTCCTCTCCTTGCACAGGCAATTGCCTTTTTATCTTTCTACTCTTCAGGCTCCTGGTTTTCCCAGGGCTGCACTGCTCCTGTGCATCGTACCTTACACAGGGCACCCTTTGCACATCTCCACTCACTGCCGTTTGCTTCTAGCTGCCTGTGGCTGAGAAATCTGTGATGGAATCTCTGATCCAGACAGCTGCTGAACTGCCCTGACTTCAGACAATTTGTCACTGGTGGAAGGATTGATGTTGGGAAGCACTTTCTGAGATGCCTTTTATCTTCCCACATTCACGGTGCTGCAGCACAGTTCCTCAGTTGTCTTCATCTATCAGCTGCCCCAAGTTCATATATTTTCTCCTGGTTCAGCTTCTTCCGAGTCATGCAGATGCCAGGGTTTTGCCTTCCCCCTCTACAGGTAGTGGGTGTCCTCCTGGGGTTGATTTTCATTAATGCCTTCCAGATGTTGCCTTGACTGGTCAGTTTTGCAGGAATTCTGGCATGGCCCTTCCCTGCTTCCCTGCAGAATTGAGCCATCTTTTCTTCCCAGGCAGTAGCTGCCATCTGCACCAGAAGGTTAATTTGTTCCTCTTCCCTATAACTGCATTTATCACATGGAAGTGGTTGTTGTGGAAAATATTGATCAAACACTGGCTCTTCCCTGGCTGGACTGAAACAGAGCATTTCAACTACTCAATTGCTCAGGATCTCGTGTTGTGTGCAGCAGCTCTGGAGAGTGTTTGCATGGGTGTGTGTGTGCACGTGTGTTTTGTGGTGGGGCAGTGCACAGTGGCTGCTGCTGTCTCTGTTTCACCCTCCAGCATTTCCAGCAGTGGCTTTTCTGGAGCTGGATGTGTGTGGCTGACAGCTTGCACAGTGCAGCTTTTCTGCTGTATTCAGCCCCGGCTGAAGGCTGGTGGCAGCAGTGGTGGACCCCCATGAGTGGCCAGGGGGAGAGAGGGAGGGAGGGAGGCATGGCTGGACGGATGTGTATGGAGAGGAAG